>CM036619.1:59221134-59696134 GCA_020746105.1 Trogon surrucura | reverse complement strand
GCTGTTTGCCCCCAGTAGACATCTGTCTGTATACTAGTCTTGACTGCAATGGAGTTAATTTGTTTTACAGTAGGCAGTATGGTGCTTTGCTTCAGATTTGTGACAAAGCAGTGTTTTACCTAATGCTAGGCAGTGCTTGAACAATGGCTCACTCTGCTGCCCCTCAGAGTGAGCAAGAAAGTGGGAGGAGACACAATCAGGACAGATAACCCTATCTGACCAAAATGACATTATGGTGTCATGCTGAAAAATAAAATCAAGAGTTTTTCTAAAGAAAGTGTTACTAATAAGTTTTCTGGACATTGGTCTGCTGGTGAGAGTTACTGAATGATAGCTTTGGGATTTTGTTTTGGTATTATTTTACTTACTAAATTGCCTTTGTCTTGGCACAATAGGTTTTCTACTTTGGTCCTTCTAACGCTCTCCCCCATCCTGCTGCATGGGAATGTATGACCAGCCATGTGGGGACTTTCTCACTGGCTGGGTTTGACTCATCGTTGTGTGCAAAAGAGTTACTCATCCTCTCGGAAGTTCTTAAAGTAGTGACATCAACAGAGTCATCATCATATCTCTCTTTAGACTTTTACAGATAGGCAACATTAAGATTTTTTTCTTCAGATGTCAAACTAACTGTTCAGCCCAAAAGAGTAAGGTCACCCAAGCCATTGTTTTACTCACGGCTGCCCATGTAAAAATACAGACTCATAAATGAGGTGCAATGACAAAGCTCTGGAAAAGTCCATCAGATTGTGCTAGATCAGCCACACAGGAAATACAACCTCAAAGCTGCTATGAGTAGAGCCGTTCTTACTCCAAGAAAGATGTTGAAAGAAAATTACAGACGTATAGAATCATAGAATGCTAGGGGTTGGAAGGGACCTCTAGAGATCATCTAATCCAGCCCCCCTGCCAGAGAAGGATCCCCTAGGGCAGCCACACAGGAACGCATCCAGGAGGGTTTAGAAAGTCTCCAGAGAAGGAGACTCCACAACCTCTCTGGGCAGCTTGTTCCAGTGCTCTGTCAATCACGCAGTAAAGAAGTTTCTCCTCATATTGAGGTGGAACTTCCTGTGTGCTCACTTAAAGCCACTATTTCTTGTTCTATTGCTGGGCACCACTGAAAGGAGGTTGCCCTCTTCCTCTTGACACCCACCCCTCAGATATTTATATACATTAATAAGATCCCCTCTCAGCCCTCTCCTTTCAAGACTAAACAGCCCCAGTTCTCTCAGTCTCTCTTCACAGGAGACACGTTCAAGTCCTTTAATCATCCTTGTAGCTGTCCATGGACTCACTCCAGTAGATCTCTGTCTCTCTTGAACTGGGGACCCCAAACCCAAACACAGTATTCCAGATGTGGTCTCACCAGGGCACAGTAGAGGGGAAGGAGAATGTCCCTAGACTTTTTGTACACATTTTTCTTAATGCACCCCAGGATCCCATTGGCCCTCTTGACCCCAAGGGCACATTCTTGTCCTATGGACAACTTACTGTCCACTAGGACAACTTACTGTCCACTAGGACTCCAAGGTCTTTCTTCATGGGGTTGCTTTCCAGCAGGACATCCCCTAACCTGTACTGGTGCCTGGTGTTATTCCTCCCCAGATGCAGGACTCTACACTTGTCCTTATTGAACTTCATGAGGTTCACCTTTGCCTAGCTCTCCTGCCTGTCCAGACCTCGTTGGATGGCAGCACAGCCTTCCTGTGTGTCAGCCTTCACTCCCTCCTCTGCCACCCTGAGTTTTGTATCAGTAGCAAACTTTCTGATGTATAAAATAAATATAGTGTATTTTATATATATATATATACATACATCTATTAGATGGGAGCTCAAGGTAAATGGTAACTTAAAGGGGAAGTTAATTGCCTACACAATACATTTAGCATCCTTTCAAAGATACTCACATCGTCTGGTATAAAGGACAGAGGGCTCAAAGGAAACGTTATGTTGGAGTGCCAGGTGTAAACCAGATAATTTTAAAACTTCTTCTGAAATGGCCTGAGACACTTGTTTTTTGGTAGCCAAACCCCTTCCTCGTGTTGCTCCTAGCATTTAAGGTCCGTGATTTCTGTTTCACCAGAAAGGTCAAGGTAAAAAAAATCTTTGGTTTCCATCCTACATGTCTGTTTACAAGTAAGAATAAGAGAGAAATGTGTGAGCTGTGAGCATGTTATGCTCATTACATTCAAGGTATAATGTAGTTCACTCTAGAAGAAAAAGGGAATCCGAAAGGCACAATATTGTTCTTAAGGTTATGCTCCCCATGTATTTCCTTCAGTGAGACAATGCCTTACCTCTTCTATCAGAGCTTCCAGAAGAACTATAAATCATTGCACATCTTGGAAATATATATGTGGTCACAACTAACATTTTTGCAGCCTCAGAAAACTTCTGCTGCATTACTAATTGCATAAGTATTTTATTATGTATTAATGAGCAATAAAATACTTGACATACTTTTGGCAGAAAAGAAAAATTGTGAAGATAAATACTTAATTCAAGTATTATTTACATTATCAAGTAGAGAGATTTGTAGTCTTATATATTTCTACAAGACCAGAAAAAAAATGCTTTCATTGTAATTTACATAAGTATATAGCCACTGCCTCAAGAAAACTTTAAAAATAACATATAAAGTATTAATATTTTTACTTAAAATAACATTAAAAATGAATGCATTCTCATTACGTTGCCTCATTAATATTTTCAATTTATTCATACTGTATTCTCTGTATTATTTTTAGCTTGTATTTTATTATTTAATAATTTCGTATCAAGCCTGAAATTTCCTTTTTGCCAATCTAAAACTCAATGCAGTTGACTTGCAGATGGGTTTTAAAATAATTTAATCAAATATGCCTCTCTCATGTTCTCCAGGCAAAGGAATACAGTAAAATATATAAATTCTTAACAAACTGAAATTGGATTTGTAACTGGGATTAATTCTAGATATACTTCAACAAAGTGTAACAAATTTTTCTGTTTGTCAAACAAGTCAACGTAGTATAGATATACAGGTCATTTAAATCAGCTGGTGAATGACGGCTCGTTCCCTCCCTGGAGCTGTGACATTTTCTGCCAGTTAGGTAAAACAATCTAAAAGCAATGAGTCTGTGTAAGCAGCTCTGGCATTTAGCTGACCTGGAATGCATGAAGTAAGCAGGCAGGAAAACTGTGAGGTTTGTGCCTGACCCTAAGGTTTCTTTTAAAAATGAAAACATCCCCATTTCCACAGCAGGAAAGCAAAAATGAGATTTTTCTTGGGGAAACCCAGTGGAATTTTACTTCATTTTCTTCCTTAGATTTTAATGTTAGAAGAGCTAAATACAGAGGCAATGTTATACTCAGTTCACCTGTAGAGTGATACACTATGTATGACTTTAGTTTAGATTCATTTAATTTCTGTAGAAAATATTGTTTAAAATGTCTAAATTAAAAAAAATAAATAATGAAAGTCTGAAGAAAAATACTTGCAAAATATTTGTCCGAAGTTACACCAAACAGTATCTTGGATGTTCCTGTTTAAGTGCATGGCAATTCAGGCTTTAAAATGGACAATTATTTCACTCAATACCAATAAATTGTGCTTAAGCCTTTCATCTGCCGTCAGATTGCTACCCGAGATTCTTTAAAAAGCAATATTAATCTGTACAGATGTTCTCTGCGTTGTTCTCTGCTTTTAAGATGCATTTGGATGCCATTCAGGAAAAATTTTGTTTTGAAAATTCAGGTTCATACAACACTGAAATATTTTAACCATCATATAGTTAGCATCACAAATAGTCACAGAGAAATTGATTTGGACCTGAGAGATGAATTTTCTGATCTTAGGATGCTCACTTGGGAGTAGTTAGAATACTTTACTGTCTAAAACAGTCTCAGGCGTGTTCCTTTTGTCAAGGATTATATGTTACATCTTTCTCAAGATGTATTAGGACATGTTCTTATGACCATGTATTTGTCCTTTGTGTGGTAATATATAATTTAAATACAGTTTAGAGGAACACTGATACTAAAGTACATCTGTTGTTTGATACCTTTTGAAATGCACTGCTACTACTGTTTTGGTCTCCAGGATTACTTAAATTCTCACTACACAGTAGTTCTCCTCCATTGGTAAAAGCATGCCTCCCTTGGCTAGCTATACACTAGCTCTTATTTGTTGTTATGTCGTGCCAGCGTTTCTTCTTCCTTTAGTTCCCCTTTGTGCCTGCAGCACTGATTTTCGTAGGTATATGCTCCCAGATTTTCTGCTTTCATTTGATTTATTCTCACTGATTAATTTCCTGCTGTTTCCATATTTCATATGTCACTGGTATTTTTGATAGCTGCCTTCAGAGCTTACATACTCTGTTGTTTTTCTTACTGGTGCCTCTCTCCTACATATTGTATGCTTTTTTCCTCTTACTTTCGCAACAGTTTTAAAATATTTCATCCCAGATTTAGGGAACAGTTAAAATACAGATATTTTTAACATTACTCTTAGAACTTAATTGAAACATCAAAAAAAGTATAAGAATTTTGTTTCCTTTCTCCCAAATCTCAATAATAATTTCAATTTTTTGAGAATATCAAGCTCAGTCTATACATGATAAGTTTTATATGAGAGCTTTTAAATAGCATAAAGCATGTTTTTCATATAGATTTCATGTAAATTCTATAGTTCTGTTTTATAACTCATTTTCTCTTAAATTCACACCATATCAATGCAGAGAATGTTAAAACTGGTGTTACAGTGAAATGGACTGTGTTATTTTCCTAAGAAAGGTAACTTAAAATTTGAATAAATATTTCAATGTTTTATACCAGCAGCTGAATCTCTGTCATTGTTATCAAAGCAATTTTCCTGATTTTCTGTAAGAGCTTATCTCTGATTTTGGATCACTGATTAACCCTATTTTTTTTTGAAATGGGCTGCAATCTTTAACCATTGTTACGTCCAAAGTTTCACTAGCGCCAAAATCAAACCAAACCAAAGCACAATACTAACAACAACAAAAACTGTCGGGATTTTTAAAATATTACTGTTTATACCTGCCCTGAAACAGTCAGATGACCCAGTGCTTGAAGTCCCACCAGCTGCTGGAAGTTGTAACATCTCATGTATATGTTACTTTTCCATGTGTTTACCTTTTACAGTGAACAAAAAGAACACTTTTCTTAATCTGCTATACATTCTGGTCTAACAATGAACATTTCAAAACCACTTAAGGAACCTGGAGGTGTATAATTCCATGGGGCCTGATGAGATGCACCCATGGGTCCTGAGGGAACTGGTGGATGAAGTGGCTAAGCCACCATCCATCATATCTGAGAAGTCGTGGCAGCCCAGTGAAGTTCCTGTTGACTGGAAAGAGGAGACATAACCTTCTTTTTTAAAAAGACAAAAAAGACCCAGGAAACTAAAGGCCAGTCAGTCTCTCCTCTGTGCCTGGTAATGTCATGGAGCAGATCTTTGTGGAAACTATGCTAAGTCTTTCTCATGGAAAATAAGGAGGTGATTAACAACATGGCTTCAGTAAGGGCAAATCGCTTTGGAACAGTATGAGCTTATATTTCCTATTTTGTTCCCTGTAACACAGGGTAGATTATTTTCTTTTTTGCCTTTTAGTAAATGGAAGGAAGTATTATCCTACCTTCTAACACGTACTGCTATCCTCAGTGACTACCATGCTTAATTAAATGAACCATGACAGTACTCATTTATGACCCCTGGGAAATGGAAAAAGAAAGTCAGTTGGGGGCAAAAAAAATAAAATTAATTATAGGTATTTTTGACTGAAAAAAAGGTCATTATCTTATATAGTGTAAAATTTAGAAGCAAAATATATTTTTCTTGATACTTTTATAGTTTCTATGTATCTTTTCCACCATTATAGTCTCATTTCAATTTTCCCTTTCTCTTCTTTCTTTTTACCTATCCCATTTCCTTTCCTTTTCACACATTTTTCTGTGTTATCTAACTCTTCTTCATTCTTTGTTTTCATATTCTTCCATCTAATTTTTCTATACTTCCCTTCTCTCTCAAAACCTATACACTGATGTAAAAATTTGACTTCTTTGCCTACTTTGTTCTTCTTCAGCTATATTCTGTCTCTCTACATTGTCCTTTCTGCTTCTCCCTTCTTTGAAAAAGAATACTGTGAAACAAATGCTGATCATATTAATATTTGTCTAACTTTACTTGAACTGTGACCCCCCGCTCTGTTTTCATTTGTTAAATAAAACCCATGATACCGTATTTTGCTAGTCCCACATATAACCTTGCAGAATATGTGACTGTATTATTAATGAGTTTTAGAGCAAAGGAATTGTGTGTTCATGCAGATTACTTGCTAATTATGCTTGAAGCTAGAAAATAATTAAAAAATTTTCATGCACTGGAGTTAGATTTTTTTAAGAGGATGACTCCAAAAGTTCTGTTTTTCAGAGACCTCTTTTATATAAACAAAGGAGATGAGCAAAACAGTGAAAGCATTTTTTTAAAGGCATGAGTGAGGACTATTATTCCTAATATATCAATATATTTAATATTTTTAAATTTGGAAACAGAATGAAAAATACTAACTTATACAACCAAAAAATGTCCAACGGTAGAAAACAGTGACTTTTTCCTTGTGGTGTTGAGTTGCCAGTTACTTCAGGAACAGAACCTTCTTAAGGTGTCCTTCTCCAACAATTCCCAGCTATTCTTTCCTGTCACATAAACCATTTTGTATCCGCGTATTGACCTCTGAGCTCTGGAAACTGTTGGAAACAAAAAGAGAGCAAGCTGGATTCCTGGCAATGAAACTTGTGAAAGAAGACCTCAGCTGCAACTTTGCAGAGATGCTAGAATAAAAAAACTAGCCCTTCCATATATATACAAGCTCTCAACTGGAGCTACAGAAAGCCTTGAAGCACTATTTAGTAGTGATCAAGTATGACTTCTTATTGTGTCACAATATGCGTTTAATTTTGACCTTACTGAGAAAAGCTGCACCAAAAAAAAAAAAAAAAGTATTACATATTTGCCTTTACTGAGACACAGCAGAATTCCAGAAAGTCATTCATTTGTTCCACAAGTTACCATTTGTTTATCTCACCATCCAAATTTGATTTTAGCAGCATCATGAAGGCTTATAAAACAAAGCTGTCTAAACACAGAATTCAGAAAAGTTTGAAGATATTTGCTCAAATACTCATCTTTAAATTAACATTTTTTTCTGGAGAAAAATAGAATTACATCACTAGACTTAACAGCATACTTTTCAATATATTTCAACGTACTTAGAAACAAAGCTAGCTATTAATGAATGCCTGTCCTTCCTCCTCTTTTTCTGCAAAATTAGACATGGATTATGGATTTTTTTTAAAAAAATACATGATTTAGTATATTGGCAAGAGAACTTATCTTAAGGCTATGAATTTACTTCAGGGTTTCCACTATACACACTTCAGACAACAAAGATTATTTTTTGCTGAAGAATAGTATTTAAAATTCCAAACCCTTTCTAAACTTTTAATGGTATTTTAAGTCGTTTTCAAGTCAAAAATTTTTACTTTTACTTAGCTCTTGACTTCCATGTAATCATTTAATCTTCTCACCTTTCTATACACTTACCTACGCCTCTGATAACAATAGCTACTCTACCTGATCTCCTATAACCATATACAAACTAAAACCAAATCTAACATGGAAATACACTGAGACTTATCTAGACGGTGGAGGATTAAATTGTTAGAAGTACACATACTGATGTACTTAAATAGCCAGTTTTCTGGTTTTAGTTTTAAATGAGAGACAATTTACTGCAATGTGTTATTTACACAGATTTTGATGTGGTTTAACAGATGTGAAAATGATCAAAACCTAATAGGTTAAATTATCAAGTGCAGGTTACTGTAGTTCAGCAAGCAAACACAGAATGATTCTCCCCAGTCCTACTCAAGCAGCAGATATTGAGGTCAAAGACCCCAATTTCTTCATTGAGACTTCTCTGTCACCATTTAAACATCATATTTTAACCTTTGAGCTTAAAGCATGGAGGAAAAAATTCAAGCATGACCCTCCCTTAGTTGAGGGTGGACAAGAGATTTTTGTTGAATTAAAGTTTTATAATTTGTGTAAATATATGAGGAAAAAGTGTTGCCAAATAGTAACTGAGGTGAAAATTGAAGGCATTTTTTAATTAAAGCTTTGTAAACCTTATAAGTTGGCCCAAAAGAGCTGAGAGGTGATTATTTCAGAAAGTCAAAAACTTCTTTTAGTACTGTGCTCCCGCATAAGTCCTCTGAGTTTCAAACTGTCACCGTGTTGAAGGAAACTAAGGATGAAGAAAAAATAAATTTTAACACAATTCTGAGGAAAGGTCTCATTTAAGAGAAAGGTTGTGTTGGTACTAACAGAGAGAGATTTGACAATTCCCCAGATTAGAGAAAGTTCTTTTTTAATATCGTGTGACATGAAAATTATGCACATCGAAAACATAAACCCAGTTTCAGCCTGGTAGCTATAATACAGATAATTATTGAAGAGTGCAGGGGGGATGTCAATATATTCAGAGGCAGGACTGCTATTCAGAAGGACCTAGGCAGACTGGAGGGACAATAAGCACCAATTGAGAGAAGCGGTGTTCAGGCTGGATATAATGAATAACTTTTTCTCTCTAATAACAGCCCAGCAGCAGCGAGGTCTGCCCAGAGGTGCTGTGCAATCTTCACCTTTGGAGGTTTTTGAGACCCAGGTGGACAAAGACCTGAGCAACTGGAGGTCTGACCTCAGAGGTGGCCTTCTTGTGAGCAGGAGGTTGGACTGGAGACCTCCTGAGAAAATTTCTGACCTGAGCTATCCTTCAGATGTTATTGAAAGACTAAAAAATATTGTAAGAGATATCTCATTGTCCAAGGCACAACCATAAGAATGAACAGACTTATACTTACGTCCTTCTCTTTAAGAAATTTCTACCATGAACATTTTCAACTTGCTTTTTCTCTGTTAATCTGTTCCCTATTACTTAAATGGGATTGAACTAACATTTCTCTGCCTATCAGTTGTTATGGAGACAAATATTTACTTATAAGCTCCTAATGTAGTAACAAAGCTCCTAAACCAACAACAATCAGCAAGTTAAAAATGTTTGTGAGGCTATTTCTGTATGCCTTAAGTTCTGCTTCACATGGTTTGAGCTTTGCCTGCTATTAGTTTTAGGTACTAGAAGCTATGTCAACATCAGGTTTTAACTGGCCAAAATGTAAGTGAAATTTGACTCATTAGATATTTAAATCACAGACTATCTCCATTTTCATTTAACACCAGTTAAATATAGAAAAATATAAAACATAGTTAATGGTCATTTAGCTGCTGGAAAACTGGCATTTATGCAAATAGACACCTAGAGTATTTGAGAATGGGATGATTTTAAGATACAGACACTAATATTTCACAAACACCACATTCCTAGAAGAAGAATAGTTGCTCCTATTAGAATATACATACATAAACTTTGGAGAGCTAAAGGTAAATTAAATACTGATGAGAAAAAAACACACACAAATGCAAGTGATTCTGCAGAAAAAAAACAAACCCTAACTTCTTAGCTCTGTTTTATTTGACAGAACTTAGGATAATGCTGCAAGAACCAAACCAAGATTCCAGTCCAGTGAAGCCCTGAAGTCTCGCTACAAGATTAGGGTATATTTAAAAACTCTCCTTACCATTGGATTGTACATCATCTTTTTGTTGTGCCAGAACAGTAGATTTAGTTGAAAAATGACCGAAACCCAGAAAGTAAAGGATGCTTTTCAATAATATGAAATTTTTGATCACATTTACTGAACAGTTCCTTGACTAGCTATGACAATGCAGGAGCAAAGATGACATAGGTGAGACTGAAAGTCTGATGCAAAGGATACTTAAGCAAGCACTGCCTTAAAGAAAAGCCAATAGAAGCACAGCTCCATAAGCCTTGTTCTGATCATATTTCAAGCACCTGAAGTGTCCTGTTCTTTCAGTTTTTGTGCAAAGAGGCATATTCATTCCAAACTCTCATTGATTGCTTGATTCACACTGTATTCAAAGACTGAGAAATTGAAGACTATTGCATAAATTGCCTTAACATTCTCCCACTGCAGTGTTGAGGAGGGACTTTTCTCCCCCTGTACAATTTTACAGTGTAGAGAGACAATAAAATACTTATGCTTGACCTACACAAAATTCATCTTTTATCTTCTCTTTCTATAGGCCCATTACACTTACATCCTCCAGTATACTTTTAGTATATTCTTCTTATGCAGTCCTCTTTAATGATTATCAGATGTAAGAATTTGTTTAAGCTCTCCAACTAGCATGATTTTCAGTTTTCAAGTAGTACATACAGCCCCTCTAACCCAGAGAGGAGGTGACACCACAGTAAAAGGCAGTGCCACACTCTTATGCAGTGACATGGTAACTGAGGAGGATGCAGACTGAAAAACATTACTCCTTGTATCTCAATGGTTGACATACATACACAATAAATAATCATTTGCGTCATTATTTGATTTAAAGCTGTTGTTACTTCCATGGAGCATGAGAACAGTGGAAATATAAGTATCTTTAAGATGGCTAAGCTGATATAACAGCTCAGAACTACCCTTCCTGCTCTTCTTCCATTGGCTTTCCCAATCAGATGGTTGTGCTTATCTGACCCTGCAGTAAAAAACGACACAGTTAACAATTCCAAAATGAAACAAAACTATCTTTATGGTGGTTAATGGCACCGAAACAATTGAAAAAGGGCTTAGCTGAGCACCGGAATTGGTACAATCTATGGAAGTGGAGGATGCGGAACTGTTTCTTCCAGTGACAAGAAATGATTCTATTTAGAGGTTTTGTGAAAAGTCAACAAAAATACTTCACTCAGTTGGATGTGGGACCTGGTAGGCTATTGAAACCTCGTTTGTGTTATAGCACTGAAATGCAAAGGCAGACGAGGATGGATTCAATCATTGGAAGGACCACCCTGTTTGCAGAGGTCTTCTAACAGAACTCCTGTTTTTCTCTTTTTCCTCTCTACGTATACAATTATAATTAGGGTTGGAATGCTTGAGTTTTTGCAGATGGTGAAACCAGTATTATGTCTCTTTTCCTCCTATTTTGTTCAGTTTCACAACTTGTTTTCTCTCTTCTTCCAGATTTTTGGGGGAGTTTCTACCTTCACAGAAATCATAGAATCATTGAATGGTTTGAGTTGGAAGGGACCTTAAAAATCATCTAGTTTCAACCTCCCTGCCATGGGCCAGGATAACTTCCGCCAGACTAGCGTTCCGGGACTGCTTCTACCGTGCTCAAGATCAGAGCATCCCGACATGGAGGAAGTCAAGGAAGGGAGCCAGGAGACCTGCGTGGCTAAACAGGGATCTGCTGGGTAAGCTCAAGGGCAAGAGGAGAATTTACAGCTCTTGGAAGGCGGGGCTGGTCACTTGGGAAGAACATAAGGCTGTTGCCCGAGGATGTAGGGAGGCAACTAGGAAAGCAAAGACCTCCCTAGAATTGAACCTGGTGAGAGGGGTCAAGGACAACAGGAAGAGCTTTTTCAAATACGTGGCAGATAAAACTAACACCAGAGGCAATGTAGGCCCACTGATGAATGAGGTGGGTGCCTTGGTGACAGAAGATACAGAGAAGGCAGAGTTACTGAATGCCTTCTTTGCCTCTGTCTACTCTGCCGGAGACTGTCCTGAGGAGCCCCGTTCCCCTGAGGCCCCACAGGAAGTCAGGGCAGTGGAGGAGTTTGCTTTAGTCGATGAGGACTGGGTTAGGGACCAATTAAGCAATCTGGACATCCATAAATCCATGGGTCCAGACAGGATGCATCCACGGGTGCTGAGGGAGCTGGCTGATGTCATTGTTAGACCACTCTCCATCATCTTTGCCAAGTCCTTGGGAGACAGGAGAGGTGCCTGAGGACTGGAGGGAAGCAAATGTCACTCCAGTCTTCAAAAAGGGCAAGAAGGAGGACCTGGGAAACTATAGACCAGTCAGCCTCACTTCCATCCCTGGGAAAGTGATGGAACGACTTATCCTTGGTGCCATCTCAAGGCATATCAAAGATAAGAGGGTCATTAGAGACAGTCAACATGGCTTCACCAAAGGGAAGTCGTGCTTGACTAACCTCATAGCCTTTTATGAGGATATAACAAGGTGGATAGATGATGGCAGAGCGGTGGATGTGGTCTACCTTGAGTTCAGTAAAGCATTTGACACAGTCTCCCACAGCATCCTTGCTGCTAAACTGAGGAAGTGTGGTCTAGACTCTCGGGTAGTGAGGTGGACTGTGAACTGGCTAAGGGGAAGAAGCCAAAGAGTTGTGGTCAATGGGGCGGAGTCTGGCTGGAGACCTGTATCCAGTGGAGTCCCTCAAGGGTCGGTACTGGGACCGGTATTATTCAATATATTCATCGATGACTTGGATGAGGGACTAGAGAGTACTATCAGCAAGTTTGCTGATGACACCAAGCTGGGAGGAGTGGCTGACACACCAGAAGGCTGTGCTGCCATCCAGCGAGACCTGGACAGGCTGGAGGGTTGGGCGGGGAAAAATTTAATGAAATATGAAAAGGGTAAATGTAGAGTCTTGCATCTGGGTAGGAACAATCCCAGGTTCCAATATAAGTTGGGGAATGACTTATTAGAGAGCAGTGTAGGGGAAAGGGACCTGGGAGTCTTGGTGGACAGTAGGATGACTATGAGCCAGCACTGTGCCCTTGTGACCAGGAAGGTCAATGGCATCCTGGGGTGTATTAGAAGGGGGGTGGTTAGTAGGTCGAGAGAGGTTCTCCTTCCCCTCTACTCTGCCCTGGTGAGACCCCATCTGGAATGTTGTGTCCAGTTCTGGGCCCCTCAGCTCAAGAAAGACAGGGAACTGCTGGAGAGAGTCCAGCACAGGGCAACTAGGATGATGAAGGGAGTGGAGCATCTCCCTTATGAGAAAAGACTGAGGGAGCTGGGGCTCTTTACTTTGGAGAAGAGGAGGCTGAGGGGTGACCTCATTAATGTTTACAAATATATCAAGGGAGAGTGTCACGAGAATGGAGCCAGGTTCTTCTCGGTGACAACCAATGATAGGACAAGGGGTAATGGGCTGAAACTGGAACATAAGAGGTTCCGCTTAAACTCGAGAAGAAACTTCTTCTCAGTGAGGGTGATGGAGCCCTGGAACAGGCTGCCCAGGGAGGTTGTGGAGTCTCCTTCTCTGGAGACATTCAAGACCTGCCTGGACACGTTCCTGTGTAGCATAATCTAGGCATTCCTGCTCTGGCAGGGGGATTGGACTTGATGACTTTCGAGGTCCCTTCCAATCCCCAACATTCTATGATTCTATGATTCTAGGTTACTCAAAGCCATATCCAACCTGGCCTTGAACACTTCCCTTTTTCCGTCTAAAGCCTTATTACTAGTTGCCCTTGCAAAAAGTCCGTACTCATCTTTCCTGTAGGCCCCTTTTAGGTACTGGAAGGTTGCTATAAGTTCTTCCTGGAGCCTTCTCTTCTCCAAACTGAGCAATCCTAACTTTCTTAACCTTTAGGAGAGATGGATTTGTTTGAATTATTTTCTACTGTTAGTCAACTATGTTTGAGGAGATAGATACTTTTCAAATTTCAAAAGTTAAAAAAAATAAATCAAATACAGAATTTGAATAAGAGGGGAAATCTGAGATGGGAAGAGTAAAGTATTAACAGTACTATCGTATCATTACTAAGCAGTTTATGGTTGGATAACACATTTTTTAAGCATTGTAAATCTTTGTTAGAACAATAGTGGCCAGTGTCTTCTAATTACTTAAATGGCTATTTTTATTTTAGTACCTTCTACAAAGTCGTCACCAACGCAAGATTTTTGGTTGCTTCTTTTCCCATGCTTTTGTAGGATCAATAATAATTTATGCACATTGGTGAAGGTAGGAGTAATAAAAAAGCTAGACAGAAACACTGAGACTGTAAGTCACACATTAACAAAAGAATTGATTAACCCAACCAAGAGTTCTCTATAGACATGTTTTCTTTCACCAGGCGCAATGTGCTAAGAAACAGGTGAACACTGCAGCTCTATACAAAGTAGCCAGGACATTACGTAGAAAATTCCTAGGTAAGTTCATCAGAATGCTTTGCATGCATCCCAGGTACAATAAGCCATCATACTGATATGTTATTTTTCTTCTTATCCTGCTCTGGCAGGGGGGTTGGACTGGATGATCTTTCGAGGTCCCTTCCAACACCTAACATTCTGTGATTCTGTGATTCTGTGATTCACATATTGCTCTTCGACAACAGAAGCTCAAAAAAAAAAAAAAAGACACTTTTCTGGCCCCACAAGATTTCCTCAATGAGCAAAGGTCTGTGCATTGCACTCATGAACTTATTGAAAACGCTTAATTAACAATGAGAACATGGAAACCGGTGTCACTACCTCTACAAAAGTATTTAAGCAATTTTTGAAGACAACAGAATAAATAATTTGTTAATCATTTAACAAAAGGTTAAATAAAGGTTGCAAAGCCTTGCAAACTTTTTACTGGTGTTACTAATTATTGACAGATTTAGTTATAATCACCAGCTAAGGATGCACAATGAGTAGTTTTGGAATTCCTTCTAAGGTACATATCATCCTAAAAAATGATTGTGAACAAAGTGAAACCAAGATTATTATTTACAAGTACAGTAAACTTTGCAGTTTACACCTGCGATTAAATAAAACAAACCATACTGTCTAGGACTTGTAAATACACTTGAATTCACTATCAATAAAACACAGGATTTATTGTCTTGTCCTTACTTCCTTTTTGTGTAGTGGTTTACTAGTGGGCAGCTTCAACTAAAAAATCGAAACTCAGAAACGACAGACTCTTACAATCTTCATTTTTGCTTTTAGTACGTAATACAAGAACACATTTCTGTGATGTTTTAGCGAACCTGTTGCTGAGTTGAAGCACTATTAAAAATGTATAAAAATGACTCCCAGGTTTCCCATAAAGTAAAATACTACTGGCTTCTGTATTATTTGTCTTTTAATAAATAAAGAAATAAATCTTTTCACCAAGTGAAAAACAGTGCAGCATAGACTAGAGATCATATATCTATATGTCTATACAAAAAACATGGATGGACAAATACATTTAAAAAGTAAATTTAAAAAGAACTGCTTAACAGTCAGTCATAATATTTCGACAGTCACATTTAACCAAGGAACTAGGTGTGATCTCTAAGAATCAACCAACGTACACTCAAATAAATGCCAACAGCTTGGTAAAGAAATAGAGGTTCTTAAACTACATGTGCAGGAAAGGAAATTTGGGGATTAAAGTAAGAACTTCACTGACTTGAAAGATTGTTTTATTCAGGAGGTGAAGAAATAGCAGTGAAGGTGGCAGAGCATTCTGAAGATTAGGTGAGAAGTAAAAGTAAGTTTTACTATGTCAAGGACTTAATGAATTGATACTAGATGATGAATTAAGTTATAAGGGAGGCTGAGAAATGCTATGACTCAAAGTTTTATGTGTCTCTACTCAAGATAGCAACACTGAAGAGGCTCTGAATGAATAGTTGTTAAAGAAAAAAGTGATTCAATCATTGTCGAGGAAAAAAAAAAAGAAACAAAATAAAAAGAACTGATTAGCAAAGAAGACATGTTAAGAAGATTCTCTCGCCAGAAAAAGAATAAATGTAAGACTGAGTGAAAAACAGCTATAGAAGCAAGCAAAAAGTGTTTGAAATATAAATATAATAAATGAGAAAAGAAAAATAGGATCACAATGAAAATCAAGTCAAATAAAGGATTAAAAAGTCTTAGATACAATATGGATATAATTCAAATAACCAGAAACAAATAATAATTTATATTTAGGGCTTAGAAAAAAAACATGTAAAAAATATAAAATTTCTTATAAGAATTTTACATAAATCTGTTTAATTGAGGCCAAGGGCAGGGAAGGGGATTCTCCTAAGTTTATGAAGTGAGAAAAGTAATTCATGAAACCAAAGGTACATTTGTTTAATCATATGATAAGCTTTAGAAAGAGTTTTGAAGAAGAGAGCAATTAAAGACACGGATGTAAATGGAAAGTAGAATAAAATGCAATATGGGAGATAGAGAGAGATACTGATAGATGAATCTAACAAGTTTTCTTTGATAAGGCAATTATATTTTAAGCTAAAAACTCCAATAGTACTAATCTACCTGGACTTAAGGACTCTGCCATATTGAAACAAAACATGTAACAGACCTTGAGAATTCAAGAAATTTATAAGATCTATAGGTAACATGAAGGAGGAAAATTACAGGTCACTATAAAATTCTTAAGAATCTTTCTTGCTTAATATGTTTTATTTATTATTATGATGCAAATAAGAAGAAAAAGAATATAGGGAAATAATAAACGGCAAAGAAATGTTACCAGAATTAATTTCAACAGTATAAAATACTGGGGAATAACAGAAATTTCAACTATAAACTAGGAACTAGTCACCTGGAAAGGACCAGAGAAGAAAAAGGCACAGGCTTGTTAGCTGAGTATAACATATCTGTAAAACATTAATATGATGCATGCAATGCATGTATGATATTTGTGGTTTGCTGAGTCAACTTTTGTGGAGACAGAGTGGTTTAGTGTCATTGTATGAAGTCGTATAGGAGACTTCTTCTGGACTCTTTGGTACAGTACTTGTTATCCAAGAGACATGTTCAAGAAAGTTGATTTTACAGAACTGTTACGCAGAGGACAGCATTGAAATGAGAACAACGTACCTGTATCCTCATAAAAAAGACCCTCATTCCTATGAAGTATCTCATTCCTGTATTTATTGTATCTGTTTTATAAAAAAAAAAAAAGATAGTGTGTTATAGATGTTTTCCAATGTATGTTCTAGATTAAAATACCCTTTCCTTAAACACTGTATCATTGAATTTGAACCTTCTCTATTAATTCTATTTCTGTTACATTTCTGTTACAAACTCTTTTACAAAGAGTTTCAGATTTCCCAAGAGTATGGTAAATATGAATAATTTTCCATGTTAAAACCAATGTAATTTAAACTAACCAAATTTTCTGTCTTCCTTTTCATGATGTATAGAGTATATTTCAAATCTCACTAAGGAAATCAGTATTTGTCTAGTTCATGACATTTTAAAATTATGATTGTTCTTCATGTTAATTCATTTTCTGAAAACCTTGCTATGTTTATACACTCTTAAATGTCATGATGAAAATATTAACATCATAGGCATTTTTATCCATTATTTCATGTAAGCAACCACGTGGAGATTATTGAATGCAATCAAAAACATCCATTTGTGTCTATTCAAACTGTTAGCAATATATTTGAAATGAATTAGAGAACTCCAATATTGCAGTCTTAACCTGAGTAGTATTATACTTACTGGATGAAATATTCAGAAATTGTATGCTTCAAATTAGATTTAACATTGCAAATTAAATGCAATAGTTTTAAATTTTCAATCAGATCATTTCTGAGTGCAAGTTAACTGTTGTTCTTTACCAGTGTCACTCTAAAATACAAAGAATGAGTCCACTATATGTTGCCTGTTCTCGATCAGAAGTCGATCGTATTCATTTAACTCAGTAATTCCTGAGCCATGCTGGTGTTTCCATTATTTTGATTCCATTAAACATCTCTCTTATCTTTAAGAAGTTAATATTATTTATACAAAATTACTTAATATACTTGAATATAGTGATGTTGGTGTGATAAGGTTTAGTTACAAACCATCTAAGATGTTCTTTTCCTTCTGTGATAGCAGAGACAGATAACACAAATTTATTTTTCTTTCAGGAGCTACTATCTCAACCATTGTCTCCTCCAAAACAGATCTTATGAGGACTGAATGAATATGGTTATTTAACACTGTGCTACAGAAATCGTTGATTTAAACCTTCTCTTGCACTGGTTCAATGCATTGTAAAGTCACATTTGTTCAGATAGCTAAATCAGACTTGTACTGGACAGAAAGCAAGAAGGAGACAAGAAAGAGATCAAAGGAACAAACTGCATAACTGAAGGTATAAACATGCTGAGTAAAGAAGAGGGATATTCAAGGCGGGACAGCCCTGGTAGAATTAAGTGCTGACAACACTGATTAAGTTAATGAAATTGACAACATTTGGATGCCAAATCAGATGACAAGAAGAGAGAAAACGTTTCCCAGAACTAAGAACATAAAATTTTAATGAGATTATGACTCATTTGTAGTTCTCATTTACAGGGGTGAAGCCCGTATTATTGTGGTTGACTGTTGATCATATATGAGACAGTTTATGTTGCTTTACTGTTATTTTTTTCCATTTTTTTCCAGGACTACAATCAGGTTTGTGGCAGACAGTAGTCTAATAAAAAACTTACAATATCCCGATAGCTATTATTGACTACTAGCATATTTAAGTTAGAAGGAAGGTCTCATGACTTCTTATTAACTACCACTAATTTAAAATCTTTTTTAAAAGAAATAAAAATGAAGACCTAAGGTAGCTACACCATGAAACTAGAAATCTGTTTCTTACTGTGGATTGGAAGTCCTCAGTCTGGAAGACCTTATATTCACTTGTAGAGGATGAAGCAAGCAAACTGCATTGAGAAAGGAATATTTCTCTTCCTTGCCCAATCAATTTTGCTTAAACATCAGCAGAAAATAGAACTATTCATTGTACAATGAATATTTGATAGGCAGTTCTACTTTTACTGAGCCGTAAGTGGAAATGAAGTAGTGAGGAAGAAAATTATCAGATTTTACGTATCTAAATTATATCATCAAAGTGCCCCTTTCTGCACAACCCATTTGATACTAAGTTTGAAAAAAAAAAAATAATGAGCTTGAGTACAGTCTGAAATGTGAACATTATGGAAAAATCTGAAGTTTATATCCAGAATTTCATATTCATTTTATACTTTCTTTCCAAAACAATTACATTGGCAGTAATAACTATTTTTTTTAATAGAATAAACGTTAATAATAGAACTATTATCTAATGTGGTGTTAGAATTTGGGCAAGTCAATGTACTTCCTACTTCAATAAATGAAGAACAGAAAACTTTTATAAATTCAAATGTACAGTTACCTCCCAGTACCATAAAATGCTTTATGTTTTTATACTCCTGGTTAGGATAGATTTTTATTTATTTTTTTACATTAAAATACCTTTGCAGAATGACAGAAAGATATAGTAAGTATTTTTATCTTAACAAACAGGAATAAAATATGTGACATCATATGAAAGCAAGTGAATTACCATCCAAAACCAGAGAAAGCTTGATGTGTTCTTTAATTACAGTAAGGGTAATAAAAGTATAAACTCAAAATGAATAAACATTTATAGCATATAGTGCAATTAATTGAAGTAATATCATGTATAGATTTTTATCAGGAAAAGGATTTTCAATATTCCCCTCAAACAGATAATTTTATTTAAAAAATAAACATCCTCTCTACATTGAGTTAAATGTTTTTTTTCCAGTATATGTTCTTTCAGTATAAAAATCACTTCCAGTACGACTCAGAATCTTATTAACCATGTTTCTGTTCTGTTTTGATTAGTTCATTCCACTTTCAATATGTGTAAAATGTCCAAGAATACAATTTTATTGTTAACAGAGACTTGTGTGCACAAACTCAACGTCATGAGGTAAAAAGGATTTCCCTGATATAACTAAATAATTCTCAAAGTAGTTATGTAAATAAATCTCTGGATCATGCAAGATAAAGTAAAAGAACATGAAGAGATCATTGCAACATCAAGAGTAACAGTGGGGACTAACAATATAATCTAGTTTCCACAAATGGTCGCTCAGAGTAACATTACCTTCCATATGAAGATTATCCCTGTTTAGCCAAGATGAGGTAATTAAAATTGACTAAGGCCTTCTTGACAGTGTTCTTAAATATGTTTTCTGTCTTAAAATGGCTAACACAGTTGAAGACTATGAGAATTTTAATGAATGTTTGTTCTACTACTGCTTAAATCTTTTCAGATTTATTGTTTTTCCACTGAAATTAATCAAGTTTTCAAACTTATATTTTCTGTATGAAGCTTGTTTTAATAAGATTCTATATTTATATTGCTTTAAATAACATTTGGGTGACATTTTTAGTTTTAAATTCAAGCATTGAGTTTCAAAGCTTGTTGCAAAAAAAAATATTGCCATTATGCAAATTCAAATATAATAAAAACATTTCAACAATGTTGAAATCACCAAACTATTTTTAAATTAAAATAGTTGAATTTGAATTTGAATTATTTGGATTTGAATTATTATTTTATATTACAGACCCACACAGTAATACAAATCAATCATCAAAACCACAAACAAATTGAAGGGGTAGGAAAAAGGACTTTCCAAGAGCAACTGTGTACACTCTGACAAATCTACTATGCTATTCAAATTCTTCCCATATATTTTTAATAAAACAGTAGACATATTTTAGCTTTATTTGGTCAGCTATCAACATATTTTGTCACAAAACTTATGACCAGAAGTGACAGGGTGTCTGTGGCCAAACTTAATGAGATATGGAGTAGATTTAGACTGGAGATAAGGAAGAATTTTTTATAATGAGGGTGATAAAACACTGGAACAGGTTGCCCAGAGAGGTGGTAGAAGCCCCATCCCTGGAAGCATTCAACATCAGGCTTGATGGGACTCTAAGCAACCTGACACGTTTCCGCCTGGAAACATTCCTGTGCGCTCTGTTGTAGGTGGTCCTGCTCTGGCAGGGGGGTTGGACTAGACGATCTTTGAGGTCCCTTCCAACCTCTAACATTCTGTGATTCTGTAATTCTGTGATTCTGATCTGGTTACAGATGTCCCTGCTCACTGCAGATGGGTTGGAGTAGATGACCTTTAGAGGTCCCTTCCAAACTGCGATTTTGTGGTTTTATGATTTTATGGTTTCACATTGATCTATAAGAAACAGTGCAGTCACTCATCACAAGCCCCACATCATTTTCACAACTTGAGGAACATTTAAACACCTTAGCACAGGAGACAGAATGCACAAAAAAAAATATATCATGCTATAGAAAGAGCAAAATATGTCAGGAAAACACTAAAGGTATATTTTTCCTTTTATTTTGAGCTATTGCTTAAAATTATTTCAATTCTATTAGAAAGTAATGAATAATACAGATGGAGAAGACACTTCCAACGGTACTTATTTATTCCATCTGGAAAAAAATTCTTACTGGTCCCAAATCACATTTATTTCTGTCTGGGTAAGCAAAATGGAGAAATGAAAGGCCCTAAAGATTTTTAATGTAAAATAACTTGCATTCCTGATATTCTACCTTAGCTATAAATAAGCTATCATATTTCAGGGTAAATGAGAACAAGTAGAAAGAAGGGATAGTTTTGGGGGAGATAAATTCTTAAATGTCTTAAAGCTCTGGCAGGGGGATTGGACTTGATGATCTTTCGAGGTCCCTTCCAATCCCTAACATTCTATGATTCTATGATTCTATGAAATGCAAACAGCTGAACACTGAAGCACCCTAAAGAAATTCCATGTATACAGCATAACTGTTTTCTTGTTCTTTGAGTAAATAAAAACTGATGTATTTTTAAAATGTGGTATTGTAGTTTGCAGTTTTCAACCTTGAACAAAAAGCTTAATACTCCTCCTTGATGGTGTTTTAACACTGCTTAAATAGAAAATCACTCGTTTAAAATCCATTCTTTCTTATTTCTTATAGGAAAGGGATACTGGCTGTTTTTTAATGTGTATGTCGGGTTGAAAGCTATGGAAGTAGAGTTGGTAACAATCTTAATGTAATTAAATATAGAAAAAAAAAGTAGTGGCTTTATATCATCTAGTTTTGCATTTCATGACTGAAGATGGCTTTATTACTTAAGAATGCCATGGTCATCAAATATCACTTGGATACAGAAATTTGTTTAAATATTATCATGTTTTCTAATACTGAGCATTTTAATGATAACTTTTTTTTGCAGTGAATTATCAGCAGTCATTTTAATGTTGGTATGTCCGCGCAGAATTACTAAACTGGCATACGATGGAATAGTCTTAATGTAATTCGCTGTCATGGGAAGCAATCACAGAATCATAGAATGTTAGCGATTGGAAGTGACCTCTAGAGATCTTCTAGTCCAACCTCCCTGCCAGAGCGGGATCCCCTAGGGCAGCCACACAGGAACGCATCCAGGAGGGTTTTGAAAGTCTCCAGAGAAGGAGACTCCACAACCTCTCTGGGCAGCCTGTTCCAGTGCTCTGTCAATCACACAGCAAAGAAATTTCTCCTCATGTTGAGGTGGAACTTCCTATGTTCTAACTTAAAGCCACTATTTCTTGTTCTATTGCTGGGCATCTCTGAAAAAAAGATTGTCCTTTTCCTCTTGACACCCACCCCTCAGATATTTATATACATTAATAAGATCCCCTCTCAGCCCTCTCCCTTCAAGGCTCAACAGCCCCAGTTCTCTCAGTCTTTCTTAGGAGGAGAGAGGTTCAAGTCCCTTAATCATCCTCATAGCTCTCCATTGGACTTTCTCCAGTAGATCCCTGTCTCTCTTGAACTGGAGAGCCCAAACCTGAATATGATATTCCAGGTGTGGTCTCACCAGGGCACAGTAGAGGGGAAGGAGAAACTCCCTAGACCTGCTGGACACACTTTCCTTGATGCACCCCAGGATCCCATTGGCCCTCTTGGCCCCAAGGGCACATTGCTGTCCCATAGACAACTTACTGTCCACTAGGACTCCAAGGTCCTTCTCCATGGGACTGCTTTCCAGCAGGACATTCCCTAATCTGTGCTGGTGCCTGGTGTTATTCCTCCCCAGATGCAGGACTCTATCTACACTTGTCCTTATTGAACTTCATGAGGTTCACCTTTGCTCAGCTCTCCAGCCTGTCCAGATCTCGTTGGATGGCAACACAGCCTTCCTGCGTGTCAGTCATCCCTCCCAGTTTCACCTCATCAGCAAACTTGCTGAGAGTGCATTCTATCCCCTTGTCCAGGTCATTGATGAAGACATTGAACAAAACTGGACCCAGCAGGGATCCCTGGGGAACACCACTGGCCACAGGCCTTCAACTTGACTCTGTGCCACTGATCACAACCCTCTGAACTTTATTGCTGGGCCAGTTTGCAATCCGCCTCACAGTCCAATCATCTAACCCACATTTCTTGAGTTTACCTACGAGGATGTTATGGGGGATGGTATCGAAAGCCTTACTGAAGTCAAAGTAAATGACCTCCACTGCTCGCCCTTCATAAACCCATTTGGTCATGTCTTCTCATAGAGCTACTGCTCTATATACACATACCAAAAGTATCATACCTTTGTGACTGATACTGTTGCGATTGTGAAATGCAGTCCTCTGAGGCATAGACATCAGTATCAATGTAGGGAAGTTGGACACCAATGAATACAGATCCTTAGTAGCAAAAGAGACAGATCAGTGCCATTGACAAAACTAAGCTGTTATTCTGATTCCAAAATATTTAGCTTAACTTAGTCTACCTCGACTTAAAAAAATCCTATTCACTCTTTAATTAATAATGTAATTTATAAAACGTAATTATTGATTTTCTTCAACAGCCCACTTTAGGAGATCCTTGTAGAAATTACTAGATTTCCATAACAGTCTGTTATGATTTTGTAATCCCATTAGAGACATTCCTTCTTTATATTCTCTTATCTTCCATATTTCTTCATGTATAGCACTGTGTCACACCATGCATTGAAGGATAATAGATAAACTATAATTATATTTCAGAATTTAATTTTTGGCAACAAATGTTTCTGAGAGCTACACTTTGTCATGTTGTTAAATATATGTGGATATAATCCATAAAAACAAAACAAAACCAAACCACTTCTGAGGGAAACTGATTCATTTTCCAAATTTTGAAATTAAAAGTAAAACTTAAAACTGGAAAATAGTACATTTCTTTTACGGCATTCCTAAGTATAAAACCAGCGTGTCACACATATCTGCTGTCATAATTTTGCCATATATCTGAGCAGGTTGTATCGTAGAGAGCAAACATAACAAATAGATACTAGAAAGAGTATCTGCATTTTATTGAAAGATGTGAAGACTGTCTGCTGCAGGACTACATAACTGGTACTTTTCATGCCTATTACATTAAAAATAATGTGGTCACTAGAAAAAGTGAGTAGTGTCAGCTACTAAATTTTATCCCATTTATTCGGGCTAGGAATCAATTGCGATACCTATAATGATTGCCTGGCATATATTACCAAATGTTGGCTTTGTTAACAGTTACTATTAAAACCAAACCAAACCAAAATCCTTATCCTGTACTATTCTTCATTTTGTGTAATAATGTTAGGAGTATAAAGTGAGTATAAAGGTAATGTAAAATGCTGCTGAAACAGGAAGTTGGTGTTTTATGTTCACTTCTTGATAATTTGCCATAGTGGAACACAAATGTCACAATGACGTGGAATAAAGACTCTATAACCCAGAAGGTTATAAAGTAGGTATGCTTTATTCAGCGCTGGGTGCACGGGGAATATCAACCTCTGAAAATACGTGCACACCTGAATGATGAAACTATCTTGGTTATATGCAGTGAAAGTTACATATTCATTAGACACATATACATATTCATGAGCTGTCCTGAAAAGGCACTCAGTTCCAGTGGTCCTCCTCTTGACGCTTGTGCAGTGCCTCCGGGTGGTCTTGGGCAGGGGTCTTCAGGGATGAAGGCCGTATGTCTTCCTCATGATGAACTTTTTACCCTCGTCCCAAAACTAGTTGTTCTCAGCAGTTTTCGCAAGGAATTTTGTCATCAAATTACACAAGGGGCTTCGTCACCAGATGGTCCTTGTTAGATACCCTTATCACTAGTATCCTTGTCAATTTGTTTTATGTTCTTTTACAACGGTACTGAACAAGCTCATCCTCCTTATTCTGAGGTCTCTGATGAATTGTGTTCTAATGACCCTGAGAAGTTGCTTCTCTCACCCTAACGGCCTTGGAAGGTTGCTTCCCACTAGATGCTATTTTCCCGTATCAACAAGATAAAACATAAAAATGAAGCAAAAGCGAATAGACAGATTGTAATTCTTGCTAAATTCACTGTGATTTACCCTCCCAATCTGTACAAACTGCATGCTAAAACCTTCCCTCTACTAAAAGCCATAGTACCTTAAAAGAAGAAAGTTTTAGAAGCAGCTAGGAAATGAATGACACCTCCTTCACTTGTCCTTCAATGCTGAAAAGGAGCCTAGGCTGGACATACAACTGGAACCTAACTGACCTCAACAACATCAGTTTCAGCAGCTCTTGCTAGCTGACTTCAGTCCATAACTGAGGATTTGTGTTCCCACATCACTGCTTTTGATCCAGGTATTCTTCTAGAAGCACAGGCTGACGATGTCATTCATTCCTCATTTTTCACTCTCTTTACTACCAAGGAAGTGATGCAAAGATACTCTTATGAAGTTGTAGATTTTTATTTTTTTTTTTTCTCTCTATGTCACTGTTTTGTTAATTGGCCCAGGGAGAGAGGGGTCATGCAGAAAATGACACAGGCGCCAACAGGATGGGTTTATTTTAATGTCTATTTCAAAGTATTACAAGAATAAGTCAGTGCAAGCTTGTTGTAGTCTGGCTTAAAGCAGCAATGAGAACAAGCAGGGTAATGCACCTAATCATTACTGTATAGGGTTAGCAATAGTTATTAAGAAGGATCGATCACCAATTGCCCTGATATCACCATCCAGATCCGCAGTTGCTGGGGAGCCCTTGTTGCAGCAAGGATTCTGGAGAACCATCCTGGCAACTGGGAAGTCCTGTGCCGTGCGTCCTCTCCTAGGTGAGGTCTCCGAAGTTGCTGCAAGAAGGTCCGGCTTTTATACCATTAAATAAGCAACCTGACATAACTTCAAACGCTGGAACATCTGGTGTTGTTCACTCTGCACAGCCTGGCTAGGGCTAAAGGAAGAATACAAGGGAGTCTCCCTATATATTTTTGTCCTTAATCACATATTTCTCACCCAAGCCAGCCCTCTGGTCTCACAGTCTTGTAACACACTTCTAACAAAACAAGAGGCAGCTAGTCTCCCAGCCTTGCGCTGGGCTTTTAGCTAAAAAAGGATCACCCTACTGGTTCCCACCACACATTCAGTCTTATAGAAAAGCTTTTACAGAATGACACTGGAATATATATATATATATATGTATATATGCTAAAATAGATTAAATAGATTATCAATGCATTACATATGTGATTAATACTATACAGTGTGGGATTGTGAGGCTCATCTATAGGTCAGCTTTAGTTCAGGGTCAATGATTCAGGCCCTAGCACTACAGTCACTAATTCAAATAATTTTTAATGTTGCCCTACCACTTCTTTGAGGCTCAGGATCAGTGCATCCCATCAGGTAGGAAATCAAGAAAGAGATCCAGGAGACCTGCTTGGTTAACCAGGGATCTGCTGGGCAGACTCAGGTGGAAAGGGAGGGTGTATAAATTGCGGAAGGAAGGGCTGGCCACTTGGGTGGAGTACAGGGCAGCTGTCAGGGAGTGCAGGGAGGCAATCAGAAAAGCTAAGGCCTCCTTGGAGTTAAAACTTGCAAGGGAGGTCAAGGACAACAGAAAGGGCTTCTTCAAATACATTGCCGACAAAACTAACACTAGACGCAATGTAGGCCCTCTGTTGAATGAGGTGGGTGTCCTGGAGACAGAGGACAGAAAGAAGGCAGAGTTGCTGAATGCCTTCTTTGCCTCTGTCTACACTGTTGGAGACCGTCCTCAGGAGCCTCAGTCCCCTGAGGCCCCAGAGGAAGTCATGACAAAGGAGGAGTCTGCCCTGATTGATGAGGAGTGGGTTAAGGATCAGTTTGAACACTTGAACATTCATAAATCCATGGGCCCTGATGGGATGCACCCACGGGTGCTGAGGGAGCTGGCGGGAGTCATTGCTAGGCCACTCTCCATCATCTTTGGTAAGTCATGGATAACAGGTGAGGTGCCTGAAGACTGGAGGAAAGCGAATGTCACTCCAGTCTATAAGAAGGGCAGGAAGGATGACCCGAGTAACTACAGACCGGTCAGCCTCACCTCCATCCCTGGAAAGGTGATGGAACATCTTATCCTTGACACTGTCTCTAGGCATATCAAGGATAAGAAGGTTATTAGGAGCAGTCAGCATGGCTTTGCCAAGGGGAAGTCATGTTTGACCAACCTGATAGCCTTTTATGAAGACATAACCAGGTGGATGGATGGTGGCCATGCAGTGGATGTGGTCTACCTGGACATCAGCAAGGCCTTTGACACCGTCTCCCACAGCATCCTCACAGGTAAACTGAGGAAGTGTGGTCTGGATGACCAAGTAGTGAGGTGGGTCGAGAACTGGTTGAAGGGAAGAAGCCAGAGGGTTGTGGTCAATGGGGCTGAGTCTGGCTGGATGCCTGTGTCTAGTGGGGTCCCTCAGGGGTCAGTGCTTGGGCCGGTGTTGTTTAATATATTCATCAATGATCTGAATGAAGGATTAGAGAATGTTGTCAGCAAGTTTGCTGATGATACGAAATTGGGAGGAGTGGTTGACACACCAGAAGGCTGTGCTGCCATTCAGAGAGACCTGGACAGGCTGGAGGGTTGGGCAGGGAGAAATCTTATGAAGTTTAATAAGGGCAAGTGTAGAGTTTTGCACTTGGGAAAAAATAACCCCATGTGCCAATATAGGTTGGGGACTGCCCTGCTGGAGAGCAGCGCAGGGGAAAGGGACCTGGGGGTTCTAGTGGACAGCAGGATGACCATGAGCCAGCAATGTGCCCTTGTGGCCAAGAAGGCCAATGGCATCCTGGGGTGTATTAGAAGGGGAGTAGCAAGTAGGTCAAGAGAGGTCCTCCTGCCCCTCTACTCTGCCCTGGTGAGGCCACATCTGGAATAATGTGTCCAGTTCTGAGCCCCTCAGTTCAAGAAGGACAGGGAGCTGCTTGAGAGAGTCCAGCGTAGAGCCACAAAGATGGTGAAGGGAGTGGAGCATCTCCCTTATGAGGAAAGGCTGAAGGAGCTGGGTCTCTTTAGCTTGGAGAAGAGGAGGCTGAGGGGTGACCTCATTAATGTTTATAAATATGTCAAGGGGGAATGTCAGGAAGATGGAGCCAGGCTCTTTTCAGTGGCGTCCACTGACAAGACAAGGGGCAACGGGTGGAAGCTGGAACATAGGAGGTTCCAGAAAAATATGAGGAAAAAATTTTTTACTGTGAGGGTGACAGAGCAGTGGAACAGGCTGCCCAGGGAGGTTGTGGAATCTCCTTCTCTTGAGACATTCAAAACCCGCCTGGACGCGTTCCTGTGCGCTCTACTGTAGGTGATCCTGCTCTGGCAGGGGGGTTGGACTAGATGATCTTTAAGGTCCCTTCCAACCTCTAACATTCTGTGTGATTCTGTGTGAAATGGTTGGAAGTTAGATGCATGAAGCCAAATGAAAAAAAACAACCTCTTCTGATCTCATAGTCTTGTGTACAGGTAGTTGATTCAAACAGGGACCACAGACAAATAGCAATCCCTACACTAAGGAAGTGTGGTCTGGATGATCGGATAGTGAGATTGATTGTGAGATGGTTGAAGGAAAGAAGTCAGGGAGTTGTGTTCAATGGACAGAGTCTAGTTATAGGCCTGTATCTACTGGAGTCCCTCGGGGTCGGTATGAGGACCAGTGCTATTCAATATATTTATCAATGACCTGGATGAGGGAATAGATTGCACCATCAGCAAGTTTGCTGATGACACAAAACCAGGAGGAGTGGCTGACACACCAGAAAGCTGTGCTGCTATTCAGAAAGACCTAGACAATCTGGAGAGTTGAGCAGGGAGAAATTTTATGAAATTAAACAAGGGCAAGTGTAGAGTCTTCCATTCGGCAAAGAACAACCCCAAGTACCAGGATAGGTTGGGGACTGACCTGCTGGAGAGCAGCGCAGGGGAAAGGGACCTGGGGTCCTGGTGGAGAGCAGGATGGCCATGAGCCAGCACTGTGCCCTAGTGGCCAAGAAGGCCAATGGTATCCTGGGGTGTATTAGAAGGAGTGTGACTAGTAGGTCAAGAGAGTTTCTCCTCTCCTCCTCTACTCTGCCCTGGTGAGGCCACTCAGTTCAAGAAGAACAGGTAACTGATTGAAAGAGTCCAACACAGAGCTACAAAGATGATGGAGTGGAACATCTCCCTTATGAGGAAAGGCCGAAGAAGCTGGATCTCTTTGGCTTGGAGAAGAGGAGGCTGAGGGGTGACTCATTAATGTCTATAAATATGTAAAGGGTGAGTGTCAGGAGGATGGAACCAGGTTCTTCTCAGTGATGTCCAATGATAGAAAAAGGGGCAATGGATGCAAGCTGAAGCATAGGAGGTTTCACAAAAGCATTAGGAAAAACTTTTCCAGTGTGAGACTGACAGCACTGGAATAGGCTGCCCAGGGAGGTTGTGGAGTCTCCTTCTCTGGAGACATTCAAAACCCACGTGGACATATTCCTGCGTGACCTACTGTAGGTGATCCTGCTCTGCCAGAGGAGTTGGACTAAACGATCTTTCAAGGTCCCTTCCAACCCCTAACATTCTGTGATTCTGTGATACAGTATGAAACATACTACAAATCATTACAATTATTACAAATGTTAGGTATCTGAGAATAAAAAAAAATTTATATAATATAACCACAGAACAAATCAGGTCAGAATGGACCTCCACAAGTCATCTACTCTGTTCCTCTGCTTAAAGCAAATCTAGTTAAAACAGGTTGCTCAGACTTGATTCCAGAATGAACACTCCTCAGGCTGGACACACAACCTCTCTTGACCTCTATCTCAATATTTGGCTGTCCTCAAGGGAAAACTGACAAACAAACAAACCAACAAATGAACAAATAAAGAAAGAAATCCTAATATGTAATTAGAATGTCTCATGTTCATTTTGTGTCTATTACCTTTTTTCCTATTGCTTTGCACTTTGAGATCTACTCTGACCCTGACTTTGCCCATGGCTGGAATAGTTGCTCTCAGTGATAAGGTCTCCCTAAAGCCATCTCTTCTCCTGGTTGAACTTCTCTCTCAGCCTTTCCTTGAATGCCACATGCTCCAGCTCCCTGACCAGGTTGGTGGCTGTCTGCTGGGCTTATTCCAGTGCATTGATGCTTTTTCTTCTGGTGTGGTGCCCAAAACTGAATAGTGTTCTCTGGAAAACATTCCCAATTGGAACATTATGTGTCTTTAATTAATTTAATAATACGAATTCATGAAACTAAAAATAGTTTTGAAATGCCTTCTGCTTGGATTTGAAAAGTGTAATGTTTCCTGCATTGTAGATGTCAAAGCAGTTTCACTGGCTGATTCAGCTTCAATTTTGGCACAGTCAGCAGACTGGCATCTTGAGCACTTAGAACTCGACCAGAATACGAAGAAAGAACAGCTTGTTAAGCAAGAGAATTCAAGGGCAAACAAGGTCTGGTGAGGCAAGAAACATTTTAAAATTGATACTCAACCTGCATGGATAACAATAGAGTGAGCTGAAAAAGCTAGAAAATGTGCTGAGTATCAATGTTATTATTTAGGTATGTGGAAAATAATTTGTCCTTAATGACAGTACAAGACCAATATGAAACTTATATTAAAAGATTGTCCTGATGTAGTAAAACTACATGTTTGGTTTAGATACATTAAAAACATATACAGAACTACTTACATGGTTAAATGTAAGGACCATGAAAATGATCAGAAGACGGGAATACCTCTCCTGTGAAGAAAGGCTGAGAGAGTTGGGGTTGTTTAGTCTGCAGAAGATAAGGGTCTGGAGAAATATGACTCCATCCTCTCAATCTATAAAGGGATGTTGTAAGAAAGATGGAGAAAGACTTTTTCCCAGGGTCTGTAGTGACAGGACAAGGGGCAATAGCCTTAAGATAAGAAAGAGTAAATTTAAATTGGACTTAAGGAAGAAATTTTTATGGTAAGGGTGATGAGATACGGGAACAGAAGGCCCACAGAAACTGTGAGTGCCTCATGATTAGAAGTATTCAATTTCAGGCTCGACAGAATTTTGAAAAACCTGATCTAGTTGAATATGTCCCTGCCCAGCACCAGGGTATTGGTGCAGATGATATTTAAAGGTCTCATCCAACCTAAACCATTCTGTGATTCTATGAAATTTTACTATGCTTTTTGAGTGTTGTTGCAGAGGCAAGGAACTTTGGTGTCAGCATGATCCCCAGTGGAGTGTTCTGGCACAAGAGGGTTTCCTGAACCAGGGGACCTCAAATGGAGCCGAGAGACTACAGGGGCCAAGAGCTCTGCGACATTACCGGACAGGACCTGATCAGGGCCAGAAGCGAGGAGGCCAAGACCCTTCCTCCCCACAATTATATATGAAGCCCTGGGAAAGTTGGCTGACAGCCAGCTGAACGTGAGTCAGCAGTGTGCTCAGGCCTGTATCAGAAATAGTTTGGCCAGTAGTAGTAAGCAAGTGATTGTCCTGCTGTAATTGACACTGGTGAGGTTACACCTTGAATCACTGAGGTTCTAGAGACCTCTAGATATTAAGATGCCGGAGCACATCCAATGAAGGGCGGTGAAGCTGGTGAAGGATCCAGAGAACATGTCTTATGAGGAGTGGTTGAGGGAATTGGGGTTGTTCAGCCTGGAGGAAAGGATGCTCAGGGGAGACCTTATCATTCTCTACAAGTACCTGAAGGGAGGTTGTAGTGAGGTGGGGAGTCGGCCTCTTTTCCCAGGAATTGGACAGGACAAGAGAAAATGGCCTCATTTTGTGCCAGAGGAAGTTTAGATTGGATATTAGGAAAGATCTCTTCACCTAGAGGGTTGTCAAACACTGGAACAGGCTGCCTGGGGAAGTGGTTGAGTCACCATCCCTAGGTGTATATAAAAGACATGCAGACATGGTGCTTAGTGACATGATTTACTGCTGGACCGGGTATTTCTAGGTTAACAGCAGGACTCGATGTTCTTAAAGGTCTTTTCCAACTAAACAATTCTATGACTCTATGAGTTTATGAGTCTATGATTCTACGACTGTGATCAATCAAAGTATTTTAGGTCGTGGCAGATATAGCAGTAAACAAATTAGGCAAACATAGCAATTAGTGCTAAAACTTTATATATTACTGTTCATTACTATATAAATATCAAGTTAATTTTCACATTAATTAAATAAACTTTGATAAAAGTGCCAACATCAGGGGAATAATTTTATTTCTTTCAGTGTTTTTTTTTTGTTTTTGTTTTTTTTTTAATTTAGATAGTCCATATAACACTACTGGTAACAGTTTTATTACATATTGAAAAAAAAGAATAAACCAAAACTTTTTTTCTGGACAGTTAGAAAAGATGCAACCAGAAAATTTATATTGTTTTACTGCAGATTTTCATTAAGTAATTTCTTTCAAATCATTATTTTCTTGAGGAAGATTACCCAAAAATAAGGTAATTTATACAAGTCAGAAGATTAAAATGCCTTGACAGTCCAAATGAAATAAGGAAAGTAAAATAAAGTACATCTTCAAAAATCATACTAAATTAGAAATATTAACCAGATGTTTAAATTCATTCCATAATATTATCAGTGTGAAATAACATTTTATTTATCAAATGTGTTACTGAAATTATATGTTGAAACAATTTTTTTGATACATCATTCTACTTTTCTTTTTTCAAGTATAAGAAAAATTACTACCTTTGGACTGTCGGAGCAAAGGGAAGAATAAACTGTGGATGCTGAACAGAGGGAAACACACTGCTACAGACTGAAAACATCTGTGGAGCTGAAGATTATGGGAGTTCTTGGACTCTAGATGCCATTGGTTTTGGAATTATATTCTAATTGAAGTTGTTCAGTAAAAAAACTGCAGTAGCAAAAAGATAATTGAGAATGAGACAGCAAAAAATACAGCTATTAAAAAAAAAAATCCAAATTCTGTTGTGTATCTACAGATACACAGATGTGGGGACCCTTTGAGAAGAACGACCTTACACACCTTCTCTGCCACTGACTGTGTTCTATCTCCAGGGTAAAATGACCAACATTTCTTAGTATTAAAAAAAAGGTCTTAGAATTAAAAAAAAAGCTCTTTTCTGTGGTACACAGAAAAATCGGTATCAGGAGAGCAGGTGAAACTGTGTGGTTTGTCTCTCTTTGGTCTTAAATTCTACAGCTAGCACTGTGGTTAGCATGCATATAGCTCCAGATAGTTTTACTTTGTTCAATGATTACGAACTGGTTAAAAAAACTGAAAATGACCTATAAAGAAAGGCTCTGTAGAAAAAAAACCCTGAAAATATAAATGTTAAGTCTGATTCATAAAACTAATTTAGATTCAAGTGCTTTAAATTACTGGCTTATCATAAATGGACTATTTAGCCAAGTTTTGCACACTACTTTGAAGATATATAGGCATCATGCTTGTTCTTAAATGGCCTGCATAAGTTATGCAGAAAATATTTTTCTCTGGGTCAGTTAACTAACAAGATATGATTCCATTCTTAGGTATGAAATAATTTTGACTTTGCCGTTATATGAATCATATGTCCATATGTTGATAAATGCACATTTGTTTGTGATTATACATTTATATAACCATCACGATTAATTTATACTTAAGTTATTGTTATCATGGTCTGCTAATGCTTTCTAGCAGATAACACTATATAAATATTTAAATTAATAGCCACATCTTTAGTAATTGTAAGATTCATTTTTATGATGCTTTCAATTAGCTTGAATCAACTGGTTAGTTGGAAATGTCCAATTCCTTGCACATAGTGGAATTATTTTATGATATCCAGGATAATGTAATAACGTAATAAAAAAGGATGAGATGCTTTAACAAAATTATAAATATTCCCAGCAATTTAATTTCTGAGTATGTCAACATCTTCTGCAGAAAAGGAGCAGAGTTCCTAAGTTCCTAAGACTGAGACCAAAGGAGGAGTATTTACTACCTCATGTCTTGTGATTTCCATTCGATAAGCATGCTAAAACTAAATTAATTTCTTAATTTTCTTAGAGAATATTCTCACAAATTTTTCTCAGCTTATTTGATTCTTCTCTTTAGAAAATTTTCTAATAGCAAGAACATATTTAGCAGACAGTCTTTAAGGGATGTATTCTCTTTGTAACCAATTTTCATTTAGTGTTTTGTGTGCCATTGACTTTGACCTTGTAACTAGTAATAATAAATGCCACAGTCCTCTTTGACTGGATCATATTTCAGGACACAGTCTCTGAGAGCATGTCTCAGAAGGACATTACCAGTGCATTATGGGCCGTACTCTTGTGCCTGTATTAGCCATAACAGACAAGGAAGTGAAATTGGACACTAGAGAATAGTTAAGCTGTTGTCTTACACCGGGACAAGCCAGAGAGTTTGTGAGCTGACACCTTGCATGCCCATAGAGCTTCAGGGTTCATGCTGAAAGGACAAGGCATCTAGGAGACCATAATGTAACATTTTGCAAGAATGTAAATGCTGTTACATCAGCGATAATGGTTTGAAGACTTACAAGTTTTATATTCATTCTGGTGCCTGAATTGAATCCAGTCCTGCATAATACCCTTGTAGGGGTTTTTTAATCATATACTACTAGTGAGCCTCATTCTGATGATATGTTACAGCGATAAATCATCAGTGTGCTGCTGCTTTGATGAGCTGTTGCTTCAGTATGCCATTGAACCTGTCAGGCAAATGATGTGTTGATAAGGCATACCAATGATGTGTTCTGCAAAAGATGGCACTGTCCAGAAGACACAAGGTTTAGAATTGCATTCAGTATGATTGCAAGAAAAAGAGTGAGCACACAGCATGCTAGGAGTTGGATTCCCAGCTACACCATAGAATATTATTTTTCCAACCTATATCTGACATTATGCTTTTTGCAAGCCTAATTTGTGGGAGGAAGGCAGGTGAAAACATTTTTTAAAAGTATCAGTTAAGACAAACAGCATAGAAACAGCTGCTAGCTTGTCATAAAGCAAGAGGTTTTAATCAAAGAACAGGGAAGAAGAGAAAGTACACAAACACGTGATTTTACTTCTATGATGCAGCTAAATAAAGAAGTAGAAAGCTGCTTTGATAGACATGAATCTTACATACATATTTAACTTCGACCTTGAATTATAATCACAATAAAATTATGTCCATAAGTAATACCATAAGAAATATTACAAAATTATCACATCTCCACCTCAGTCTTTTATTTTAGCCTAAATAGAAGAAAACATTGTAACTGACAATAAAAGAAATCTGTGATTTTTGTAAGTACTTTGCTAAATATTAAATTATCATAACAGATTGAAGGCCATAGAATTCTCTCATGTTTAACTTCTCTTGTTTTTTTACTTAAAAAAAAAAAAAGATCTTTGAATAACAGATACCTCTGAATTCTAAATATTTTGGAATACTTTCCAAAAGACCATACTAGCAGAATCATACTTCTACATCAGTAAAATCTAGTTTAAAAAAAAAATCATAAATATTTCTCAAAAATTCTTTAAACTTTAATTAAATTTGGAACATTTTTATCTGATTTGGGAAAGATCTATGTAGAAATTTTAACAACCCAAATTTATGTGGAAGAATGCTTTAGATTGCCTTTAGATTTTGCAATTCACAGAGTTTTCCAGCAGACAATGAAAAACATCAGCTTACACTGGGTAAATATCTGGTATTTTGTCAAAAAAAAAAAGTACTCAGTATTGTATAGTCATATTATATTATGGGTAAGAAGCACCTATTTTGTATTAGACATAATGCAAGATCTGAAAAGTGGTGATAAGAATTGTTCATACCAAAATTACATGGCAATATAAAGGTGCCAGAATGGTAATGTATTATGTTGTTGCAAATCAGATAAAATATTTTCAAACTACCAGCATTTTGAATTATTTTTTTAACACATATGTAAAAATAATTTTCAGTATTCTCTCAAGTGAATATTGCCTGCTAATGGTATCGATATATTTTGTTCTGGTGTTTACCTTCCCTATTTCTTGTACCATTTATTGTGGGGTTTTATTCATTTATTTATTCCAATTTCTGCCAAATTTGAGTATTTACAGAAAAGATACAAGAATAAAGGCCTAGCATGAAAAATCTGCGTCTTCAGCTGTTATAGATGTAAATTATATCTTTTCAGTGCAGCATCAGAACTCAATATACAGAAAATTTAAAAGATAAACAAGTAGAATAAAATAAATCCTTGATCCTAACCACAAATGTTTCAAAGTAATGTTTGCAAAATGTTTGGTTATTGAATTAATTGATTTCTTTTCAAAAAAGTGTGTTTTCCTATCAATATTAAACATTGTCTGAAGGCTAAACACATATTCTTTTGGAAGTAAGCAAGTTTGAGCATTTTTGTGTTTTCTGTGAAAGAGATCAATAACAAATTAGAAGAAATAAGTAAAGCTTGAAGGAAAAATTGGCTTTTCCTGGTCATGGGCTAGACAGCTCACTGGTGAACGTTAAAGAACATAAACTGCTTTTGCAATGTATGGTCTCCCAAAACGCTATCTAATCATGATACTGATTTTCTGAAATCATCCAAATCCTGACATTTAGAAGAAATAGTGGTTTCTTTTAAAGATCTCTCTCCAATTTTATCTTTTTTCCTGTTCAGTAAAACTTAAAATATTTTGCCAACAGTATAACACAACAATATGAATAAACTAGAACATACATGACAGTTTCTTTCCAAAGTAAATATTTGCTTCTTCTTTCAAACATAATACAGTAAACCTAAAGGAATAAGAATTATCAGAGACAGCAGAATACCACCGACAATAGTTCAAAAATTAAAATAGAGTCTCTTGCAAATTAAAATGTAAATTTATTACTTAAAAGATATAAAAGTAGAATACTTTGACAATTTTAAATTCACTCTAAATTTGTACTGTTTTTAATCAAGAGAATTTTGATTTTGACAATTCACTTACTATCAGGAATATTTCAGTGATAAATTTCCCATCAATCATTTAATAAGCTCTCTTCTAAATGCTAGTGCTTTCCCCTAATTTTTCCCCTAACTTTGTGTCCATCAAAAAAGCAAGTATTTGGTTTCTGTCTTTAGCCAAAAAGCAGTAATTTTTTTTTTTTCTAAAAGTTTAGATGAAGAATCTCTGGAAGAAGATGGTTTTCTTATTTTTCACAGCTTACATACTCCATCTAAGACCTGACTTGTTCTTGTCTTTGTGATCCCTATCTATAAAATTTCTGGATTAAAAAAGTTGCTGTCCATGCCATTGCCACCTTATATCACTTCTGGTTTGATGCCTGCTTAACCTTCTTTCTACTTTTTGAAGGTTTCCGTGGTAGTTTGGACACTTCTACTATATAGATAGAATGAAGGTTCACACCCATTGTTTTACATGGGACATCTAAATGTCAGGAAGCAGTGAGGGCTGATGGCTCCATGCGAGATGTGAGCCTCCAGCTGTGTGTGACAGCACGACTGATAGGGCAGGGGCACCATGGAGGTGGGACATAGGCCCACAGCTCCCAGCCAAGGGAGACAGAGCAGGACTGGTACCAGAAACCAGGGGCAGATGCAGCCCCGGAGAAACGATAACAGCAGTCCAGCTGAGGATGACTGGCAGTCGGGTGGCGGTTTGTTAGTGATAGCACACTGTCCTCCTAGTCCCTGAGACAGACTTCCCAAAACTCCTTCTTCAGAAATACCTCATGTCACTCTCCCATATCTTCTTGCTGTACTAAAAAGGAGAAAAAATGTGCAAAAAAAGTGGAAGTTTTAAATATTTTCTTTGTGCTGTAATCATCTGAGTGACAACTAATTTTCTACAACTAAATTCAGTGTATTTCTAGTTTCCTGTCACCTGATTAAGTGGATACTTCAAGGGTCACAGGTAGTTTATAGCCTTGCACCAATTATAACAGGAAGTAAAAAGAGATTTGGGAAAGAGTAGGTAGCTTCTCACTACCAAAAGAATTCCACATACTCATGGAGGAATTAAATGCTTCTCCCAGTTTCCTATTCACTCTTGAAGGCATTGTGAGTATCTGTTAAGATTTTTTTTTCAGGAGTTTTGCACTAGAGAAATAACACAACTGTCCAGGAGAGAAAAAATAAAATAGCTGTCAATGATATTTTAAGAAGTGATTAAAATATTGGAAATTGATCAAATCAGTACTAAAGAAAGGAGAGCAAGAACACCCAAATTACAAATCTGAATTCTTTTCTTATGACATGCCAAAATTTTCTTATTTTCTAAATGTCATTTCCAAAATACTTCTAAATAGGATGCTGAAAACTAATGTCTAAAAAATGTTTAATTTTTGATATGTTTGCCCAAAATTCTTCCTATAGCTACATTTCCTAGACTCTTGCTTTTTTTTTTTTTCCCCATTGCTGCACTGTGAGACATAGGCCAATATTTTGTAACAAGGGGCTTAGAAAATCACATCTCTCTGGGTTTTAAGACACTGTGTTTCAGAGTCAGAAGCGTGAATTCTGACAGCCTTGCTGCAAGCTAGTATCCGTGAGGATCTCAGGGAATCCAGCCATGTTATGAATGCCCTACCATTAGGCAGTTTAGACATCAGGACTGCTTCCCACTAACTGACAATGAAAGCCACATCTACCCAAACCAAAGGCATTGCTGAAGTGATAGATTGTGGATACCCTACATTTTAGTTAGCTGTGTTGGCAGCACTGCGTTGCGGAGGTAAGATTTTCGTCCTTGAGCTCTTTTCTAAACAAGTACGTAACTCCTGCTTGCTAATTATGAAAAGAGACCCTGACCAGACAAGTACAGCTCATGTTGAGAGCTTGCCCGTGAGAATGAACAGATAAGGTTCTTCTTGTACACAAGATGTGCATGGGAGTGAACGGGAGAGTATGATCAAAACAGACCTGGGAATGTCTGTTTTCCCTGTGTGATAAGAGAGTGATTGAAGTAATACGTGAGCTAATAACAACCCTGGTTGTATAGTCTGATCTCTTGTTTGTAACCCAAAAATAGTGCTTCGTGCTAGTAGGTATAAATATGTGTGCCTGCTTGCAATAAAGTGAATTCTGTTTTCCATCATCTCAGAGTTCGTGCGTGCTTCTCAACAATAGATTAGCAGAAACTGGTGGATGTTACTGAAGCCTGTTTGTGGCTAATTTTAAAAGTCAACAAATCAGGCCAACCTATGGAAACTTTAAGTTATGATTACCTTTTATTTTCTACCAGAAAATCAGTCATTTGAAAATTTACAAAGATACTCATATTTTTGCCATTGATTCTATCCCTAAGATTCATGTTTTATCAAATAGTAGAAAGTATTTGGGGAAAACGAACAAAAAGCTAGAAAATAATGCCTAAAGAGTTTGGTGCAGAGAATCGTTGGGAAGCATGAATATCACATGAAGGTCCTCCACAAAACTTGCAGAGATTAGTGACAGGATACTTTCCATTTTCTCTTTGCAAGACTCAGGCCAACACTCACAAGCATGCAATCTCTTTATTATAAGCTCTAGTACAGTAACAGTAAATATCACACTGAATGGAACAGTTTGCTCCTCATGTTACCCTGGAAATCTCACAAGTATCTGTTCAAATACAACGAATACAATGCAGTTCCTAGATACTGAGGAAAGATGTGATAACCTTTAAGTACATCTCTGAGATTCCTTATTTGAAGGACTTGACCTGCTCATCCTTTCCTGTGGAGCCACCCTATGTGACATGATTTGTACTGCATCTATGAGACAGTTTTTCAGAAGGTAACTGTTACATTTGATCAAGTTAAAATATAGACAGCAGATGATGTGCTTTCAAATGCAGTGGAACCTGAGGTCTAGATCTGAAGTATAATGACAATTGCCTTGTATAAAAGATGTAAACAGTGTGGACACAGGTTGAAAGCTAAATTAAAAGAAAATATTCATTTTCCAACACGTGTGTTGAGGGAATCCTTGTGTGCAGATTGGCTAGTCTTTTATACTAGGCTTTGATTGGCTGCCATACAATAGTCACCCTCAGCAGACATATTAGTCAATGACTATGTGGGAAACAGATTTTTAAACAGGCATTTATTTTAGTATAGATGAGGGTACATCATATACAATAGGAGAAACATTTATCCTTTGAGGGGGAAACAAACAGCCTTTCTCTGTCCATTATTGTTTTGGTGAAATTACTTTCATAAGCTAAACTCTTTATGAATTTTGATGAACATAATAATGCCAATATTGATGAAAGTTCTTAAAACATAGTCAGAAAAATATCCAGAAAGAAAATCCTTGATCTAGACTAAACCAGGTACTCAGAAATATTTATTTTTTACCTGAGACTTTCTAAAAGAGGATTTTTTTCTTTATATTTATGAAGTTAAAAAATACTATACAAGTACTCACTAGGATACTATTTTTTCAAGAAATCCTCTGTTATTTTTTCTCCTGTTCTACAAACAGAAAAAAAAATAATATATGGACGAATATTGTTTCTCTGTAATTGACAAAGCAGAGTAAAACCAGATACTTCTTAAAAGCAACAATAAATGTTAAAATAATATTTTTGAAGAACAATTCAAATCAGCTTCCAATGAACAAGGTTCATATTGGTTGAATAAAAATCATTTACAGTATTAAGTGAAACTAATACTTTTCTATCTTAGCAGATGTGGTTTATGCGTTCATAAAATATTTTAGATGTTGCTTAAATATAAAAGGTTTTCTATTATGGGTGTATGAAGGAAAAGAAGGTTGCTGCAGTCTACTTATCCTATGGCAGTCATCTTGTCAGTTTATTTAAATATTTTTAATTATCTTTTGAAAATTACTTTTCACAGAGAAGATATGACAGACCTGGATTGTATCTTTGCACCTCCCTCTCTCCCCCTCCCCATTTTCAGCATTTGAATGACAGTGTGTGACAATGTAATGCTAACAGGTACACAGTCAGCCAAGACGAGATGTTCCCATGATATGATCTGTTGTTCACATTTTTTTGTTAAACTTCATATAAATATTCCCTACAGTACAAATGTGGTTCTATTTAGCATACAATAAAATGTTAATTATTTTTTTAAAAAAAAAGAATAAAAAGGTTCTCTTTAGCCTGCCGTTACCCCTCAGTGGAAAATACATTTCCTTTGATTGATCGCTACTGCAAGGCAAGAATTCAGGTTTCATTCTCTCTGTCTGTGCTGATCCCTTTCCTTTTATATTCAGGTGAAGTTAAAATTATTAGCATGATACAGACAGAGATGCTGACATGAGATGTTTGAAACAAAAGTTTCTGAATTATTGATGAAACTACAAGGACAAAATCAGACGATTCAATGGAAGTTGAGATCTTAAAAAGACCAATAATAGGTACTAAATTTTAATGAAGTTCTAAAGTAACACCGAAATGCATCATTTCATTTGCCGTTAACCTTTTTGATATGCCGCTCTTTGGACTTTAACTTCTTTAATACAGAGTGCCTCTTAATGACAAGGACAGGTGACTGTTCCATTTAAGAGAACATGCTTAACTGGAACATTGCAGAGGAGTTAAAATCAATGGGGTCTAAATATGGAGACATATAACAGGTATAGCAGGTATCATCAAAGATGGAAGGGGAAAGGACGAGCTGTGCAGAAATAGAGAACTTTGGATCTCCCAAAAAAAACTAATTAAAAAAATAAACAAGAACAAATGTAACACGACAGATAAAAAAAAAACATTGAAATGCCTTTTCTGAAGAGGTGCTGAGGAGGTTCAGTTTTCAAAACTCTTCACTTGCTAATATGCCAAAGACTGATGAGGAAGAAACAACACACTCTAATGTTACTTGAAGGCTTAAGACTGGGCATTATGCTCATGGTGTGTTGCAGGACCTGGTATCTGCCTTTCTGTGTATCTTTAAGCAACAAATAAGTACAATTTATAAGTTAGAAAGAGCCATACACTTAGTAAAAAATACAAAAAAGACATGAAAAAGGGTCAGGGATGAAAAGAGGTTATAACAGTGGTGGAATGCTCTCCTACTGAATGAATTTACCTGGTAAAGTTTTGAAAGCAAAACTGTGGGGAATTTTATAAAATTATACAAGTGAAATTACAAGGAACATGCTAACAATTGGCATAAAGATGAAGATTCCTCACTGCCTGAAACTTTTCTGAACAAAAAATTCCCGAGGTTTCAACTGCTCTCAAAGAGCTGTTTCATAGCCCTCTTATTCCAGTTGGAAAATTTGTTGAGCGCATGATTTGAGGAATTTTTGAGGATTATGCTTTTCTTCAAGGGAAAGACATGAAAAATTGGCAGAGTAAGAAAACTCTTCCCTGACACTAACCTCTGTTCCTCAAAAATGTGTACCTTAAAGGATAGTTGCCGCTGTTCCTTCAAACCGCAGACATATACACACAGCTGCAATCAGCAGCCCCAAAGGCAGCTTATTTTTACTTCTTAATCACTGTCTTCGAAAACTATCCTATCATCATGTTGGGTTGTCTCCAGTTCTTCCCAGATGAACATTTTGGTTTACATTTGGGTCACCAGATCCCAAATCTTTTTATCTAAGCTCTTCGGGGGAAACTTGTAATGCTTACATATTGTTTTTGTTTAAATTCTCTGTACCGCTGTTGTCATCATTTCTTCTTTATTCTCTGTTTTACTTCTTGGTTCTTTTGTGTATATTCCCTTTCTACCTTTCGTACCTTTTTTTTTTTTTCTAAATTCTTTAATGATACAGAAGAAAATTATATTGGAAAACTCTCTCACTAAGCTACTAAGGATTTGTGTTTAATCTTAATTTTATTTTCTGTATTTCATTCAATAATTTCTGCCTTTGGAGAACCATAAACTCTTGACCTATACTGTTTATGCACTTGATAGTCTTGCTGATGGGTTTGAAAAACCTAGTTACTCAAAAAAGACAAATAAAATTAAATTTTCTACAGTAGATATGATTAAGAAGAATATCAATTTTTACATGGATATAATTACTTACTCAATATGAGTGACCAGAAATAGGAATAACTAGGCAGAGAATCTCTGCTGCAGTTGTGTGTCGTGGTTGAAAGACAAATGACTGTGAGATGCATTTGGAAATAGAAAGGAGCAATCAAAGTGTCTATTTCCTAAGCTCTCCTCTGTGATTCCTTTTTCAGTCATTATAGATCCCATTGTGCACCTGGAGATGAGAAGTTGCTTTCTTTGTATTAGTGTATATATGAATTAGTTTCAAATGCCCACATAAAAACATTTAAATATTTAAAAATGAAAGCATTTAAAAGTTTTTTATTATCTGTCTAGAAACACCAAATCAGAGCATTTACAATTTATGACAAAAAACAGTGTGATACAGGAGGGGAACCAGCTAAATGAGGAGAAGTTATGAGTCCAGAGGGCAAATAGAGGAGGGATTCCATCACAAATATGGATTTGTCTCAGTTTATAATTATTATCCACTCAGTTTAAAAAAATGTCTTGAAAATGATTTTGAAAAGTAGATTTGGACAGTTGCTAAGCAGGAGACATTTGATAGAAAACCTGTAAAATTCTCCACTCCTAATCTATCACTGTTAATATTTACTGTAGCTGGTTTTTATCAATAGATACTTAGATAAATATCCCTTGCTTGAATTTACTACAGCACATAGACACATGAAACTTTATTACGGTATAAAGGCTGATACTGCCTAATAAGAACATTTATCTACCTCACATAATTTTCACACCACATCAATATTTAACTATTTGCCTTGTGTTCCCTTTACTGCACAGTCATATGAGCCTTATCCAGAAACCCTTCAACTCTGGTCCAGTAACCATGAGTATGAGAACTCTCAGGTGCTGTTAGGAAAATACACAGCATTCACAGTTTCTACACATTTGAAAGAAAACCGTAATGTAAGTTTAGAAATTTAAGTAAATATAAAAAGATTCTCTGTAAAACATGTCTATAGTCAAATGTGAGTACTTTTATTTATAAAAATATATTTAAAGCCTTGTAGACATATCAAATGAACACTGATTTTCTAATGATGCTAACTAAGAGGAAGTCTGAAGTAACAGTGAATAAGGTGAGATTATACCTGTTAAAAATAGGATGGTTACTTATTAAAATGATGGACATCTGCAGAGCTGATGAAGGAGTAAGACAGTGCATAAACAAGAGGACTTGCAGTCTTGGGATTCTGCCTGTGTTTACTATGCCAAACAAGCAGCCTGCCTTCCAAAATCTCAATGATTTTCCTGGGAAGTACAAGAATCCTAATCATCTTGATATTCAGTGAAGATTAATATTCATCCTATACCTTTTACTGAAAGCTAAACATAACACTGATTTTTGCTAATTCTATACTGAATTAGGGGTTCTTCATACAGATCACCTGTAAGAAGCTCTCCAATAGTTATCCCTCCAAAAGGAAATGTCTTTTTTTTTTTCTTATATATCTGTAGGAGTGTCATGAAGCTTTCAATAGTTATTTATTTTGTGTGATAGCATATTGTTGTGGTTTGACCCTGGCCAGCAGACAGGTACTCACACAGTCGCTCTCTCACTCCCCCTTCACTGCTAGACAGGGGGAGAAAATATTTCAAAGGGCTCAGGGTTTGAGATAAGGACAGGGAGATCACTCCCCTTTACCGTCCCGGGCAAAACAGACTCGATTTTGGGGAAATTAAGTACATTTATTAAAAGAACCAATCGGAGAGGAGTAGTGAGAAATGAGAAAAAGTAAACAGACTTTAAAACCAGAATACCTTCCCCCCATCCATCCCTTCTTCCCAGGCTTAACATCAATCCCTGTTTCTCCACCTCCTTCCCCCGAGCGGCGCAGGGGGACAGGGAATGGGGGTTACAGTCAGTTCATCCGACGTTGGTTCCACCGTTTTTTCACTCCGGGGGAGAACTCTTCACACTTCCCCAGGGCATTGTGGGGTCCCTCTCATGGGAGACAAACTTCACGCTCTCTTCTCCGATGTGAGTTGTCCCACGAAGGGCAATTCATCACAAACTGCCCAACAGGAGACACCCCATGAGGGGCAGCCAACCCTTCGTGAGTCTGAGGTGCAGTCCTTCAGGGGAAACTGCTCCAGTGTGAGTCCCCCACAGCGTCCCAAAAGTCCCACCGGCCAACCTGCTCCAGTGTGGGCATTCCTCTCATCCATGGGCTATAGGTTCCGGCAGTGACTTGCTCTGATGTGGGCCTCCCACGAGCTACAGCCCCCTTCAGGCATCCACCCACACAGTGTGGGCTCCTCTGCCCCATGGTGGACATCTACACCCCGCCCATGGGCTGCAGGGGGACAACCTCCTTCACCATGGTCTTCACCACAGACCCGGGGGACTCTCTCTGCTCCGGTGCTTGGAGCTCATCCTCCCCCGCCTCCTTCTTCACTGACCTTGGTGTCTGCACAGATTCTCACTTCTCCATCTCTGTGCCAGCTGTTGTGGTACAGTTCTTTTTTCCCCGTTCTTAAATATGTTTTCACAGAGGCGTTCCTCTCCTGTCACTTCACTGATAGGCTCAGCCTTGGTCAGCGGCGGGTCCCTCTTTAGAGCCGTCTGGCATTGGCTCTATCAAACTCGGGGAGCTTCTAGAAGCTTCTTGCAGAAGCCACCCTGCAGCTCCATCCCCGCCACCAAAATCTGGTCAGGCCAACCCAATACACATATGAAAACATACAAAATGAGATTACTTAATATTCTTGGTTTAAGAAATATCTTAAAAGAATTAATGACCTCTTATGACTTTATTTCCTCCTAACCTAATTCGGCAGTATATTTGCTCTAATTTTAAAAGATTAAGATAGTAACCCTGAACTGTGATTTATAGATGTGTCCTAAAAGGAGAAGTCAGTAATATTCTTTTACTATCTCTAGGGCTTTAAAAGGCTTAGACATTGGAGGAAGACTTGATTGCTCAGCAAAGATAGTGTTAAAAAAGAGTTGAAAAACTCACAGTAACATAAAAATGAAGCAATAAAAGGGTAAAACTGGTGCAAAAAAAGGCCTGCTACATTGCCTTCTTAGTTACAGTATCTTCAAAAGTATGAAGCCTCTATGATGTGGAAAGAGAAGCATTCAAAAATCAATAGCTTGTTAAGAAAGTTGTTGGGATGTCAGTTAGTTTCCCAAGGGATAATTCTTTATGAAAGATTTTGTGAATGACAGCTGTTCCTGTCACCAGTAACTGATGAAACGGAGGTGACTGCAGTACTGGGGTCAAAGGAAGAAACATGGCAAAACATGTAAGCAATGTATTTATGTTAAATAATAAGAAAAAAAGGTAAATCTATTAATTATTACTGTCTCAACCTTGCCTATTTTTTCACTTGCTTTTTAAGCAAAAGAAAACAATTCATCAGATGAAACACCAGACATTAATTTTCAGTGAGTCCTTTAAAACTCTAGTTAAAAATAAATTGAAAATAGCAAAGGTCAGCTTGAGCTAAAAAGCCAATCTTTTAATAAGTCTTATATACTCATACATATTCATATTTTCTGTTTTTTGAGTTAGGCTGTGTGCTTATCCCACATTCACATTCACCAGTCTTCTATACTTGTAATTCATCTTTAAAAGGGATTAGGTTAGCTCCAGCCTGTACTCTGTAATAAAAAGTCTTATGCTGTACAGCTAGGTCTTGTAATGCTGAGAGTTATGCTGACGAGGGCAGCTTGAAATGTATCTGTACCTGACACTACATACAAAAGAAATAGAAGCCCAGCAGCATAGCAGCTGATTGGAGGAAATGCTCTGGTTCAGAATGAAATTTGGGAAATAAATTAAAGGAATCAAGGGACAGGAGGAAGTAGTTTACATTTAAAAAGTGAGGAAGATATGATGAGACAGCAAGTATCCAGTAGAGAAAATTCATTGCTCAGACATGTCAAAAAGCAAAATGTAGAGGATAAGCTATTGCTAAGGAACACTCCACATTCTGTTGCCAGCACAGGCATAACATTAACAACAGCAGCTGGGGAAAGATATTGGCTACAGAAGGAAGCTGAGAAACCTAAAAAATACCCAACCAAAAAACTATAAGAATATTTTATGAAATATTCAACCAGAAACAGGTTTAGTAAATATTTTTCACTTTTTTTTTTTTTAACTTTCAGTTTAACTCTTTTTCTCACTCAAACTTTGTATTTTGTTTTGCGTTTGTTTGCTTTTCCCTGAAAATTAGTAATAAAAATCAAAATCTCAGCAGAGCTCTTCTCCATATGGTGTATGCATTTTCCCTCACCCTTTTTCAAGTGTAGTTTTTAATGTTTCTCAAATGATAATTGCCCTTCCTTGTTCTGCAGACTAAAACATGTTTTTTACTTCTCCTATGCCTAATATTTTTTTCTGTTCAACACAAATCAAGTCTGAAAGCATATAAAAATAAGTAAGTTAATCTCAGGGTGTTATCTGATGTATTTCTTCCAACAGTTGTTTATTTCCTAAGACTTGTAACTATTCTAGATCATTTGGCTCATCTCATTTATACTGGTGGCCTACAAGCATTTACTGTCATAGCTGTAACACCCACAAGTTGTATGAGAGACCCCAGGAAAGGAAAGCCAGGGGCACAAGATACCAGGGGAAGGCCTATGAACTTTTATAGTCACTACCAGCCTGGTCTTAGTTTGAGGTTTACACCTTCTCTTCTAGATAAAAAGAAGAGGTGATGGGTTCAAAACTTCAGGTTTTTTACAACTCTATTATTTTTTTCTAATTAAGAACATTAATTGTCACTACAAACTTGTCTCACTTTCTTCCACTAAGTGTTTTTCTTTAGGAAGTGGTGTCTTCTCCCCATTTTATTTTCAGAATCATAGAATGTGTTGGGCTGGAAGGGGGATACAAAGGTCATCTAGTTCAATTCTCCTGCAGTGAGCAGGGACATCTTTAACTAAATCAGGTTGCTCAGAGCCCCATGAAACCTGACCTTGAATGTCTCCAGATACAAGACCTTCACCACCCCTCTGGCCCAATATTTTGATTTTCATTTGCTAAAATTGTAGCTGGAAAGATGAAGGATTAACAATGTTCAGCTGTTAAAAGCAAGGAGGACAGATTTCTCTTATGACTGTATTTTGGTTGTGCTTGGATTCTCTTAATAATAAAATATATGTAAGAAATATAATTTCCCAGAATTCTTCCACTTTTGCTTATGTGGATTTTTATGGAGGTGTAGAACTGAGCTGATAACCACAAACTGCACTGTCCTTGTTCTGCTGAGACCACTGGGACACTGAAGACCTTCAGGTGCAGCAGCTGCCACACACTAGCAGAGATTGGCCTTGCCTTGAAAGTCCAGGCCCTCCATAGGTGGAGGAGAGGAAATGGAGGCCTCACATCACACCTGCCTGAAGCAGGGATGGTGGGCAGCCTGCCTGGACCATGAGTAAAAGACCTCCAGACAAAAGTACCTCTCCTTGAAATAGACACGGCAGTACCCTTCAGCAGGGTCTGAAGTTCAGGGCCTCAGCAAGGGCTGAGCTCTGCTCAGAGCTGGCATGGCTGAAGGTCTCTCTGGAGCCCTGGAGTGGGGCCCCAATGCCCAGTGAGGACACCCTGGACTGGCCTCAGCCTGTCCCTGTCCCCGCACCTCTGCCTTTGACTCCACCAAGTGGAACTCATCTTCAGGCCCATGTTGCAGCTCTGACTTGGCCCGTTCCTGTCCCCAGGTAGGTGCCCAATGCCCAGAGCCCCCCTGGCTGCCCTATTCCTGGTTGGGATGGTGGGATAGACCCAGGCTGCCAGGTCCTGCCATGACACAGCCAACGGCACCACCAGCACCCTGGCACATTCCTGCAGAGAATCAAGAGTGAAACTGCAAACAACTTCCAACTTGTGTTCAGACTGTGCATAAACTTATTGTAGTGGTAATAGCAAAATTAAATAAACACTGAAGAAGTACAAGAAGATAGGAGTTACTTAATTGTTTTCAATTAATTTTAATTGCTGACATTTTGAGCAGTCATTTAGTTTCCTGAGCTCTCCTTTTCCACCTCTCTGACTGACATTGGGACTTCTGCCAGTTTTTTATTGCTTTGGGTTCCCTCAGTGCTGTTTCAAAAAGAAGAGTTTTAATAGGTGAAAAGTTTAAAATCCATTTTAGTCAAGTGACTACATGAAGGCAGGATAGAATTTGAAAGCTTACTAGTTTATTTCAGGGACAGAAGAAGGATAAAAGGAGCCAGCTCATCAGCAGTTGGCTGAAATCTGCCGTGCCAGTTTTGTGTACATGTGTTACATATAGCCACTGCAGCCACACACGCACATCATGCACTGTACAAAAACAGCCTTTGGAACCATTTGGACTAATAAAAATAGAGAGATTTGTCTGGATTTAAAAAAGGGTTGGTTGTTTTTCTTCTGTTTGGCTACTGCTGCTGTTGTTAAAATAGGACAAACGTTTTAAGGTAAATCTTATTAGACAGGATAGAAGAAGACCAGCAGCCAGAACTGACAATAAAAGGCATGTGGAGTTTTAGATACCGTAATCCTTTTATAGGTATAGTCGTTTTCAGATGAATATTTCCTAAGAAGCCACTTGCAAACATTTGCAAAACTCCCTGCAGTTGTCAGCTAGTTTGGTCCCACACACTCTCCTACCCTTCACTGCATAAATGCTGACAACCTGCTTTTCCCTTAGATCCACAAGCCATTAATTACTGACAACTTGCCTTCTGCCTCTGAGGTACCTTGGTAACTATAAGATCTATTCCAAGTTCAAAGTCAACCATCTTGTGTTATGTCAGGGTTTTGTTGCTGCTGTGGTTGTTTGCAGATAAATAATTGAAATGTTCCACCTATCTCACCTGAATCAATGTCTCTCTTTTATTCTACCTGTACAGCTCCACACCGCTGACAGATTTCTTGGTGCTTGTGTTTCCAGCATAGCCACATTACAGTCAACATAGTTGTTGACTATGCACATTAGGCATCATAATCAAAAGCTCTGTTAACTTGCTTGTTTCCTGCCCAGAAACACTGCTAAAAAAAAATCAACTCTGCATAGCTCTTACAGTCAAAAAATCACTAAATGATCACTGATAGGTTCAGTGAAAATGGCAACGACTCATATCGATTTTCCTGAAAGGCAGTATTTTTCTGTATTATAAATTTAAAAAAAATAATAACTTAATCCCGCATTTCAATGGTTACAAAATGCTTCTAGCAAATGTTCATATTTATAGAAAATGGTCACATATCGTACGTAGATAAAAGCACAGCTGGATATTTATGAGGCACCAGTTTTCTATAAATACAGAAATTCAGTAATTATTACTGTTGTGCAGTAGTAATAAGCACAGCTGAGGAATGCTGCTGCTGTTGTTTCACTAGATACAAAGCTAAATTTTAGACTTGCAGGTTCTCCCTTGTTCTCATCTGCTTTTTTCTTTTCCTTTTTTTTTTTCTACATGAAAAAAAAAAACAGCTTCAGGATGTCAGAGTTAAATCTGTGCTTGGTCCACCCACCTGGTTGTCAATGGGATGTTCCAAGGCAAGTGGAGTCATTATGAGTGCTTTCATGCTTTTGGATCAAGCCATGGACATTATTTAGAACTGAATCACTGAAACATCTAAGTAAAAATCTGAAACCGAAAACAGCAAGCACTGCTTCCTAGAACTACCTCACTCGATAGAAATTGCAGTTAAAAAACCAAACCAAAACAAAATAAAAAACTTTTAATTGAAATATCTCTTTATTTGGACTTCCAGAACAAACACAGTGCTGGTAATTTATGTTTACTCCCTCCAGTGTGCTGTAGTTATTAAGTGGGTCAGATAGCATTTTTATGGAGTACATCCTTCATGATCTGATACAATTATCCTTAATATAAAAATTTAGTTTATCTGCTTTAGAAGAAATATGTCCCCAAAACCTGATTGGAAGAGTGGCCTTCATTGCCCCTTTGTACTGGCCTTCCAAACTGGCTGACTGTGTGGAGGACAGTTACACTTCACACTGTGAAACTGTTGTAAATGTATTTCATTCTACTTCCTTTTCCTGCTTTTGTAACCAAGAAACACATTTTCATTTTTGATACATTTTCAATGTTATGCAAACTTGGTAAAGGGAGAAGCCATGTAACCACCCAGTCAAACCACTGAACCTCTATTGGATTCCACAAAACAAGTTTCAAGAGTCCTACAAGATCTATAAAGTACTGAAAGCCAGATTGAATTGGATCCTCTTAATAGAAAGCATCTTGTGTAATGACTTTTAAAGGACATGTTTTTGGAATTTGTTCATAGCCTGGTTGTACTTCACTTTAAGCTGTTCTTTCTTCTAAATCTCTACGGTTGGAAAGTACTATCTATGAAACAGATGTTGAGACATCAATATCTTGATTGATTATTTGAGATGTTCAGGGTTTCTTCATCTGCTTTGTTTTGCTTTCTTTTCACCTGATGCAAAAGGATGATAAACTAGTAAATAAGAAGAACAAAGGAAAAACAGAGAAAATAGGAAGTAACAACATAACACAGTAGCAAAAAGGTAGCAAAACTTATTATAGGTCTTCTAGGAAAGAAAGGTGATTTTATTAAAAAATAAACAAAAAGACTCTAGTTAATCTAAATTGTTATCACTCACACACATACTCACAAAGCACCAAGATCTTTGTGTCTTAACAGCCTCTCCAACATGCAGTGGCCTGGAAAAAAAAATTTCTGGGACTCGTGGCAATCACAATGAGGGAGGAGAGACAGCTGTGCCTATGGGGAGGAGAGAATGGGTCAGATGATACAAATGGACCAATTACGGTATTCCTTCCCATGGTACTCAGTATATAAGAGCCCCTAAGAAGAACCCTAGGCTTTTTTCATGCCTGCCATGTTGGAGGGATTGCTCCTGGCTTTTTGTCATCTTCCTATGTGCTGCTGAGGTTCCTGTCTTCTGTTTCCAAGTACTGAGAAGCATTGTTTGTCAGGACAGGTTGTCTTTCCTCTGCTTCTCTGGCTGGGAGCGGCACGGTTGCTTTACTCTTTATTTTGGACTGCCCTCAGAACTTTGATTGAGTGCTCCTGTCTGCTGTGAAGTCTGCTCTGGGACCTTTTTTTTTTCTGTTCAGGACCTTGTCGTTATCTGGCAAATGAGGGTCTCATATTAAAATAATGTCTTATATCTTTGAGCATATTTGCATACTTCTGTATATCTGTATATAATTTGACTTTTCATTGTTATTGTTAGAGGGTTTTTTTTATTGTTTGAGTTTTTTAATTGTTCAAGTTTTTTTCAACCTCACTGTCTCTCTCCCTTGTGCTTCTGTTATCCTCCCCTGGGAGGGTTGTGAGGAATCACAGAAAGTATTTGTCAATGTTTAGTGGACAGCCCAGCCTTAAACTTTGACATGCAGTTGGTTCCAGGATGATATCAATTCTAGGGACAACCAGTGGCTTATCATTTCCTTGGTTTTTCTTAGATTGGTGGCTACAAGCTATGTTTACATGTCTCTGTTGCGCTCTTCACAGATTAATCTCTCAATCCTGTCCAAGTTCTATGAGTCTTCAGAATCTCAGTTGCTTGTCTATTGATATGGATAATTTGAGAATGAACATATAGGGGTGTGGGGGTCCTGATGATCGGCTGATAATCTATATGCTATCTGTACATGTTATTCTTGTAGCTCTCACTTTCTGCATGTTATTCTTGTAGGTCTCACTTTCTTCTACTTTTCCATTGCTTCTGTAGCCAAAAAAAAAAAAGTTCTTTCTCCACTCATAATGATTTTACTTCAGTTTCCTACAAATGAATGTTGCAGAACCAATTTCCTTTGTTTCTATTTGTTTGTTCTGTCAACTAATAGATTGAAGCCATTTCTCAAAAGGCAATAGTATATTTTTTATGTAGCTTGCAAGCACGCTGCACAAACTAGTAAACATTACTGTCTGGTCAGATGTGACAACTGACGAATATGAGCAAACTCTTGATGGTCAATGGTTCTCTGACCAGTAAACTGATCATTAACAAATAATATGAAGTCTTGGAAATGCAGTAGGTTTATGCAGTGGCAGGTAGATGGTTTTGAGGAGAACTGACTGGGGTAAAAGGCAAACTTATCTGCCTAGAGGTGTAAAAGTACTCTCTCTTCCCAACTTTCATCTGTGTAGTGCAGACAAGGACATGTCAGCTGCCTTGAGACCTGGAATTCCAATTCCCGTTTCAAGGCTGGGAAAGTCTTTCAAGAACAATTCAACACATTCTCTCCTTACTAGTTTTCTTCTATACTAATTTTTCACTTTTGAATATGAGGCCTTTAGTCTGCACTATGGCCATTCTTGTCTTCTTGAAAATATTAAATTCTTAGTATTATCTGTATCCTGACATAGCTCTCCAAATTTTCTAGGCTTCTTTGAATTACATCATTGTCTTCTTATGTAAAATGCTGATGTAATATTAAAAAATATTAACACAAATACATTGTCACTTCTCAAAAATACAGAACATCAGGATAGTTTATGTTCTCTGTAGTTTCATCTAGACTACAATTATGGTCACATGAGAGCAAGACTCTGTGAGAGAAAGAGAAGAATATAAATGACATGATTACTCTCCATTATAGTGCTGAAAGGCAGCCAGTTCTGTCTCCCTTGACTGCAGGCCTCCACTTTCAATCTGCTAATAAAAATGTAAGTATGAATGAGAAACAAAAAGTTAATCATATTTTCTAAAACTTTTGTGTAATAAGAAGCCCACAAAGACCATTAACATCACAAATCTGCAGATCTTCACTCTAAACCACCTTTAAAGCATGTGAGAAATCAGCTAAGGTGCGGAAAGATACTCTCTGAGACCATAAAAGATTAACAAGTAGATGTTCCATCTTCATTCCGTGCAGTGTTAGATATTTTAATCCACTAGTACTCTGAACAAAGTACTAATAGGTACTTTGCAGCACTCAAAAGCAATACAGAAAGAATCTAGTTTTCTAAATCTGTGCACCGGTTTTAAATAGATATTCTGTAGAGATGATTAAGTAGCAGTTTTTATAGGTATGCTACGAAAAATGTAATTTTCCAGTGGATTTGCATTGGTAATCCATTGGAAAATTGTATACTGTTTGAATATTTTAACACCTGCCAGAAATCATAATTAAAAATTGATTAATGCTATTACAAACACTGAAAAAAAGGTGAGAGCTCATGAAAATGCATGTATTTGTTATTATTCTGTATTTTCTCACTTAAATATCGATTATAAGGAAAGAGCCTTCTTCCCTATCTTTCTTGGTCTGATTGCACACTGCCTTAGGTAATCAGTATCTCATGTGCAAAGAAGTATGACTATGACCAGAATAGTGGTATTTTACATGTATTCTGAAAAGATATAAGAAATTACACAGGCTTCAGGCAGTAGAGAATTGGATTCCTTGCCTGGGGAGTATTGTTCACTACTGGCTAGTGCCCAGTTTTGCAAAGGTAAAAGGTGCACAAAAGATTTACAGACAGCTGTTCCGTCAGACAGTGAAGCCTTAGTAAAATACTCTTGCTTGCTACTCCTGATTTTCCTATCAACTTATTTTTGTTCTTGTTTTTACTGACATACAGAAGCACAGATCACTCTGAAGGAAGCAGACATTAAGATTGCCAGAAGACTGCACTTGTTTTCCTGGCAAACTTTTGCTAGTGATTATATAAAAACCTGTGACAAGGAAAAATTCACCTAAAATAACTAACTGCTGGTGTTAGAAATGTTATGGGTCTGAATGTCTTTCTGTACTGACTCATCTCTTGAAAGTTACACCTGCTTTAGGGAATTACTGTTCAGAAAGGCACATTGTGTTACCTCGGAAACAGCTGCGACTGCATGGGTATATTTAGATAGAAGGTATTTCACTTCCTTCACATTTCTGCCTGATATGCCATTTACTTTTTTATTTAAGATGTTAATGCAGTCAGTCCTTTACTAGCACATCTGCTCTCTCTTATTCTTAAGTCTACCCAGCTGCAAAAGATGGTGCTGTAATTATGCACCTCTGGTGACACTGCCACATTTCTGTTACAGCCAAAATTTCTACAGGAGAAGGAGAAAAATAATATTAATAACATATTTAGAACCAGAAAGATAAATTCTATGCACCATCTTTAGAGGATTCAATATTTCATCAAGACAGGTCAGCTAATAAAATCACACAAGGTGACTTCATTTCCTTTCATTTCATTTCACTGTTGAGAACAAGAGTATTTGTCTATAAGACAGGTGCTTGGCAGGAATGAGGTCTAGGTAGGAAAAAAAAAAGGAGACTTAAATTATGGAATCTTATTTTTGTTACTGGAATTGAATTGCTGTGTGGCCTTGGGTAAGTCACTTAAATTGTCTATGCCCTGGTTCTTAGCTGTTTCTGTGTAAATAGACCTCCAATGCTTGGCTAAATGCTATTAAGCTTCAAAAATACTTTGAATTCTTCATACACAACACATAATAAAAATGTAAAGTTTTATCACTATGATTATTATTCTCATTTTACACTGACCTTTCCCTAATTATAGGAAACAATTGCATTACTGATTTGAAGGTAGCATGATTCAACTGTCAGTGAATCTAATATTATAAGACATTTTGCTTCCTGTAGATGAATGGTATTTATTTCAAAAACATGTACTTTATAAAACTATTACGTACAAATTGCTAAATACTGCTTTAAAACAGACAACAAAAGAATTGAGAATATATAACCCACAATTTTCTGCTACTTTCTTGTCATGGTAGAGCAGAAAAAGCTGTGGAGATGACAGATTAAGAAACAAAAAGTGTATTGTCATACAAGTTGATTTCCATATTGCTCTTCACTTATTTATTTTTTCATTCAAAGATAGTAAAAATGCCAATTGAAATTACAAAAATCTTATATTTTCTTCTCAGTATTAAAAATATGAATTTATATTCCCTGGGGAAAATACTGGGGATGCTTTCTGAATTTCTTGCTCTTTTCTTTACAATGATAGATAGAGCAGCATCAGTCATGATACCCGAGTGATACAGACTCCTACGTGCAAATATCATGAGGTTAGAGCCTGCCAGAATGAACTGTCTTTTCCCAATTAACTACTGAGAAAGTGGTACTGAGTGACATAGAGTAGGGGAAGGATAACAGGTAATTTCAGCTATTCAGCCATAAATGACAGAAATTGGGAAAGGTGAGATAAGTATCAGTAAAGGAAAAAAAAGTTAAGTCAAAGTTGTTTCACAAAAATCAATGATTTTGTAGGTGTTTGTATGTATATATGCAATGTTTAAGACACTCTAACAGCTGGAATCTTGTTCTTTACAATATCAATCCTAAATTCTAAAGTATTACGTGAATTTTTTATGTCCATTCAGTAACCTTAAAGACCTAAGTGACAAGGATTAGACCAAATGTGGTATTACTTTTGCTATCAGGTTGGAAAACCAGTCAATAATACAGTTTAAACTCATAGATCAGTACAAATAAATCAGGAAATAGAGGTTGTGGGGGAAAAGAGCAGTGATAGAGCTTGGTGCTCACCAGTTATGGATTAAAGAACATCTACTTGGATAAGCACCAAAAAACTGTAGCTGAACATCTCACAAGTCACAACATGTTCTTTCAACAAATGAAAGACTACAGTATTTCAACATTGTATCAAAAACCACAAAAAAAAAGCACAGAAATACAGCTGAAAACATCAAGGTCGCTGACACTGCCCTGGAAGAATGAGAGTCTTGCCATCTAGTTAAGAATGTTGCATAGCCAACTGAAACAACTGTCCGATGTTTTGCCAGTCCATCTGGGATGATTTCCTGACTACTAATTTACTATGTAAAAATCACTTGAGTATCTAAACAACAAATACTTATGATATTGCTAGAGCTACTTGTGAACCTGTACAAGTAGCCTGTGATCAGTTTCCAAGTGCTTCTCAGAACACCAAAAAAGAGGCAATATATTCATCTAAAAGACAATTTCAGCAATATGTAACTTCTGTGCAGTATAAAAAAAATATGGTTTTGATCAATGAAACATACGCTTCAACAGCCTTTGAAATTTTAAATAAGTTGAATACACATAGTCTTTCATCATGAGAATTATGATTGACATATTTTTACCTTATATGATCAACTCTTCTATAATCTTTTAAACTTTTGTATTAAAGCTAAAAACATTAGAAAGGCTATCCCAAGACCTTACTTAGAAACATCTTTCTAATTGTGATGATGGAATTATTTATGCCTATTTTATACGAATATGATCATGCATAGCATTGTCTTCTAAAGCAGGTCATTTTTACCCTTCTTGTATTTGCACATTTAAAATTGTCTTCTCTGAACATTTGTTTTACTATCTCTTCTAACATTATTTCATAGGGATTTTTCTGTTCTTATAGCCATCCTTATTTTCTTTTTCTGCATCTAATTTAGATAAATTTCATCATTATCAGATGAGTAATACAAAATATTCTGAGTAAGATCCTGCCAAAAGGATTACAAAATGGGAATGATGTTTTCCTGCCTGTCCTATGCATACTTTGCTTGATGCATCCTAGGATATCATTAGCATTTTCATAGCCATGTCACACTGTCATCCTATTACTCACCAATGTATTCAGATTTTTCCTTTCCTTTTTCATATACAATTGATGTAGATTATATGTTCAAATTCTTATTAATCCTGAAGCAGATATCTTTGTACTTTGCATTATTAAATTTAATTTCCATTGCTTTAGTCCATAAGTTCATCCAATTCTTCCACTTATTGATCTGATCTTCTGGAGTGTGGATAATACTTTCCACTTTGTATGACCTGCAGGTCTCAGAGCACCCATTTACTTTCTGCATAAAGGTTTCTAATGAAAATATTAAACAACACTACCCCAAAGATAATGGCCGTGGAAAATCACTGTGTAATCTCTTTCCAGTCTGATCTGTTTGATGTAACTTGTGTCACTTTCCTGTTATATAGCTATTCATAATTTCTGATTAATGTAAGTCCATTTGAAAAATCACTTTCTACAGGGAGTTGTATGAAGTGCTTTTGTAAGTCTAGATAGATTGGACTGATTTGACTACGATGATCTAATAGATAGCTGTCAGAAAATATGCACATGTGTGTACTTCCAAATATATATAGAGAGTAAATCTAATGTTCTATCTAATAAAATTTTGTAACTTACTCAAGGGTCTGCAGAGTTCTGTGGATTCAGTAATTTTTTTCACCAAAACCTGTTCTAAGCCGTTATGCACCACTGAGGCCTGTCATGTACACGTACATCTGATGTACATACAATACTCTACTTCTGCTCTTCATTCACAGAGAATTGCCTTCATTCATAGTACCGGACTTTCAATTTCAAGTGATGGTTCTGTTAAGGAATAGATTCTTCAGTGACAGAAACAAATGGACTATCCTGATTGTATTAGAATACAGAGTGTAAGCTTTGTTTCCATTTCAGATATCCTTATTTCTGTAACATACTACGTTTTTGTGGTTGGTTTTTTTGATTGGTTTGGGAGGAGTTGATTTTTGTTGGGTTGTTTTGTTGGGTTTTTTATGATAGATTACCATTATTTTTTTCTGTAAAGCAATCGCATTTGAAAGGAAAAAATCTGAGGCAGACATACTCCTTTAGCAACTGGAGTAGATTAAACTTGATCTTTTCTGAGTGTGTATAACTTTCTTTCTATTTCCTATCCTTGATGACCCTTTTCTATTTTTATCCTTGTCACTGACAGTTGTAATTTTCTTTTAAAAGATCAGCTTAACTATATTTGACTATTTTCACTTTGCTTCTCTACTTCCTTGCAATGGTGTCATAGGCAACCTTCTTGCAGATTCTTTTTCCATACTTTGTGCTTGTATTCTTAATATTCTTTTGGACATGTTTGAGGTCGATTATTTTTTTTTTTTCATTCAATAACTCTTATATCAGTTATATCAATATCTATATATATATCTATATATCTCTTATATCAATAACTCTATATCAGTTGTTTTGCACTCCTGCTTTGAATAAAAGTTTCTGTTCAAATTTTCCTTTTTTTACAGAAAAATATTTATTTGCCTGTTTCACATTCAAATCCTTGTGTTACTCATTCAAGCCAATCAACGTCATCTATTAGAAGTAAGAAACTAAAACATCAGAGGTTTATTTTTATCTTGCATTTCAATACATCAGTCACAGATTAGTTTCTGTGGCTAATTCTATTATAAATGTAGAGAATCACACAGTATCACATACATTCTGATCTAAAAATTTATTTTACTGTTTCATTTCAATATTTGGTAGAGATGCTTGCCAGCTTTGTCCACCAGAATATCTTGATACCTATTTCACAAGACATGTCTAGAAAATTGCAGTTTCCTAAGTAGTTACTTGTTAATTTCAGAATTTTACTGAGATTATTACATGGTGAACATTTGCAATTTCATCTAGGTTAAAGGAAGAATAAAGACATTGGAACTGTGTCACAAATTGAATTTAAATTCTATCTAAATATCTACCTGATTTAATCATTACTTTTGACTTGAACATAACTGCTAGAAGTTTCAAAACTTGAGCATGGCAGCTGATTAAATATCAGAAAGGTTTTGACTGACCTCAACTTGAATTATCTTTGCTTAGTCAACTATTTTCTTTTTTTCTAATGCTATTGTAAAAATGCTGAATTAACAGTCCACTAACATCTGAAGCTTTCTTGATCTTATTCTGTGATGGCTAATACCATTTTTCTTCAACAGTGTGATTAAAAAAAAAAATTACCTGAAGGAAACATTTTAAAAATCAGATAGAAAGAGAGAATTTTAGTGTATGTGTTAATTCAGTAGTTTTTTTCTTTATTGGTACTGTCAACAGAGATGTTAACGGTCAGCAGTTATGTGAAGACTTATTTTGACCTAGTTTCAAAACACAATTCATTTGACACAGCGTCATGGGTTTGAGCCTGTTGGGGTTTTTTGTAAAAGTGGAGGTAGGCTCCTGCGATACTCTGAGAGCCTCTTCCACCCCCAGGTAGGAGTTGGATCTGGCTCTAGCCAGGGCCAGGCCAATTAGCGCCTCTGCCATCAAGGTATTTCAGAGATGACCCCATTGTTCTATTTTGCTCTCTTGGTTTCATCTTGTTTAGAGCTGTCCTATCTTTAATGCTGAGAATTTTTCCTGCTGGAGGAGGGGGAGGTGAGAGGAGAACAAAACAACATCACCGTGAGAAAAAAGGGGGTGAAGAGTCCTGAAGGAGAGGCAGAAGGCTGCTAGAACAGGACCTTTCCCTGAAGTCCATGGTGTTTTACATGGCAGGAAGGTGATTGCCTGCCAGCTGAGGGAATCAGTGGCTGCAAGAACATCGAGGATGCATCGGTATGTGCAGAGCCCCATGTGAGAGGGGAGAGAGACTAAGCATGAGCAGGGGATGTGTCTAAAGCAATCTGTGGACCTGAAGGACTCACAAGGAGGAAGAGGATTGCCTCCTGTGAGGTGGACACCATGCAACAGGAAGGAGAGACTGAGAAGAGTCCTCTTTCTCAAGGAGGAGTGGCCATGGACAATGAGTAATGGCCAGATGGACTGCACCCTCTGCCCCTCTTGCACTGATGGGGTGGGAGGAGGTAGCCAGGAAGACGGGAAGGGTGGGAGTGGGGGGGGGAAGGGTCTTTAAGATCGAGTCATATTTATTGATGTATTCCACTTACTATCCTACTTTGCAAATGGTGGTGGTTAATTAAATCCATGTTGTTTCTCCCCAAGTTGCTCTGGTTCTTTACCCATCATCTTAAATGGTAGATTATTAACCTCTCTATCCTTAAGCTCAAACCCTTGAGCCTTTTTAGTTGAAACTGTCTCCCTCCACATCACTGTGGAAATGCAGGTGGGGGGAGGAGTGAGTTGGAGACCTTGGTTCTTTGTCCCATTCGACCTGAAGCACAACACACAGGCTCCCTGATAGCCAGCTGAGCGTAATGTGTTGTCTTTCAAATGCTAGTGACTAGCATCTCCTTCCCACTCACAGCTCAGTTTACATGGGTAGGGGGTCTTTCTAATTTGTTATTGACTTCCTGAGACATGAAGTTCCTTTTCTTACTCTGTCCTTTCCTCTATACAGTATGACAGTTCCTTGAAAAATTTTTCTTTTAGAATTCATAGAACACACTGGCAGAAGGAGAAGAAAGAGAAGACATTAGGAAGTGTATTGGTTTTATATCTTATGCCTGTCTTTTATAATAAATAGGCAAAATCTTGAACACATGTAAACACTGGTAGAGTGTTTTGCTCTAGGTGGATCTAGAAGGCAGCACTACCAGAAAGCACTGATTATAAAATCCATTGCTGCAATCTAATTTTGCAACCCAACCAGTGAGAGAGAGTACATAGTACCTCTTAACCTTTTAGAGATTGAGAGGTTTTATAATAAAATAGATTTATTAAAGGAGGAAAGAGGTGAAGGAGAACGAGGAGTAGAAAAATAGCAGAGAAAGGTGAAGGAGGATAGGCGTAACAGTAATCTATAAAATCATATGACCAGTCATTAATTTTTCAAGCTGCCAACATGGATAACCTACATAATACTGATGGACTACAACTACTAATTTATTTTTAAATTGTATGCTAATATCACATTTTATATCACTTTTAGAGCTAGGAGCAGGTTAAATTTATTTGCTTGCAGACTATAATTTATATTTTTAGTTTCCCATGTTCAATTACATTTTCTGAAGTGCACTAAGTTTAATAATTCATACTTAACATCTCTCTAATGAATACACTTCATTGTAAACAAGATGTTCTGTTTCTACGCTGGTTAAAGTTGCATCCTTTTAGTGTAACATCATGTCATCTTGCACATACTCTTCTGCATCTTTGCTGTAAATAACATCTTTCTCTGGGCAACATGTATAAAAACTACTAAATTTGTTTTCTGTGTGATAAAGGTCAGTAGGATCTTATTTATAGAAAAATCCTAAAAAATAAAAAGAATAAAATGTTTCAGGAGTTATTACAGTTTTGTCCTAAACCCAGCTAACTTGTTATTCTCCTAACCACAAGATATTCTGATTTTACACTTTGCACTGAGTCAAAAAATTACACTAAAAAATGAACAGTAAAAATAAAAGTGTTATTATTGACCTACTGTATGGTTATTCATGCAGGAGGTGGAGAAAGAAGGCATAGCAAGTGAAAAATAATTAGAAATTATAAAAGATTTCATTGTGAACTACCAAAGATTCCCAAGAAAAGTCAAGGAGCTTTTCTAAAGAGTTTAGCTTATGCAGATTTGAAGGGAATTGTGTAGGTAAAGGCTTATGAAATGATTCAGATATTTGTAGATAAAGGAATGGTATGATCTCTTTCACTATACTAACAAAATGCAAAAAGGTGGAAGTTATATATGACCTTTTTTAGCTCTTACAGGTTTCCTAAGGTAGAGAGAGTTGTCACATTTCACTGTCTGAGGATTGTTGTGCTCAGTTGTCTGTCTCCAGGGGAATTTAGAAGATGAGGGAACAGTCCTGATCCTGGCTTTTATTGGTGTTTAGCTGAAACACAGTCATTGGTTGTGTGTCTAAATACCTTTGAAGATCTGAACCTGGCCTCATTCACTGGAAGATATTTTCTTCTCTGGGCCAACTCACTGCTGTTCTAGTACAAAATTATTGCCACTACATTGCACAAATGCTGAGCTACTGGATGACAAACAAAACAGCTGTTATAGTTACAAAAAGTCCTCTTTGAGCTCTTTGAACTCTTGTTTCCCTGACTTTTTTCATTTAAACCTATTGAAAGCAAAAATAGGAACATGTGTTCTTTGAGATCCTATTCACTTCAGAAAATAATTGTGATATTAGAGTATTGGCATCCTTTCTAATTCATTCAGCAAAAAAATTGAGCAGTCCAGCTTTATTGGCCTGAATCTTGATAAATTATTTCACACAAGATGTTTTTGGATGGTATGATCATCTTTAAAACTATTTATGTATCAATTTTGTCTGTATCAGTTGGTCTATATCATTTCCATCCACCATCAAATTACAGAGATAAAGTGATAGAAAGAAACCTGGTTTTGTTACTGAAGTTGATGACAGCTTACCGGAGCTGCCTCCACTTTGATGTTTTAACAGAGCAGTGATTCCTGATGCACATGGCAGATAAAATTTAGAGATATTATTCAATGAGGCAGTCTGTTCAAGACCATTGGCTTTTCCCACACATCGCTTTGCCAATACAACTTGCTAGCAACGGAGCCTTTAATTTCTAATTTCCAAAGGGAGAACAGATTTTTAAATTGGCAAAACTTTTAGGGTTTTTTTTATGATTGAATGGCAAGAAGGATGAATTTTCCCTCCTCAGATGTTGCTTCTATATCAATAAAGTTTATATTTGTTAACCTCAAATTAGTTAAACCATAAGGTTTACAAAAAATGTTTTATTTTAGAAATTCATTTTAACAATCTTCAGCTGTCAGAGTAAATTAGCTGAGGAGAACATACATTCTCAAAACCTTTCTTGGTTACTTGCAAATATGGCTGCTTCCATATTAAAACATCAATTAAGCATTTAACTTTATTTCATATCCTCCGATTTAGTATACAACGAAGCTTTCTTTTGCCTCTGAACAAAGTGTACTAGCCTTCCAATATATTTATACGCCACTGTCTTATTGTGGATTTGAGAGAACGTTTCAAAGACAAAATGAATAAGCAAATTGATTCAATTTCTCTATCTGGAAGTCTATGAAATACAAGATGTGTGAAAGTATTGGCAGCCTTTATTTGTGCTTTTCTCTACAACTTTCCATCCCAGTGGTATGGCTATCATATTGCATTTGTTTGTTTTTCTAATGCCAAATCATTTTCAGGAATGCTTACTGTCTCTTGCTGTCCCATATACAACATTGAAATTACCTTAGTGCTGACATTGGCTTATTTCAGGACTTAATTCTATTGACAATTATACTTCATATTTTCAATTTAAAAGAGAAAACAAACACAAATCCACTTACTACATAGATGCTATCATACTATCTTCATTCTCAAAAAAATCAAAAATATTCTACTTTTCTTCAGACCTTTATATCAACAGATGAAAAAGACAGATGAATCAACCAATGTCATAGAACAGGTAACTTGTTATCATGATTCCAAGACCAACAATATGACTGTTCAGTAGCATCTTTAGTAGTAGTAGGAGCAGGTGTAACAGTAGTATTGCTTTTTTATTTAGAAGGCTTACTCATGGTCTGTGACTTATCGTATGAAACATCATACAAAGAGAATTCGAAAAATAGAACTTAGTTCTAGGAAATAGAAGCTAGAGAAACAGGTGAGTAGTGGATGCATACAGATATCCTGGTTTGAGAGCACCACAATAAAAGTTTTCCAGTGTTGCCTAGGACATGTGGCAGTCACAATGGGGAAGGAGGGGCAGCTGTGCCTATGGGGAGGAGAGGATGGGTCAGGTGATCCCAATGGACCAATCACAGTGTTTCTTCCCAGGGTGCTCAGTATATAAGGGGCCCTCAGGAAAACTCTGGGGCTATTAGTGTCTGGTATGTTGGAAGGGTTGCTGCTGGTTTTCTGCCATCTCTCTGTCATCTTCTCCCTGTGCTGCTTGTGTTCCTGCCTCCTGTTTCCACACTGCAGAGGAGCACTGTTTCATGGGACAGGTTGTCTTCTCCTGCTGGCCTGCCCTGGTTGGGAGTGGGACAGCTCTTTTTTTTTATTATTTTTTTGGACTGTCATCAAGACACTGTGCCCAGGCACTCCTGTCTGCTGGTGGGTCCAGTCTGGGACACTTTTTTCCTGCCTGGGACCTTGTTGTTATCCATAAGGTTTGGTGCCAATATTAACACGTTCTTTTGTTTCTTTGAGCATGCTTGTATGTATCTGTATATAGTTTGACATTTTCATTGTTACTGTTGTTAGTATTATTATTTTTTATTTCAAGTTTTTTGATTCGAGTCTTTTTCAACCTTGAAGTCTATCTCCCTGGTTCCCCTCTTATTCTCCCCTGGGAGGGCGGTGGAGGGATCACAGAGACAGTCTTTCAAACTGTAGTGGCCAGCCTAGCCTTAAACTTTGACAATAGTAAAGGAAGAATGAGACAGCAAAACATTGTCATTAAACATGGTTTCCACATGCCAGCAGTCTTAACTATGTTGTAGATGAGAACAGTCAGCCACAGCTTTGGTATGTATTTGCTTTACCTCTTTGTGACACCAAATTCACCAGAAGACAATAGAAATCTTTTCAATGTCTGAAGTTGCAATTTTTGTAGTACACAAAAGCCAAACTAAAGTAAGGCAACTCTTGGTACAGATGACAATAATTGTCTAAATGAGGCTGATTAGAATGCATGCCATTGAAAGATACCTCCTCTATTTCTGTCCTGCTTTTAGTTGTAATCAGTTGGATTTAGATACAAATATTCACTATGACTGTTAAAATTATAAAAGCTTCTCCTTCCTGTCTTCTCTGTATGTATCTACCTGTTCCAAGAAGGACAAAAAGTCTGTATTTTCGGTTATTTCTGTTTACTTCTAAGGAACTGTGGCTTTTGAATGCTGAAAGAACTGCACATTTTGCAGTAGCTATTTGAATTAAAATCCCTTCATGAAAATGCTTTGTGCATGAGCCAGGATGGTCTGCATTAATCTCCAAGTAAATTGACCTCTGCTAAGCCACAGTAAAAAAATGTTATACATAATATATTAATTACTTTTCATGATCAGCTGTTACTAAGTATCAATTTTTCATATTATTCTGTTATCATACAATAATTTACACTGAAAGCAAATTCTAGTTCTACCTCAAAGCTAGTTTGTCAAGGACATATAAAAAGAACAGAAAACTATTAAATCTTTTTTCTGAATTTCCAAGCTCTGACTTTGACAGTGGCTTGTTCTCCATTCACCTTCTACATTTGACTACTACAAAAGATAATGAATGTGTACCCAAAACAGTAAAATGATATATTAGCAAAAGCTTTAGTGACAGATATTATCCTTGAGTGGACAGAGGATGGAAGGGGAGAGAAGAAGAAGAAGGGAACAGACAAAATGTTCATCTTTTCACTTACCTGTTTTAACAAAATTATTTTTACAATGCTTGAATCTTCACAGTGTCCTTGGAGGTAAGTATACTGCACTTTTTCATCACTGTAGTTTTGTCTATAAGTCACAGTCAAACTCTATTAGAAACTGAAGGAGAATAAAATATGAATAAACATCCAGCCAGAAAAAGTAGTTGTGTCACCAGGTTTTATGTCCTACGGGAGCTCCATTCATGTGTTCACCACACACACAGTAGGAAAAGTTAATGTTTTGAGGAATATCAAGTTTCTTGTCAAACTTACCACTTAAATATTAATCTCTCTCCTTAATAGTTCTTTCTTTATATTGAATAGGAATACGATACCAGGCCAAGTACTGTGGACTTTTGGAGGATATTGTTCTGCAGAATCGAAGCATTATTAACTCAGAGGAAACTGTATTCCAGTAGCATCTGTTAATGTTATTTTTGACATCATAATATCATGTTTGAAGTAGTAACACCAGAAAAAGCTTGTTACTCTTAATGTCTCTGTCATATTGCCCCAGACCCCACCTATGGTAATAAAATCTCAAGCAACAGCAAGAGAACAGATTCCAAAACAGGATAATTATGATTCATTTGGATTGTATCTACAGTCATGTAATTCAATGAAGTTACAGACAGTCACACAGTCTGAAGAAAGGAATAATTTGCTTTTAATAGCTCAGAAATTCTTTGTATTATGAAGTTTGGAGAGAGAGAGGTTTTAATTATTTTTTTTCTCCAATCAGTATTTCACCTTTAGTACTTCTTCAAGTGTAAACCTTTTATAACACTCGAATGTAAACAGAAATGATCTTTGTGAGCAAGAGCAGTGTTTGTTACAGCAAGGTTGTGTGTACTGTGCTGATAGTAAGCAGTCTGTGCCATTAAAGCCATCCTATGGAGCTACTTGCATTACCATTAAGATGTGGATTTTGGCTTCTGGATAGTCAGAAGAGATTGTGTAGAAAAAAAAGTGTATCCAGCTCAAACTAACAATCTCTTGTCTTGATGCTGAACATGGTCATTTATCAGTCTCCCCTAACAATGTACAAATCTTGACACTTCTTGAAAGCAGTAAGGACATCTGCCAAGTACTTCAACATGACCAGGATTTTTTTAGGTGCATCAGTAAACACTTCTTTCTCCATATAATTTCAAAAGAGTAGTGATAATAAAGGATGGTTTGATCATTCAGGAAATATAAGGACATTAAAATTCAGACTGACCATTCTTGTCAGACATGAGTGGTCTAACGTGGCTTGAATGTCTGTCTGGTTATCACACTTACCCTAATTGCTGAGTAGTTAGTCTCAATGAGAGGAAAAGCGATCAATGTATTATGGGGTACTAAGGCAGAGCAATAATTAAAACTGTATTGAAGGGCACATGTAGTATTTTATACTTGTGCTGGTTTACTTTTGTAACATTTTCCTCTTTTTCTGTACATCAAGATCATGATATAAATAATAACGATTATGAAATTGAGCTATAGGTAACAAACTTTGATTATTCTAAAATTTGATTGTGCTAAATGTATAAAAATTGCTGGAAGTAGTTGTTGCGGGTTAGGGCTGGGCTGGCCACTAAACACAGACAAACGCTCTCTAACCCCCTCTTGCCCCCAAAATGAGAAGGAAAAGAGACTGAGGCAGAGAGACTTACAGGTTAAAAAGAAAAAAACAAAACCCTAACCAGGTTTAATTAGACAATAGTGGAACTAACAGTGAAATGATAAAAAAAAAAAAGAACTATATACAGTTATATATAAGTCCAATATTGAACCAGACTCCCCCCTTCCTCCGACATCAATCCCCACTGGTGCTGCAGAGCGGGCGGCACTGGGGAAGCCCCAGGCTCAGCAGCAGCGGGAGCTGGATTCAGGAGCTCAGGATCCGAATCAAAACCAGGAGATTTGACGGAATCCTCCCTGGACACCAGTCATTGCAGAAAAGGAAAAAGCCTCGTGATCACTCAATTTATACTAAAAATTTTGTATATGGAATGGAATACTCTCGTTGGTCACCTGTCCTGTCTATTACCCCCTGGAGGTGAAACCTTTTGCTTCCTTGTGCCCCTCTCTTACTACCCAGCACCCCCAATGTGGCACACAAGAGCCAGCAGTGGCCTTGGTCACTATAGGCATAAGTATAAGCAAGAGCCTTTCTGCATCCCAGTCCCAGGCAGTAACTGTAAACATCAGGTGTTATCACTGCCAGTAGCACACACTGTCTGCAAAAACATGCTGCTAACTTCAGAAGGTGAAACCTTTAAGAAGAGACTGAGTTGGAAAATAAAAATCTCTAAGTAGAATTGGGGTTTTTAGCTCAAACCAGGACAGTAATGCCAGAAAATGATGTCATATTTTAAAGGTGTAATATTAGACCCATGTTATGATTCGAATGGTATTAATTGTAGCTTAACTGTAATGTTTGTGAGTTTGTGTTTAGACAAAGTGATAGATCCCTTTCACTGTGATCTATTGATGCTATGTTTAGCTTTTTTCTCCGTAGCTTCTCTACATCAAAAAGAAGGAACATCTCGGGACTTTCTTTTGCGCTATTAACAGAAGAGAAAAAGGTGGGTTTAATGTCAAAACTGATGAAAAGCCAAGATATACCAAGATGACCAAACCAAAGTTCTCGTAAAGAAGGCAAACTCATTCAAATGTAAGGTTTTCATGCAAAAAAAACCCCAAAACCCAAACCCACAAAACTAACCAAAATTGCACAAAACCCCACAAAAACCAACCAGCAATTTCACTGGTCTCAGGTAGTGTGGCCTAGAAGTCAAAACATCATCAGACAGGAATAATTGAATAGAAAATTAGAAAATACGTAGAAACTAAAAAACCACTAGAAATTAGACTTTTAGCCTTTGTGAGGAGGAGTCTAAAATCTAATTCCCTACTGTGTCTAACTTAGACTTAGCATGATTTTGCTTTGATATACAAAGAAATTTTTACTTTGTCAGAGATGATGGGGAGTACAAGGAGAATATAAAATCTTTTACTTTTTTCCTAGTCCTGATTCTGCATTCAGCTTGCTGTTATGATGCACAATAGGCTTTTGACCTTAGTTAATCAACCAAGTATTAAATTCCATTAAACTTTATGCAATTTCTAGGACTAGGAATTTCAATCTGATGCCATTTTATTATAAGGCAACCTATGGCTTTAAAACATCATGGAAATAGCAGTCCTTGCCACATTTCTAACAGCTTCTAAATTATTTTGGGTCAATATGAAAACAATTTGCCTTTATTGTGGGTGAAGAAATGGTGCTGGGGTGTTAATGTATCTTAGGAGATATCTGGAAAACTTTTATAAATATATGGGAAACTTAGTGATACCATAGTTAAGACTGAAAATTGTAGGCCTCCGGTTATCCTGTAGACTTTTCTGCTTCTGTCAAACAAATATAATGACATTTCTATCTTTTGCAATTCACTTTTAGAGTCACAGAACAATAAAAAATATATTTGACCCCATCTAACTTTCATTAGTAATGTAAACACAATGTTGTCTTAAACCAGTATTACTCTATATAGATTCTGAAGTATAGAGGAATTCTACACATAGAAAAAATAAAATTGGCCACATGACAGGCTGCAACTAAGAATTTAGTACTAGATTTGACACACGTGATTGTGTTCACCTTTCAACTCTTTAATGAACTTAAAAGTCAATGTAATTGTATGCTTTACAGTATACTTACTTCTTTTCAGAATTACAAACTATTCTATATATCGTACAAGAGTACCTGTCCATAAAAATGAGATGCTGCCATTTTTTATTTCATAATATGCTTTCATCAAAAATCTCTATAAATGAAAATGACAGGAAATATTTTTTATTGATGAGTACCATCACCTGAAGGGTAAATAAGAGAAAATAACTGAGAAAAGACCTTAACTTTGAATGGAAATTCCTATTAATCTCCACCTCTCCTTCAAAACAAAAAGAAAACAAGTAAAAAGGAATCAGGTTTTTTCCCTTTAATTCTTGGAAAGAAGGAGAGATTTCAACTGGTATCATCAAATTGAATGAGTCCTGCAGTTATTGTATTAACTCATGTTCCCTGAATTAGTAGGCTTAGGAAGGCCTGTGCTATGTCTTACCAGGGCTATAACTTAGTAAAGTACACTAAATATATCCTCTTGAATAAAAAAATGTAAATCAGAATGTCCACTGTTTAACTCTGTTCAGTTCAGTAGGTTTATACTGGCCAAAACAGAGTAAGAAGTCTTGCCTTAAGTATTCTTCAAATGGTTTAACTTTATGTGGGTTCTTTTAGTAGCACTCTTAAAAACACACTTTTCAAGGTTCTTGGCAATCTCTAAAGAAGCCTATTCAGTTGTCATATGGTGGAAGGAAAGAGGTGTTGGCATTTCACTATGGGATGGGAATTGCTGCCATGTTTCACATACTTTTTGAGGAGAACTTACGGCTTCTACTTAGACACTGGAGCACTTCAGAGAGTAAAATAAATACGTAAAATGGGAAATCTTAAAAGGACTTTCTAAATAATTTGCTAAAAAAAAATTTTTAACCTTTCCAGGATGGAGAAAATATGTCTTATATTTTAAACTATGTAGTCAACACAACACAATTTATGACATCAGGATATGAAATATAAAAAACATTCATTAACTGTGAAAACCTGTAGTTATGGTAACTTGAGGAGATCATTATATAATATGTATATTGTGCATACCTTATACCATAGTAATATATAGTATATAGCATAGTAATATCAGTCATGAAATGTAAGGGATTCCCTCCATTCTTTTCTTACTGCAGTAATATAATCAGTAGGTAAGAACATATGTTGTAACAATTACGCAATTATTTTAGAACTGTGTGACAGAAAGCATATCATGGAGTCATAGAATGGTTTGACTTGGAAGGAACCTTGTAGATCATAGAATCATAGAATGGCCTAGGCTGGAAGGGACCTTAGAGATCATTTAATCCAACCTCCCTGTCATGGGCAGGGACGCCTCTCAACTAGATCAGGCAACACATGAGGACCGAACGGGAATTGAAACCGCGACCTTTGGTGTTTCAGCACCACGCTCAACCGAGTGAGCTAAACCAGCCCTCTGTGATCTAGTTCTAAAGCCCCTGCCATAGGCAGGGACACCTTCCACTAGATCAGATTTCTCAAAGTCCCATTCAACCTGGACTTGAACACTTCCAGAGGAGGGGTCATCCACAACTTCTCTGGGTGACATGTTCCAGTGCCTCACCACTCTCCCAGTAAGGAACTTATTCCTTGCATTTAATCTAAATTGACCCTTTTTGAGTTTAAAGCCATTACTCCTAGTACTATCACTATGCATCTTTGTAAAACATCCCTCTCCATCTTTCCTGTAGGCGCCCCCTCTAAGCACTGGAAGGCTGCTACAAGGTCTTCACAGAGCCTTCTCTTCTCCAGGTTGAACAACCTCAACTCTCTCAGCCTGTCTTCATAGGAGAGATGTTCTAGCCCCCTGATCATCTTCATAGCTACCTTCTGGACCTGCTCAAGCTGTGTGCATTGCTCCTGAACTTGAAAGAGTAGATCCTTGAATACTAATGAGCTTTCCTGGGCCCTTCTTCTCTCCATGGTTTTATCCCATGGCACTCTACAAACAGATCTTTGAAGATGCCAAACTCTGCTCTCCTGAAGTCCAGGTTAGTCAGCTTGCTGTGCACCCTCCTTGCTGCCCTAAGGATCTTGGACTTCACCATTTCACTGGCTGCCTTGATCTTCAGGTTCAATGTCAGCCCCTCCTTGCTGGTGAGAACAAGGTCCAGCATAGCACCTTTCCTCACTGGCTTCTCTCTTACAGGGAGAAGGAAGTTAAAATTAATGCATTCCAGGAAGCCTTCTGGTTGTGTTGTCCCTCCATCAGAAATCAGGGTGGTCGGTGTCCCCCATAAGGACCAGGGCTTATGAACATGAGGCTGATCCTATCTACAGAGAGCCTCATCTGCTTGGTCTTCCTGGTCAGGTGGCCTGTAGCAGACCTCCACTATAATGTTCACCTGCCCCTGCCCTCCCTTTAATCCTGACCCATATGCTCTCAGTTAGCTCCTCACTCATCCACAGATGGAGCTCCTTGCACTCCAGCTGCTCACTGAGATAGAAGGTGACATTCCTTCCTTGTGTCCCCTGCCTGTCCTGCCTAAAGAGGCCCTATCCCTCCATTCTGACACTCAGGGACCATCTCACCCATGCAGGGGCCATCTCCACACTTCCGTCATGTAAATAAGATCAGTTTCTGTGAGTGTGTGCAGGTCTCCTAACTCCTCTTGTGTATTTGCTGCTCTACGTGCATTTGCATAGAGACATTTAAGTTGGGCCTTCGATGAAGCTGAGTTATATATAGGCAGGAGTTTTTGTAGTGTTAGAGGAAACCATATTTCTTTCCACAGAAAATACACTAAAATACCAAGCCTAAAACAGTTTCATAAGAGGGGAGCTTTTTGGGTTCTTACAGATATAGGAGGTGGAAAAGCAAGGAAATTGTGCTGTTTACTCAAAACCACGTTTAAACCTCCTTTGAGTGTTATGTGCTAAAATCAGCATTTTTGACATCTTAATCCAGATGCATGAATTACCTTCCCAAGGTGCTGTTCTCTCAGCACCTTGCTGATTTAATACCTGCTTAATTCCTGAAGCATATCTCACTGTCATTAAACTGCATACACGTGGTTAGTTTTCTTTTTTCTTTTTTTAATTTTTTATTGAAAATTTTACATGTATGACTAAAAGTCATGGGCAATATCTTTCAGTTCCATTACAAAATTTGTCATATATATATATACCTATATATATATATTTAATACAACTAGAAGCAAATTTTATGAATTATGAGACAATGATTGTCTACCAAAATGCAACTCAAATTAAATATGTTGCAGGTGATTAAAATTATTTTGTTTTCTCTGATGGAGCTGAAGGCCACTTTCACATAGTTAATTGATAATGCTGGGCTGCAAAAATTACAAAGCCTTAATGATAATTTCCTGTGTCCCAGCCTGGTGTCACCCACACATTAGGATTTTAGTACAAGGATCCTTCTTTCAGAAAGAAGTACTTTTAGAGTGAGCATCATCCTCTGTGGAGTACCTTCTATTCACAAACAGAGTCCCGCAAACAATTCTGTGTGCCGCTCAGTAATTGCAGGTGAGTCAAGTAATTTCAAGTTAGGTACAAGCAAAAATTTGCAAGAGCAAAGTCTAACTTAAGAAGTCATCTACAGATTATCTAAACCAAAACAATCTGAAATAATACTTAAAACCACTATTTTACTTGAATATATGCCTTATCTAGTAATAAATCATGAAAGATGAAGTATAAATATTGTCAGAATCATATAAAAGTTGTCTTATTCTAAGAAATCCTACTTCAAAATTTTACAGTATTTTAACTAACAGCAGTTGTCCTTCTGTTTTGGCACTCCTGAGCCAGCATAGAAATTTTGTGTAGTAAGTTAACACCTTTGGGGAAAAATACTTATGTGCAGCAGGATCTAAAGATGATTTCTGGAGTTAATAGCATTACATTGCTTAACAGAAGAAAGAAGTTGAAGTCTTTTACTGTGATTCATCAGCAGCAAAAGAGAAGGGGAAGGAGAAAAGCAAGTGTTTACAGTCTTTGAAGAATACAGCATGTTTAACCTTGAAAATTAAATCTTGCATTAAAGACACTCTCAGCTACCTCTGTAGTCTTCTTTCCAAAAATTCAATGTACAACTATTTGATTTAAGTGCCTCGGACTTTGTAACGGCTCAGAAGAACAACTACATGTCCTTGAAGCTGCTCTCCTTTCTGAGAGATGAATGGCAGGCGAGATTGCTTTACTGTAATTTCTCCATTTCCATGCTTCATTTCCTACATTTATCTGTGACTGGAGAAAAATCAGCATGTTCTGACAAGTCTAATACCATGAGGCAGTAAAATGGTCCTGAATTTACTGGTGATTGGAGCTCCAAAATAAATATAATACTTTATGTCAAATAATAATAAAAAAGGATAAATTCTCCTGTACAAATCAGAAGAGATAATAGAAAATAGCAAATAGATAGCAACATCTTTTCTATACCTACATGGGCATCAAAAAACTTTTCAACCATGAGAATACCCCTTCATATTTCTCATTTTATGTGGTTTGTAAACTATGTCAGTAAGTTGATGACAAGCACTGTGGAATTTCTTAGCACAAACAGTAATTTTTCATAAAACTACCCAGAAAATTACAGAAACTTCTAACTAAATAACTCTGACAACAAACAAGGAGAAGGAAAAAAAAAGAAAAAAAGAAGCGCTGTGCTTTTGTTTGTTTTTATGCCTGTCCTCTGCTTTTGGCCTAGCAAGCTGCATGCAACACTGTAAATAAGAGTTGTTAAAAAAATATTGCACCTGTAAATACTATATATTGTCATGTTGTATCGAATAACATACTATATTTGTAAATTTGTTTCTTCTCACACTTATCTCATACCAGAGACTCTGTGTTCTAGCAATACTGTGAAGGCATCTACAGAGTATCATTGGCTCATTGAGGTCACAGTGGATCACATACTCTTGAAAGCGAGTTGCCTCTGCAGGTATCTGAGGGTTGCTATCTATTTGAATGTGGCTGAGCATTTCATTTTATCAAAAATGCCACCAAATGCTCATATTCTGTGTGATCAGTGCAGTCCCTAGGACAAGTCTAATGAAGATATGTTCCACCAAGGCAAAAAAGAAACCTAAAAGGTTAAAAATGGAGAAATATTTACAACTTTCTTCAGTCTGTAAGGTTGAGTTTTCTGTTCTAGTATTCTTCAGTGCATTTCCAGAGAAAGGTTCCAAGGCTATGAGTATAAGCAGTCTGGTCCAGTCCCATACATATCCGCAAGCCTTTTAAAGCGAGGGCCCCAGTCACTGAGGTAATCATAGTTCTGGTCAGAGTTTGAGCTGATTGAATCTAAAGAACTGAGCGACTCTGCCACCGAGCCGTTCCCCTCAAATGCATATGTCTGCAGGGAGTCGTACGGTGGCGCGCAGGGGTCCACGTCAGCTTCTTTTAGTCTTTCCCAGATAAACTCCCTAAAAATGACGTTATCTGGGATGCTTTTAAAAGTTGGTCTACTCAGGAACTGAATCTCAGGTGTCACGTCCCTTCTGGTCTTGGTGTCTCTGATGATGTTCAGGTTTCTCAAGGCAGCCATGTCAAAAGCCTCTGTGTCTTCTTCTCCACCACCCTCATCATCATACCTGACAATGTTCTCTCTGATATCTCTCTCTTCATCAAAAATGAGGGGCTCTTTTTTCCTTCGCCTCATGGTGACAATCAGCAAGACAAGAACTGGAACACAGAAAGACTGGAGTTTTAGCAATGCTCAAGTTTCCTCATATTTTTTCTAGCAGTGGAAGTACTCATTAATTTTTATGGCAAAGACCCAAGGAAATAGCAGGCAATTTATGCAGTTAGATTTGAAACCTAGCAGGTTCTGAAACAGCTTTTAAACCATAACCTTTTCAGAGATTTAATCCAAAACCATTCTGGATTAACGCCTTCATCTCTGATTCAACATCCTATGCTGCCTGCTAAACATAAATTTTAGGACTGATTCAGTCTGACTATTACAACTTCACAGCTGTGAGATAAAAAAAGACCTTTTCCTGAACTCTTAATTGCCCAAGTGATAAAAGCACATTTATAAAGGAACTGAATAGAATTTATCAACCATGGTTTGGCAAGTGACTAAATTAAAGTATATTGCCAACCTCTGTTGAAAGAAAAAAGAAAAATTAAAAAATCATGGATTGGAGAATATTGCACTGTCACGCAATGTGTAAAATAAGACTGTCTTAGTTCACAGATTGAAAGTATCTCTAAGACCTCACTTTCCTATAAAATGCATAGTATTGTGCTTGAGGTTTATGAATTATATGTAACGAGAGCTGTTAACATCTGAATTTTACTGGATCAGTCAGTTCTAGATGTGTAATTATTTTTTTTCTTAGATTTTAACCCTTAAAATTTCTTTTGGCTTGAAAGCTAATATTAAACTGCAGTGACAGCCAAAATAACTGTGAAAAACTAACTCAAGGCTCCTCTTGTTCAAATACAGTTTTGGTAGAGAAATACACACAAAATATGGAACCAGTAATAAGAATACTACAGCCATCTGTGGGACATGATGGAGTGTGAATCATCCTCCTAGAAAATGATTAATACTATATTGTAGCATCTGGATAACATTTGCTGAGTTAATGATACTCCTAGAAAATAGCAGGCATCACTGTGACTGTAAAAATGACAGTACGTTGAAAAGTATCATTCCACATTCAGTTAATCTCTTCTGATTTAATGTTTATTTTTAATCTTAAGAATATGTGATTATACACATTCATATGTCTAAAGTTTACAATCTTTACTTACAGTACTTTGCCAACTAAATGCTGTAGAAACATCTGGAAAAGCAAAAGTTGATATAGATAAAATTAAGTTTGAGCTACTCTAGGTAGTCTTAAAAACGGCCTCCTTAAATTGCATGATGTGCAACTGCCATTCTTGAAAGCTCTTCTTTTCATGAAGGAATTTTTAAAATCAGTATCAATCTAGTCATTGTGAGGCATGATTTAATATTGGGATCACATGGTTAGAAAAAAACAGTCATTCAGAGACTGTACATTCAGAAAAATGTATCATATGTCTACAGATGTTACGGGACTATTTGGAATTGGCTAAAGCATGATGACTTTAAAGGCAGGTTTTCTGCAATTCTTTTTATTTTCCTCTGGAGCCATGTCTAAAAATAAAACTGAAACAAGTTCATTTTTTTTCCAAGTTTTTGACAATTATATTAGGCAATATTTTTTTCCCCTTTTTCAGTCGCTACCAGGCACACATCTAATGATACATCTACTAACAGATGCCTTGTGACTCTGTATTACTGAAGCCTCAGCATCACTCTCTTGCTTTTTTGCCCCTGGCTTCTCCCTGATTCATGCTTTATGTATTGAATTCAGAAGCCACTAGTTTGGGGTATTCTGCTTTGAACAATATTTACATAAGTAGTTTGACAATATAAAATTTTGACCTTTAAAGTGGCTTTTGTGAAATTTCAAAACATTCTGATATTTGTATAATACAAATGGAGCTGTAAATTATACAGCAGAGAACTTAATATTGTCATCACAGAGACTATTGCACTCCACTCAATACTTTTACGATAAAAAATATTTTAAAGTGAAAGACGAGTTAGCTTGCTGACAATATGAATATACATTTAAGCCAAGATTGCTACTGAGATAACTTTCTATGTATTTTTTAACATTTACTGCCACAATTTTTGTTACCTTATAAATAAGCAGCTAAAAATTTCCTTTGCTCAAGTGTAAATGTGTTTTCACACCACTGTTTCTCTTAACATACTTCATTTTGAAACTTCAAAACCTGCTAATAACTGAAGAACGTGAAACTTAGTAGGCAGGTCTGCCTAAAGGTACAATTAAAAACAAGATAAAATGAATGTTTTGTATAGTATTCCTTGTACATCTCACACTTGCCTGACACCAAAAAACCCCATAGAGTCTTTCTAAAGGTTAAATACTTTAGCATTTAGATGGCTTTATCAGATTGTTAATTTCTAGACTTTCCAATAGCTATGAACAATAAGATTTAACTTCTAAATGAACAAAGCCTTAGCTGCATTGTGGACTGAGATGAATAGAAGCCCAAAACAAATTTTGCTGATATCTAAATCAAGTGCAAATGTTTTTAAAGCTTTTCCATTTCTCATGGTGGTTTGGTTTTTTTCCAACTTTTATCCCAAAGCAGAGATTAAGTCAGTAATTAATGAACAGCTGAACATCTAGAAAACCTAATTTTATGCTTTTTAGAGAAGAAATAATACAATGGAAAAGCCTAGAAACATAAGCGATGCACATTGAGGTCACTAGGTTGGCTCCATACTGGGGCACCGAACTCAGGCTAAAGAGATGAAATGGCAATACTGATTTCATACTTGATTTAACAAACGAATACACCAGTAAATATCAGAAGTAACTAACTATAAAAACTAAGTAACCAGAGCTAATAAGGAGAGATCTAAACTAGATCTAAACTAATCTTTTTGTTCTAATTTACCTGAATTGTTAGAAATGTTCATTTTGTTTAAGAGGTGCCATAGCCAAGAGAATATGTCATCTGTATTTATATTAGGTAACACATAGTTTTATCCTTGTGTCAGTACAGATGCAATGATATCAGCAGTTTCAGTTCACCTAAATCAGTCTTTAAACAAACTCCTTTGAATATAACAGCAGATTTTTGCTTTGCCATTTTCCAGTGTGCTTTACGGAATTATTATGAAATTTCTGTTTTGGTACGATCTGGTAAAAAGTCAGGTTTAGGTCACCTGAGCATGTTCCTCTGGTTTAGTATTAATCTTTCCTTTTGTACTCCAGGCGACCGCGACATAATTGTAAGGAAGCCATAAAAGCCCTGAGACAACCTGAGGGAGAAGACTACACACAGAGCTGTACAGTAAGGGACAGAGCTAAATCACAAGCATTATCACGCCGTGTATACGCTACACCCCTAAGCCTGGCATTTGCTACAGCAATAAGCTGCATCAGCTATGAGCAAATCTGCACACTGGTTTATGCCTCAGGTGTGTCATGATTCATAAAGCTGAAGACTGGAAATGCTCAGCCATCTAAGCAGCACACTAACAACCGATTTATACCTTGCAGTTGCCAGTACAGTCAGATGAGATTTGGGAATTACGGAGGTCAAGACTTAGGAAACCTGCATTTAATTTCCCGTTAACGAGCTTCATCCAAAACTGTTGTTTAATCAGTTTGGACTGATATTTGCAATGTGACTGAAACCTTTAAATGCTCACAGAGTGACCCTAATAGACTCTATAAGTTTCAGAAAACGACCTCTGCATTGCATATTCATCCACAATGATGTAATTTGGATACCCGCAAATTAAAACAGTTATAGATTCATTACTTTTAAAACCACAAGACCGAACCCCTCACACACTACATAGTCACATTCAGTACACATTTTACCTATTCAGAGAATAAGATCCTTATGACTAGGACTGTTTCTTCTTGTTTATGAAGCAATTATGTGTGTTGATTTAATTCGGTTCTTGTAGGTATTTGGACATTATTAACAAAGTCCTTATCTTTCAATTGAAAAAATAACAATAATGTAAATCTGTATTTTGAAGTTTAGTCAATGCATTATTAACTTGTAAACTCTAGTACCACACTAACAGGAGGATTTTTTTTTATGTTTCTAAGAAAATATGTTGTACTAATAGATTATATTCAGAAGTTCGAAAGATAAAAAAATACCAAAAAGCATTACGTCAATCTAACTTTCCATTGTTTCAATACAAAGAAAATCTTTAACCTCTCAAACATTAGTTGATTATCTACAGGTGAGCATTCTTTTTTTGTGTGTGATTTTATGTACACATTTTCTGCTAAACACTTGTTACAAAAGCAGTTATTGTGTCTGGAAGATGTTAACTCAAAAACAAATTACCTTGAATTAAATTACCATATAATTTTCAGAGAAGGTAAAAAATTCCTACTTACTTTAAAATGAATACAAAGTAGATTTTTACATGCTTTTTATAGAATAAATTACAAGCACTTTTTTTTTTCCCTTAAAATGTAACCTCACTGCAGAGTGAATAAATAGAAAGTTTTTTTGAGTAATTAATAAAGTACTGGAAGTTTCTTGTGGAATTTAATATCCATCAGTCAATACGAGAAACAAAAAAAAGATTTTGATAAAAGGTTTTTAACTTTTAAAAATTATTTCGGTTTGAAAAAATAGTCTAGCCCATGCTATATGCAATTATATTTAATTCGGATTATTTAGTAACATTCTTCCTTTTTAGCGTCAGTAACAATAATAATGCTGAGAAATCCCACTAAGACAGTTTGAGCTGTGGTCAAGACAAATGGTTATTTATTAGAAAAAAGGCAGTACTGGGCAAGAAGAAATACTGAAGTACATCATACTAGCTTTAAAAAGGCAAAACCTCGTTGAGAATTCAAGATAAGAGTGCCAGAATGTATGTATCCACGACATCTCATGCCTCCACCACTTTACAGCTGGCACTCACATTGAGATATCAACAACTGGCAACATCACATTGACGAATGTGACTAAATTTGCACTGCATGTTAATCTTGGGTTAGAAAAAAGTTCTGATCTGGTAGCCTGTCTCCTCTTTTCACTGATAAACTCTTATATAAAAAATTGCATCCCTTGGTTCCAGCCCTGGAACAACTCGCCAACAGTTGAAGTCTATTTTTATGCTGTGCTAATGGATCTTCAGAAATAGGTGTGAAAAGATAAAAAGAAGAAGGAGAATGTAAATTCCTATCAGCTGATCCCACAAAATGTCTTCTGGGAACAAGTGAGAGAAGAAGAAATGGTCTGGGACCACCAACAACACTTGATTCAGGTTCACTGGGCAGGGGTGATGCTTAGGCACATCTTCCTTGTGAAGACTGGCACCTGGCTGGGAACAAAGCAGCAGCAGGATACAGCACCAATATTCAGAACTCAAAACCAGAGTTAGCATACAAATACAGACTAAACGGCACCTGCAGCTTTGAACTGTGCCCAAAAGGAACAGTTTAGGTTGGAACATCCATTCAGAAAAACAGTCATGATGCATTCAAAAAGCTGAATTTGGAAGTTCGATTCTTTGAACTTCGGCAGTAAGGTGGTCATATGCAAGATTCTGCTTCAGTGCACAGTCCATTATTCAAACACTTATCCTCAAATCTTTACCAAATGTTTGTTCGGCACACTCTAAAGCTGACCAGGTGTACTGAGTAGAACAAGCAAGTTATTAACTGGTAACATGCTGTTCTCCACTTAGGAGACGTAATCACTCCTATTTAAGCAAACTTCTTCCCAGTCCAGGCTCCATTGTGTCTACAGTTGTTTTTTTACATCATCTTCAGAACATCCCTTTTTATGTATAACAGAAATGGTGACATTTCAATTTGGGATGAAGTGAATTGCTATCATTACAGAATTTTTCTTAAGTACATTGAACTGAAATTTCAAAGAGGTGTTTTTCCACTGATGGCAATGCCAGTTTGATACGAGATAATCTTTTGTACACCTTCTTGAACTCTACCATTTAGCTTCATGTCCAAATAAAGTTCATTTGAGTTTATAAATGGTCTAGAAATGCTACTAGAAAAAAAAATATTTAAAAAAATGTTTATTAAACCTTTTGGCAATCATTTCCTTCCATTTCTGTATTACCTCTCTCTTTAATATTTCTTTTGATGCAAGTGATTTTTTTTTTTTTTTTTTTACTATTATTTCATACAATTACCTGGAGGCAGCCTGACATAGAAATGAAGTTTCTGAACTTGAAAATCACAAACTAAAAATTTTGTGTGTCTCATAATACGTAATGGTGTTCTGCCTGGAATGTCAGGGTGGAATAATAATGGTGTGGCATACTGAAGCTTATATACATATATACATATACATATACTGCTACAGTACATTGAATGGAAAGCAAGGGTAAGAGAAAGAAGACACATACCTAGCAGTGTCAAGACACAAGCCAATATTGCAATCAGGGCTCCCGTGCTAAGTCCTGCAGGCAAGATATATGCTTCTGCATTGCATGTCTGAGCAATACCATCTGCATCACAATCACAGACTCTGATGGTGAGGGTATTAGTACTACTAAGTGAAGGTGATCCACTGTCCACAATGAATATTGGCAAGTAGAAAACAGACTGTTCCTGTCTTCGAAACCCATTTCTTCTGGTCAATACTGTTGCAGTGTTATCTAGATAAAGGAATAAAAAGATAAATATAAAATACATGACATTTCTAAAACACAAGTCTATAAATAATAGTCTTTCACTTAAAAGACTATAAACACTTTTATATTATTTCAGCGAGTTTAGCTTTCTCAGTCATACAATTTGATGCTGCAGAGAAAGGATCAGCCAAGAAAAGATGCCTAAATTAACAAGATTTCTATTTTCGATGGAAAACTGAAAATTGCTAAAGTCTATATGATTTTAGTTAAGCTCATAGTTCCACACTCTTGATAGATACTTGAAGACTAATTCATTATAAAAAAGAAAAAAAAAATGCCTTTCAGTAATCAGATTAAGTATCTATATACTTATTTCAGGTCTAATTTCCAAGTATCTCTTTCAATTACTTACAGGTATACATATCTTATGAATGGAAAGGATGACTATATTAACAGGAGAGTAAGCTCTGAAGATCAGTGAAATATTTTTTGAATGCAAAAAAAGTTCAGTTGGTGCACAAACACAGGTAATTGCACATGTAACAAAGACATGCACTTGTTTTCAGTCTCATCTGGGAGTCAGGATGTCTAACATAATCAGTCTAAAATGTGTGGTTCGATGCTGCTCTGAGCTGCGTGATTAAAAAGCCCACATGTTCCAGAAAATTTGTGCAAAACTCACTGTGTTCAATACAGGTTGACAGCTCCTGAGAGGTAGGGAGTTACATCTCCTAGAATGTATAGAAAAGGTCGGTCGGTCGGTCTGTCTATCTGTCTACCTACTTACCTATCTACATATAGACAGATATTTTGATAGACCTGTAAAGTCATCTTATTGTGACATCTATTATCACCTATCTGGCAAAATACGCAAGCACTTCTTCATATAGCAACATATGAGATATGCATAAAAATAACTAACACTGAAAGGGGCAACTGCTGCTGTGTCTTGTACCTTCATTGATTTTACTGGTATTGCAAAAGCCTATTACCACTTTTCCCAAATTATAAGTTGTCTGGAAGAGGGCCTGTCTTTCATTAAATACTTTACAGTATTTGTAACCATGACATACTTCTGCACAGAGTCTTATTCTAATGTCTTTTTACTCTTGTAGTCATTATTACTTGTACAGTCTTTAGTTCTGAACTCTAAGTTGCTCATAAAAAGAACATTACGCACGTCAGTAACTACATGCAGGGTAAAGCAATAAATAGCTGTGTGAGAGAACTTTATTAGGTCATGTGTTATATTTAGTGAATTTTATTCAAAGTCTTTCTCTATAAACAGTACCCTTTAGTCCACCATATGTCTGCTTTTCTTGTTTTATTAATAAGGATGACTTTGTAGTTCTGATTTAGTACTGATCTGTAGAAGAGCAATGCAAGCGTAACACAGTGTCTATTTAGTTCTGTTTGCTTCAGCTAATAGCTAAACTGACTGATACATGCCCAGCTGCCATAGTATACGGTGCAGCTAATGAGAACACTAATTAGAAGCATGTTCTCAGATATTTTAACTAATATAAACGTGATGTCAATGGGAGTCTTTGTATAAGTCTTTGGGGAAATAGTCACAAGAAGTCTGTGTAAATACTCAATAGGTGGTATACTTACTGAAAAGCTATGTTTTTCTAAAAAAGAAAAACCCTCTCAATTTACTCATTTTTATGCTCTGAGTTATATTAATAAAACATGAATTCCTGGACATTTTTCAGTCACTGCCCCAAGGTAAAATCTAATTTAGATAAAAACCTATAAATACATGGAAAAAATGTGAAAGAGTGACTTCTGGGAAAATAAAAAAAAAAAGAAAAAGAAAAGATTTGAAGCTGCTCTGTTTGGCTTAAGGCTTTAAGTGATTCAAACAACAGCTTCATTCCCTTGACAAATAATCTACAAATAAAGTATTTTTCAGGCTGATTGTAGTTTAATTTACGTTCTTACAAGAATAAAAGTTTACGTAAGTTATAATCAGCATGATATATTCAAAATGAAAGGTGTTAGTGGTGAATATTTACCAAGATAAAATGTCCTTACCTTTGTTGTCCTGCAGTGTAAAATTGTGGTTATTTGCTGCCTCTGCTGTTAAACTGAAGTAAAACTGATGGCCATTTGGTGGGTCATCTTTATCAATTGCACTAATTTTCTGGATCACCTGTTTTGAGATACATCACGGTTTCATTGTTAGGAAGGGTAAGAAACATAAATACAATTACATTGTATAACCGCTCTGTTACCTACCGAACTATTAACCCTTCCCTGAGTCCTGATCATTGCATTTTGGTTTTCTGATCTCCTAAGCCTGTACACCCACTACCAAAAGCAAAATGTGACTTGGCTCTTTACTTTCCCCCTACCAACTTTATTGGCCAAAAGCAATGATCTGCAGGGCCTTTGAGAAAGTTAGGGCCTGTCATTCACCGAGCTTGGAGTATATATATATTTGGAAAAAGTATATCTTCTGGATGGCCCTTAGTGGAGTTATCAGTGGCTGCAATCAGTATTGTAAGCTTTAGCAAGGAGACAATTTTGGTTTTGAGGATTTTAATTCAGGAATTATTTCTTTTTTCATAAAATGAAAAATAAAAAAGTCAAGTCATAAATATATTAGTATTTTCTGGGATTTCATTTTTATTATTGTTCTTTTTCCAATTTTGTTTCTAAAATTCTGTCAAAATCTGTCTCTAAAGAAAGTGTCACCTTTGCTTAAAATCCATAAAGAATGAATACTCAGAGATAACACTTCTGACTAGATCATAGGAAAAATAAATAACTACTCAAACAAATGAATATTCTGTGTTTCTCATGAACACAAGCTAATAACTGTAGTCTTTTCTGTTAAGGATTTAAATTATGCTGTGATTTTGAAATGTGCAATAACCATATGTTCTGGGAAAAGGTATAAAAGTGCAAAGTCTCTCAGAGAGTATGTTGGATTTATGCGGGTGAAACAAACATCTACTAGTTTTCTGGAAGAGAGAAGAGAGAATGATAAAATATATGTATTTTCTGAGGTCATATGAAGTAGAGAAGAAAAGTCCAAATATGAGAGACACCAAAGACAAACAACACCAGAGTTTTAGTTGAGCCTCGAAGTACTTGAAGACATTCGGGAAGTTAAAAACTCTGGGGTATACGGTAGGAATACATCTCCCTTGTAAAACTGTGGCCTTATGGCTCATACTTCCTCAGGGAAATAAAAGTGTGTGTACTCATGTTTTGACTCCCCACTTCCTAGCAAAATTAAGAGGAAGTATGCATCCCTAACCTTATTCAAAATTAAGTGAGTTTGGCAAATATGTCAGTTATATCAGTAAGAAAGCCAGAGATTTTAACAGTACCTTCAATGACTAATTTTTACACTTGAGTCTTTCTCTTCAGAGGCACAGTGAATATGTTAGAGTTGCTCATATTTGCTTGTGCTGCACACTAAAGTGTCATTTGTACTGCCGTGAATTGATTATATTTTATCTTGAAGCTGGCAGGCTTTCATATGGAAAGGCTGCCTATCTGATAAAAACAAACATTAAAAAAACTATCTAGCCATACCTGACCAGGCTGAGCATTTTCACAGACGGTTGTTTCATACTCCATGGCAAACTCTGGGGCATTGTCATTGATGTCAAGGATAGTGATGGCTACATAGCCTCTCCCAATCTGTGCTGGATTCTCTGTAGAAAAAGAAGCCAACAAAACAATCAAGAAGAGCTCCTTGCACGTAAGTCTTTCGGTCAGTGCATTTTTCATTTGCATTCTTCTTTTGCATATACATGTCAAATCAATTACAACTCCGTCTACAAAGACAAAGGAAGCTCTTGGCTTGATCTTTTAGACCTAGTGGAAATGATGTTTGTGTTTTCCAACTACTTCAATTAAACTAAGATTTTACTCTCGGGGATAAACGGAAAATCTGACTCACTAATCACAGCACTGAATCACATCATAGGAAGGAAAAGAACAAGATGATGTAAAACCATTGCTGAGTGGTATAGTTAGCCAGTACAGCAGTACATCTGGAATAGCATGGTTATTATGGGTTAAATAAATTTTTGTTGCAATTCAGATTCATCAGCGTATCATAGAATCATATAATTAAGAAGTTAAAATCAGAATTCCATCAGCTATGTATAGCAGACAAAGAGGAAGCTGTATTCAAAAGCAAATCTCAGAGTATTTAAAGAGCACACACAACAAATGTCGTTCACAGAGCATTTTTAGTTTTGTTTTTTTATTCCACATGTAAAGTAGCAGAGGATTAAGCAATTCTGACACTGTTTTCTTCTGCTGATGTAAGCTTATTGAAAACAAGGAGGCCATGAACGTAAATTAAAGCACTGTGCTCCTAGACTCTCGCTTGTGTCTGATACGCCCCTTGGCTACCTTGTCAGTTTTGTTACTACCCAGGAAAATTTTTGGTTTCCAGGCTGGCCTCCTAGACCAAAATTCTACTCCTGAGAATACATGATAAAGTCATATAGACACAAAATGAAAAATGTTAGCTTTCAGGTTACACATTAAATTAACCTCGGTGAAAGCAAGAAGTGAGGATTTTTAAAACGGCAGGCTAGAGAACCGACAACTTTTTTATTATCACAGCCCCAGCCAGAGAGTAGTAATAAGGATGAACTCTGAAGAAATAAATTCATTAAATATAAAGGAAAAAATATATTTTTTTCACAGAATGTAATTAGAGCTGAACAAGTTTAGGTTTAAATATGTATTAAGAGAATTCTTGTTGTATGCACTTGAAAGGTTTGATTCTTCAACACTTTTCATCCTACACCAGAAAAAAAGCACAAGTACAAAATTGAAGAAGGGTCCCTTTGGAGAGTCGGCCAAGTTAACGACCATCCCACCAATATGGCTACAAGTCGTTCTCACTTTATTGCTCCGAACAGCTCAATATATACAGTTCAGCAGTGTCCCCGCGCCTGCCCCTTAACAGAGTTGGTCAGTTACAGGTTTACACGCGCCAGCGTTTTATTGGATAGTGCCATTCAACTATGCAGGCGGCTCTCGCTCCCCCCTCTCTCCCCTCTGGCAAGGCTCTCACAAACAGCTGCACCTCCTCCTCTCCGTGTTCCAAGGCAGCTCCAAGGACAGAGCCTTTGTTTAGGCCTAAACTGGGTTGTCCAAACCTTTAAAGGGATACCAGGGCTCTGCTCCACAAGAAATTCCTCTACACAAAATATCCTCTACAGTTTTCCCTTAGAGTCAGAAAAGTGAAACCACGTAAGTATTCACATGCCGGTTTAGCTCAGTGGGTTGAGCGTTGGTGTTTGAAACACCAAAGGTCATGGGTTCGATTCCCATTCAGTTCTCACCTGTTGCCTGACCTATTCGAGAGGTGGCGTCCCTGACCACAACAGGGAGGTTGGATTAAAATGATCTGTAAGGTCCCTTCCAGCCCAGACCATTCTATGATCTCTATGATGATCCTTCATATCTTTTAATAATGCTGTGGCTGACCAAGAGCAATCAACTCTAAGTGGGTGCCATCACTAAAATAGCCTAACTGTTCTCTATAATCCTTATCACTTTTTCTTGGTCTGAGACTGTTGACTTAGCATATTTCATCTTCCTTTTTCCTTTTTTTTCAGAAGTCAAAAGACTACACAAGGCGTGAGACAAAGGAAAGAGCAAATATTTAATCTATTGTATTTCTTATTTTTTATCACACAGGCTTCTTTTACATTGAGGAAGAAGTTATTTTTATCTGCCACGGTTTGAAACTCTCATAATTTCTCTCAACGCAGCTCATCACAACCAAGCCTGAACTTTTACACATAAACATCCAATGAAAACTTTTGGTTGTTACTTACGACTCTCCATAGCCAAAACTGTGATGTTGTGAACAGCATTAGTTTCCCTGTCCAAAGATTTGGCAGTTGTAATGACTCCACTGTTGGCATCAATATTGAAATACCTCTCCAGGTCTGTGTTTCGATCTATCGAATACCTAAGTGAAGAATAAAAGAAAACTTTTGATTCGTGTTCAGTTACGGCCTGTAAAAATGTTTCATTGATTTCTTATTAGAAAGAGTTCCATGGTTTCCCCATTTTCAGCTTTGTTTTGTCCAGTTTCTCTGGAGTGTTGACAGAAATCAAGCCATATGCAAAGGTGAGAGAGTTATGCGGTGGCCTGTGCTGGGAGAGGTGAGCTTTGTTGCTGCAATGTCTCCTTAAGCGAGTTTAGAGGTATTCCCCGCTCTTTTCTTTCTTCTTTCCTGCTGCAAGGCAAACTTTCATTTATTCACGGAATAGCATCCTCCTGAACACCAGCTAGGGAGAAGCCAACTTGGAAGTTTGCTACATGGCTGTCCCAGCTGGGTACTGCTCCTGTGGGGGCTGGCAGCCTGAGCACAGAGTGTTCCATCATCAGCAAAAGAGCCCCTGAGTCACCCAGAGCTGCAGGGGAAGGGAAAAAAAGGGAGATGATGTAGAGCAGGTCAAGGAATTGAATGTCATCACCACCATTTCCCGGTGCTTTACTGTCAAACACAGACACACACAGGCTCATGCCCTGAACTCTTTGGCTTAACATATCTTTTACCTCCAAATTTGTTTTAGGAAGGGGAATGAGCTCCTTAGCAAACAGAAAATAGCATAAGGGAGAAGGTCAAAATGCCTGCGGGTGTTTTGCTTATAACCTTTTTGAGACAAAGGGACAGCTGATTAGGTAGATTTAGATTTAGAACTGGAATATCTTGACATTCAGTTTAATATTGGGTCAGGTTCTTGCATTCTCATTTAGATCAAGTTTGTACTTCAGAGCCCGTCCCTACACTCAGAATTAATTCATATGTCCAAATCAGGTCAAGTCTGATCATTACAATTACCGTCACACTGACGATATATTAGATTATTGAGATAACATTAACCAAATCCTTTGAACAACATGTAAGGAAAGAATTATGCAAGATAGATAAAAAAATGGGGCTTCCCAGGTATAATCTTATGACACTATTTATTTGTTCTATGTTGTAATACAGAAGCTTCTACTTTGTTTTTATTTATCCCTCTTGGCTACAAAATCTTAGCGCAGAGACGTGTTACATCATTAGAATTGTTTTACCATATTATGTTACAATGAGAGAGAATAAAGAGTTGTAATAACAACAGTAAGAGCAGTTTTCATGAATTAAGGCTATCCCTCTTTCATTTTTTTTTCATTTTTTTTTTCATTTTATGTTAGCTGTAGTTCATTTTTCACTTTATTTCATGCTGGCACTGTTGTTTATTTAGCCAGCAGTGTTCTTCAGCTGTTTTGTGGCTGGCAAGTTTCCCCATGAGACTCTGCCTGTCACCTCTGCTGTGCAGTCAGTTTTGGCAGGCCCTGTAGCTGGGATTCAATCTCCTGCCAGACCTTAGATTTCCCAATTATTAACACTATCACCATGCAATCTGAAGAACCAAAGATCGTTCTTAGACAGTAGAAAGAAAGAGTGAGAGAAGGAGGGAGGTGAGAAAGACAATAAAAGGAAAAGAAAGCAATAGAAAGGAGGGCAGAATGGCAGAAGGACAGGAAGGAAGGAAGGAAGGAAGGAAGGAAGGAATGAAAAGCATACATAAAAAATACATAAATTAAATATAAATAATATAAATAACATGAATAATACAAATATGGCAAACAATTCTTACAAAACAAGAAGAGAAATAATTTTTAGGCATAGGAAACAAGCAGTTTCCCTCAACTTATTTTCAAGTGTTGTACCCATATTCAGATTCTAAAAAAAAAATATTTAAAACACTTTTAATCCTTTAATTCCCTGCAGCTATTAATACTTGAAAATCTTTGAGCTACAGGACTTTTAAATCCTTTATTTAAGCTAGTTCAACCTCAATAGTTCTCTGGTCCATATAAGATAACCTTTTATTTTCAAAATATTTATTACCTCCCTCCTAGTATTGTCAAGGTTTTAATTATGTCTAGTCTTGTGATGCCAACATTCTCAGAATTGTAACCAATCTAAATTTTAAACAATATCAAAATAATCCAATGTTTGGAAATTGGAATACTTATTTATAGATTAATAATTTAAACTTCTTGAATACATCATGAAAAGTATTACGCATTAATCCTCCTTAACACATTCCAGTTTTAGGTAAATCTTGCTCTGATGTATATCACAGCAGATGCAGGAGAGCTTTAAATTATATGACCTGTCGGTACCCCTGACAATGTACATAGCAGTTTCACAAGCATATAGATTAAATCCTCACTATTTTTCTTCTTCCTCCCTATGAAATTCTCTGGAATTTAAAGAAATCTTTAAGATGTTGGTTAAGGTGGTGATATAATTCTTTTTCATGCTGGAATTGAAAAATTAACCTGATCAAGGTCAATAAAATCCTCACAGTTACAGAAAAGTCAAAAGTATTGTGAGCATAGATTGCATTTACAGAACTGGACTTAATCCTGTTCTACATGATTCTGCTAAACCAGATATACACCAGATGCTAACATCAGTGCCAGAAAACACTGCCACAGCAAAGAAAAGAGCTCAGCAAAGATAAATTTCACAAGTAAATCCATGCCAACCATCCATCTAGGACTTGTTTATACATGATAGGAATCAGCTATTTTAAATATGTTGCAAATATATAATGAAAGAGAGAGAGAGAGAGAACACTTACGTCATCTCTAGGAGTGAAACATATGCTTTAGTTTTACAATCTAAGATTGCTCTTTGAGAAATTATAGAGCTACACCAGAGTCCCAAGTTGATCTTGAATGCACAAAAGTGAAAATCTAACATCAACAGAAAAGGTGACATTGAAACAAGTTCTATACCTGTAAAGTTTTTTCCTAAGTGCATCCTAAATGAACAATAGTAACAAACGAAATTTAGCACTAACTTTTAATTATGAATGTGTTTCTCCTTCTGCATATGTTTAAATTCACAAAATTCCTGAGTTAAAAGTATTACCCACTAGATGCTTTGCATGTTCCTTTGACAATTAATATCACACTCTTCATAAAAAAGTTCTTGTTTAATTTAGGTGGTGGCTCTTTGTCCTCAAGCTTTAACCTTGGATACAGGCAAACATAAGACTGACACTGTGTTTTCTTATAACTTGTGACCCTGGACACTAGATTATGGAAGACGTGCAGGTCCTTTATACATGAAAGAGAAAGGAAGAGGTCTTTGACAGTTTTCGTGTGTCTCTAATGCTCATATATCTTCCCATTCAAATGTAAGACATTCGGCTGCAGCACAATTTACAAAAGGCAAAAGACTATTGCCTGTAACCATCCTGACTAGGACAGGAAATGTCCTATCCAGTTCTCTCACGTTAAGAGTTTCTGCTAATGTTTTTTTGCTGTGGGACCTCAGCTCTGGTTTACCATGCAAGAGTTTGTATGCTATTATATTCTTGTGCATAGTGCATACAGAATATGAATCATTATGCACATACACACAGAAGTTGATTTAAGAGAACAAAACTTAGAGACAATAATAGGCTCTTCTTAAACTTGGAGGAAAATGAATACGAGTTAGTATGTTGAGAGTCTTTTCTTTGCAATCCTGAAATTACATCTTCTCTTGTCTTCTTTGGTTTACAGAGATTTAAACATATTATTTTTTTAAAGGCTCTGTAGTTCAGGAGTATAGAAGTCAAAACATGCAAACTCATACATCTCAACCTGCTTCTGCAAGGAAAAAACCTAACTAATTTTTTTTCAGTGTAACCAAAGAACCTCCCACGACAAAATTAACAACTTCAATACAAAGGTTAAATAAACAAATGATTAAGACTTCTTATAATTACCTGACAGGACTATTTGAGGCATCTGGATCATGGGCCGCTACAGTTCCAATGATAGTGCCAACCTTTGCTGCTTCAGACACCACCATGGAGTACAAACGTGAAGTAAACACAGGTGGCTCATCAACATCTTCTACAATTATCTTCACTGTTGTCATATCACTGAAGGGTCCCAGGCTCAGGAAGCGAGGGTCAATGTGCATATTAGCTGCTTCTATCCTCAGGGTATAGCTTGTCTTAGCTTCAAAATCCAGCTCCTATGTGGGTAAAGTTATTTGGAAATTTTACTATCCAGTGATATTGTTGCAGAACTGTTTCACTTAAAACTGTCGGTAAGTACAAAATGAACTTTGTGCATTTGTACCCAATCAGTAATTTTGATTGGCAGAGCATAGTTGATGATTCATTTTTTAGCTTTCTCAAAATACTATTTGTGGTGTCTTGCTAGTCAATATTCCCCAATGACTTTAACAGTAAAGGTAGTTCTACCCTGTGAATGAAACAAGAATTCTCTGTGTTAATGGCAAAGTTTTTTGTCATTTGTGTGAGGACCAAAATTTCCCCAATTATTTCATCATTGTGAAAGAATATTTCCTTTTGTCTTATTCATATTTTATCTAAGGTGATGTCAAAGATAATGTACCATAAAAACCTGATATAATCTTCACTGGTGAAAACACCTCATACAGTAAATTCTGAGTTGTTTGCTGAGTTGTTATTTTTTTGTGTAGTATTGGGATTGATTAATCAATTCTTACTCTAAGATCTGTACCAATTTGTGTAGGAAATGTGGTAATCAGTTAAATGACATTGCTTATATGACAATATGTTATACTGAAATGCAGCTTGGAGATTGTTTTTGCTTGTTTTGCTTATAAAACAAAATTAATTAATTAATTAATTAATTGCACATTAACTTTTTCCACCTTCATTCTGCTTCAATTTTCTTTGATGAAAGAAGAGCAACATGAGACCCACAACTGCAGTCTGGTTACTCAAACTATAATTCCAAGTGTATAATTCTTTTTCAAACTATAATTCCAAATGTATAAAACAGATTAAAAAATGTTTTCTGCAGCTCTGATTCTGGATATATCACAGGGATCTGAAATGTGCTTGCAAAATAATCCAACAGCATCTACAAAATATTCCCATACTCACTCAGAGGAGTAGCAGAGGTGAAACACATCTGTTGACTTACAAATGCAAGGGCCTAAGTTCTCTATTGAGTTACAGCAGATAAACCTCAAATGACCATCTTAAAGTCAGGGATTATGCTGATGTTACAACACATCTGTAAGTAGTCTAGATTGAAAAATTAATTGGAACATGTCACACTCAGAAAGGCACTGAACTTTTATAAACTCTATGGGGCAGCAAAAGGTTTCTCCAAATGGAAATATGTGTGATCTTTATGTTATGCAAGTGCTTATATTTTTCATTGAATCAGAGCTGTAGTATTCACAGCTCTGAAAACACAGATATGCCATAAAAGAAATGTTGTCTGGATACTAGTCACTATACTGGGTACAACTGGTCAGTATTTATTACTAAAGCAAGTTTGCTTTGTTTATTAATTTTGGGTTTATATTCAAAGTACAATATGTATGATGTGGTGTTAGGATGACGAAAAATGTCTCAGAAATTATATTCTATGGTGACAACAATTAAGTAAGTGAAATTAGCAGATGAGCAGCAATGTTAAGAAGGCAACCAAGCACAGAAATATCTTAAGACTCCTGAGTTTCCAGTAAAAGTATCATATTAACCAAGAAATTATAATCTGAGGAATGTCCAAGACAAAAAGCTGAGATTTGCTGAACCAAAAAATAAAAAACTCAGCCTTTAACAACCAGTATATTTTCCATCAGAATGTACAAAAATATGCAGCAGATAAAGGAAGGCTAATTCATTCTCGTTAATCAGTGATATCTGTTGAAACTGGATGATTAAGATACAGTGATACTTAATCAAGCACATGAAAACACGAGACAAGACAGCTTCCTATGATATGCTAAATTCAACACCATAGTCATTCCAAGAAAAAGAGATTATGAAAATTCTGATTTAATAGAGAAAGTGCATATATACAATATTTGTAACTGGACAAATTCTACAAACTTTCATTTGAATAGACTAAGCAAAATAAAGAAGAAATATTATTTAATTTAAATTTTTAAGACACTTCTATGTTTCCATATTGATTAAAGAAGACTAAATTAGAATTTTAACACTTGAAATCATAAAAAAAAATGTTTTCCATGTAAATGTTTATCACAAGGGCTGACATGCACTTTTATATCATTGTATTTCATCCTTGCAATGTAGAAAGAGGCCATTCTTTATTTGACTGGATTACAGGAGTGCTAGACTACTAGGGAATACACAAAACGCACTTTCATTGGAAAGGTAATTCTCATAGAGAAAGATGCAAAACTAATGATGGTGTAGATACATATTCTGAACAGTCTTGCTTACTAAGGGCAGGTTTCACCTTCTTTAACTTAGCCATATACACCTGAGGAAATCACCATATGGTGCTTACTGGGAGTGTAGCAAAATTATTCTAGTGAAAAAATCAGCTGGTCTGCTTATGAATGTCTGCTGTTCACCAGTCAATAATTGAATAAAGTAAACATCTGCTTTCAGTAACATGAATCCTGCCCTAAGATTCCTGGTATCCAATGCCGGTGATAGTATCCAAAAGCTATAAGGGTCTTGTTATGAAAAATGAATAAATTAAAAATCTAACATAAGTATATGGCAGGGAACAGCTCATGTTTAGAAGAGGGGAAATATGGATTGGCAAAGAGGTTTTATGGCATTAAATGATATTGTGTTATACAGGGGCAATAATATAATTTTAGTTCTTTGTAGCAGAGTCTGTCTCCTATGAGGTCTGACAATGTCTGCAAAAGCTACAGTCACCATCCTCAGCCTGTTCCTATAAGACACACATACTCAGATCCTGTGGCATATACACAGGTACCAGATTTTGAGACACAATATAATCTGGGAAAATAAACAAAACCTCCAGGATAATTTCTTGACCTCTGGAAATATTTCAATAATTTTCAGATGATATAACGAAGACATTACATACTACAGACACTAATGACTAAAAAAGTGAGCAGAAAAGATTTCCTCTTTTTTTGTTTCTTCTTATCTAATTATCACTGATGTCTGTTATACAGTGAGCATAATTTAACTGGTCTTCAGATCATGCCTTCATTATTTCCTGCTATAACAAAAGCACAAGTTTCCAATAATGGAATACCAAGCCAACAGATTAGAAATCACTACATCAGTGCTGAAGGTTAAATGGACAACGTGTATTTCAGTCCTTCAGCACAGTTAGTAGAGCTTGACAACTTCATTAATATCTGTGCATTAGAGTCATCTGATTAGATCCTGTGAAAGAACCATTCTGAGAATATATGGGGTCTCTCTTTTTTTTTTTCCTTCCTTTTAAGGTGTAAGAAATTTTTCCCATCTGAAGGAAATAACAAAACAAGTCTTTTATATTATGGAGGCTGGACACGAAGTTATCATTCACAAGAAGGTCTTTTTTGTAATGTTCATATTTATTGCATAGTAAATTTGTAATAATGTACTCTTTAGAGTAAAAATCCCATTTTAAAGTCCAGTTGAGTTTTTAGATTGAAAATTGCAGCACAGCAAACAAATGTACATTATCTCTCAAAGGAACCATGGAAGCCTCAAGTTCTTACATTGTAAACTCTGATACAGAATTGAATGAAAATTTCCTACCTGCAAAAATAAGTGAAATGTTAACTAAGCTACTGTTAATTAAGTTAACTAATTGTTAACTAAGCTATTATTATTACTAAAGTCTAACTATAGCCTGCAACTTTGTAAATAAAGTGAGATCCGTACTTATACGATGCCTTTTTCAGTACACTATTTTTGGGAATAGTGCTTTGGAAACTGCAAACAATATGGTCTTGTACATGATTTTTACTTAGAAAGTGAAGCCAAGATTCCATTCATTTGTATTACAATCAGAATTCTGTGAACAGTCAACATGCATTCACTTTGAAATTGTACACACATAGGTTTGCATGGACAGTAGAAAATTTGTTGTATTAAATCACTGAATCATCATTCACTTCCAAAAAAAGTGTATTCAATTCTAAGGTTGCTACTGCAGAGACAAATTCAACACATTTTTTAAAACACTAATATATTCAGAAAAATTACACTTTTCTTCCAAACACCCTCCCCACTGTGAAATGTAGCTATGCAAATGATCTGAGTCCTTACTAACAGAACATTGATAGCAGAATGTAAATTACAAATTAAACCACAGGAAGGAATTGCTCCTACTCTACAGATGGAGAATTGAGTCACAGTGTGAACTAGGATAAAATTTTCAAATACTTCTAAGAAATATAAATGCCCAATTCCTTTGCAAAAAAAAATGTATAAGATTTTTTTTTTCCTGAAAAGATCACCTAAGATGTATTTTTCCCTAAATCCTGCTTTAATAGTAGCTTACACATCTAATTTAGCTTTACTTAGGAATTCACTACAGAGTGTGCCTGTGAGGTGGAGAATAGCCAGAGAGAAAGTGAGAAAAGAAAAAAAATGGGAAGGCTTTCACAGTGATTTGAAACTACCAGGAAACAAACTGTATGAACATAGCAGGTTACACGAAAAGACCCCACTAGTTTTCCTGCTGCTTTCCCACCCTTCCTCTGAGACGAGAATTCCGCTCTGAGCTGTGCATATGGGTCTCATTTACTTATTGCTTTTACCAGCTTCTTGAGGATAAAGTTAGTCTTCTATCATTTTTAATGTCCTACTGCAGGTTGAAAAGAGAGCATGACATCCTAAAAACAACCCACACACTTTCATACACCATCCTAGATAAATCCTGGATAAAGTTTTTCCATATGAATTCAGTCAATGAATTTAGTAAACACATTGCAGAGGAAGGTAAACTTTATTTTTTAAGTGCCAAGAACTACTAAGTGGCTCAATACTGTATTTACTAGCTCCTGTCATAAGATAAAATTCAAAGTTCGATGACCTCACAAAAAAAATCAATTCTGCCCAGATTTAACCTCTTGTTATTATGCAAGCCACAAACTCATGAACAAAAGTTAGCCTTTGCACTAAAGAATATTCTGAAAAAGTTTGTTATTTTTACTTCTGGAATGAATTTAAGCAACTTGCCGAAATACATGAATTTCACATAATCGCATTCGTTTAGTCCTGATTTAAACACTCTAATCATGACAAAAGAAAATAAGGTACGACAAATATGTGAAAAAGCAGAGAACAGCAAATCTTGTACAGTGGTACAGCATGCATGCTCCTTAGCTGTGCTGCATAAGGTAGTACAATCCTGCTCTTTACTCTTTGGAAGGATAAAGACCAAGAGGATGAAAACTGAGAAAGTATTCCTCCCTAGTCTGATTCTATATGGTCAAGCAATTTATTATAAGAGTACCAGCCTATTGTCAAAATATTGCCTTAAACCAAGCTGTAGTCTAGCTGCTGACATAGACACTAGGCAGCAACAGTACTAGCATGGTCAGGAATCTCAGTCCTGCCATAGCTTTGGAAACTATGAGCAGAGCTACTACTACTATTTCAAAAATAGCACTGTTTTTAAACTGTTTAAGGCAAAAATCCATCCTAAATAAACTGTACAAGGCAAACAGAAAACTGGATTTAGCAATGTAAAAGAGATATAAGTGAGGGAAGGATACACTCCACATTTTGATGAAAATCAATGTCAGATTAAAAACATGATTATTTTTTTCTGCTGACTTTTGATGTTTTGAAGTCTCTATGTCATAGGGTGCAGAAAAGAAATGTGTTTAAAATGTATAGAGAAACCCCAAACCAAACCAAAAATTAACTCCCCCCGAATCTCATTCACTAACTTTTTCACCTTTCAAATCAAAATATGTATTCATAAAATCCATTACAAACAAGTAATCTTGGGAAATACTTAGCCATGTAACTTTTCTGTCTTTCTAATATTATGAATCTCAGTATCTTTCTCTTCTAAAAAAAGTTCATTTCCTTGAATTTATATATATAAATATCTAGTTTGCAATTTTTAGCTGATTCGGTGGCATTTTCTTTCACATTCCATCCACGTGCAGCGTACAGAAATCCTGCTTTGCTCATTTAATTCTTAAATCTCACTTCTCTCATTTAAAAAAAACCCACTTTTTTTACTTGATGCTTCTTATGTGTTAAAAAATACTTAGTTTTTAGTGATGAAGTAACTTTTCAGATGGTCTCAAAATGATAATCCTTCTAAAAGCAGAATATAAAATCCTCAGTTTGTGTGTGGAACTCTGATAACCAGGTGCCAAACTTTCTCCACAGCACCCAGCACAAAAATGGATGGAGCCATGCCTTCAGCTGCTCAGAGATGCTGGCAGTGATTCCCATGCCCAGCCTGACGATCTGTATGTACGGTTGTGGCAAAAGTATGCAAAGCTAAAGCATGCATTTGCATTTAGAACCGAAGCATGCCTTTCCAGAAGTCTTTGCCTTGGCATTTTAATGCTTGATGTGTATACAGACATGGCATCTGAGAATATAAATACACACAAGTTTAGGATGATGGGTGTGCATTTGGAGGCTGAGCTGTCTTTCAATGCCTCAGCTGATTTCAGGGGCATGAAAAGGAGAGAGCTACTTGTGCTCAGAGTTGTACGGAACGTCATGTGCCGGATAGTAAAATGTTCATGCAGCTTCCAGGTTACAGACTTGATTTCTTCCCTGATTCATTACTAACAAAAACATGTTATCATGCAGAGAGATCCTCTGCCCAACTCCACAGAGATCCAACAGGTAAGGCTCAGTGGTTTAAAGCCCATTTAACCTGTCATTAATGGCCTTCTGTGTACTTGTTCTCCAGAGAAGAACAAGGCGCAGTGGCACTGTGCTCGAGCAGCTTCTCACTTACTTTATTCCCTATTAGCCAGCATTCTCTACAGGGTTGGCAGGAAGAACCTTTCAGCTTTGGGCAATGCACCAAGTTCCCTGGAGTCCAAATGAAGTGTTAAGGTATCCCTCAGCATGGAGACTCCCCTTTGGGTATGGCAGAGGAAAGAAAGTTGATAAAAGTAGGAAAAAAGAGATAAAAGTTCTAGTGCTGCGGAGAAAAATGTATGATTTGTTTCATCAAAAACCAGCAGCATCTAGGTTTAAAAATGTTTAGCAAATTGGAGCATTTCATCAGGACAAAATTTTGTAACCTCTTTAATATAGTCCAACAGCCATTTCCTAGAGCACTTCTCAAGATAAATGTTCAGTACCAAAAAGTCCAGTTCAGCTCGCTACTTGAAGTATATTTGGAAATAATAAATGACAATTATTGGTCCACTGTACAACACTGGAATCGGGACATTCCAGGAACAAACACAATGACTACAAGAGCATACTAAAAACTAACTCATCAGTTTTCAAATTAGTTCTCTGAAGCCCCTGACTGATTCAGTATTGCTCACTGTTGCACTGAAAAATGCTTTCCCACTAGGATAGATGTTTTTCTTCCATATCTTTGCTCAAAAGCCTTAAATGAGCAAGCCAAAGGAGCCACATTGAATTTGGCTGTTGAACAAAGAGGCAACTAACTTTTCATCACTTGTATTTCAAATGTGCTAAGCAGGAATTAGCACAGTTTGCAAAAAGCCTAAGATAGACTTTTTGCCTTGAAAAAAAAATTATCCACATTACACATATTAGAGTGATCTTTCAAGAGTTCTGAACTTCCTCCATTTGCTGTGATATCTCTGGATCCTTACCAGCTCTCAGCAGGTGTTCAGAGTATCAGAGAAATAGCCTATTGCTCTGCAACATCATATAGTATTAACTTTTTTCAAAAGAGAAGTGTTACCAAAGTTTTATATTGTTTTAGAAAGCAATTGATGCACCAGAGAATGAAAAAAAAAAACAACTAAAAAAAACCTTACTGAACCAAACCAAACCAGAATCAAAACACCACAACTGGTAGGTGAAGCTTACAGAGATTAAAGATTATATAGGAAAGAAAAATCTGCTATGGAATCATATTAATTACAAACATAAATACTTTCTCAGGAACATACTTACACATATTCTAAAATGTCAAGTCAATCTCACATATTAGGGGGTACTAAAGCACTTAGAAAAGTTAGGGCTGTATATTGCCAAGCATTCACACATTAAGAGTACGAAATTATATGAGAAGAGATTATTCTAAGGTGTTCAGGTTTTCTCCCATTCCCTCAAAACTCAAATTTTCTTGCAGAATATTTCAATGTACTTTTATATTGTAAAAGTATATTCTTTAAAATGTGTTGCAGCAAGATAAATGTGCTGAGTTTTAAGATTTTTATGTAAATGGATTTTTCAATCTCACAACATTATTTTTCTAACTGTACATATAAAAAACTAAGAAAAATATTTCTTTTAAAATTTCATTTTTAAAAATATTTTTATAATATATTAACTTTTAAAACAAATATTCTTACTGATACATAATTTTAACATTTGTAACATGTGCATTCAGAATAGAACAGCATCATCCAAAGACAATTAGATTTTTAAAATAAAAATTATAGTTTGGATCCTTTTTGCATTTGGAGCTTACTCTAAGATATATTTTCACATCTTCTCTTTAACAAAAGGACAAATGAGATTAAACCTTAGATTCCCATCCAAACTTGTATGTGCAGATTAAAAAAAAATAAACCACCTCGTCAAAAGAACAAAACTATTGCAAAAAAAAATCCCCAAGAATTTTCAGTGTAAGTCATTGAAAACCTCAAAATCACACATACACATGCACACACTTAAGTCGAGATGAAATATGTCAATGGAAATCTTTACAGCAGACAAGGCTCTTGGAAACAATAGCTCATACTCTCATTACCTGCCCTCATCTTGCACAGATATAAACAGAATCAGTGAGAAAAATCAGGCTTACCTTCTGAATTGTTATGATTCCCTCCTGAGTGTCTTTGTCAACAGAAATTTTGAATACCCCCAAGCCATCACCATCCACAATCTTATACTCCATTTCAGCGTTAGGTCCCACATCTGCATCTGCAGCTTTTATTCGGGCCACCACAGAAGCCACTGGCAAAGACTCTGGGACATTATACTGATACGACCCTGTGAAATTTAAAAATTGAATGTATTCAGAGTCTTCTGGGATTGTATGCTTAAAAAAAACCCCGGTCTTCTTAAAATACACCTTCTTTTAAATCATGTACTTATATATCTACTCAGACGACCAGAAAATACTCAGTTTAAAATAGAATTGTCCTTTCTTTTTGCTAGGCTTTCCTTCTGAGGGACTCTTCTTTGCCTACTGTTGGCATAATTTCTTCCTGTGACAAGAGCAGTGCAAGGAAAAGACGCAAAACCATAATTCAAAACTTAAGTGCAAATCATGGGATGAAAGCCTGCTGCAGAGTTCCAATGCATAAAACGTTTTACTTTGTTTTCCACCAAAAAAAGGAAAAAAAAATCAAATAAGTCAAACAACATAAACTCTTATTTTATTGCTGTGTACCTTGATTAGGCAGTTTGCTATCTGACTATGACTAGACACTGATATATATTCATTTCTTTAACAGTAAGTGCATCATCTGCATTCTTGAAAATTCCAGCTTTTTCATTCAACTAGAAAATTATATACATGCTGTCAAAAAGGTATATGAGTGTAGTCTGTAGCAAATAACACCCTCAACTTCAAAAAATAACTTTGGTTACTATCTTATTACTTCATGCAGTTGGGGGACTGAAATAACAGTAAATCTGTTATGTACAGATCTGTTTCTTATAACATTGGAGGCGAGGCTGAAGTAGACATGAATATATTCTTTGCATTATTTTAATTCTACTTAGCAACAGTTTTTAATTTTTTTTTTAAAGAACAAAGCACCCCAGACAGAATGCTATTAATAAACTGAACCCTGCAGGTTTGAGCACACACTTGCACATTCCTTTCTTTGGTTAGGACAAGAGCCACCTTGGTTAAAGAAAGTAAATAGAACAAAAATGCCTTTCTAGCTCTTCTGTGATGAACTCCCTAGGAAACACTTTGCACACAAGAGAAATCCTGCTAAAATGTCAAAGGAATATGAAAGATTAAGAGTCGAGTTAAAGAACTATGCATCCGGAAGTCCACGTGGCAAGAGCTAAATATCTATTAAGTTGTGCAGGTTTTTTTTTGTCTTTTTATTCGTAGAGAGGAAGTAAAATATATTAATGAATACATCTGCTGTACATCACTGCAACTGATCTGAAGCATATTAGGCAAAGAAAAGCAATTATTCCAATGTACTAATTATACTAGTACTAATAATACACCTTGCTCTCAGTGATTTTCCAAGTACTTAACATGAAAGCTGAGCACTTTTACTCTTTGTTTAGAAATAGTATGACTTGTGAGAAAATAACAAAGGTTAGAAAAAATACTACACGTCATATTTTTACAAAGTAACTGACGTCGTGGAAAGCGGGGTGGGTTGTCATTAACATCAGTCAGGGTGACAGTTACAGATGTGGTCCCTGATAATCCACCATTCTGCCCAACCATGTCCTTTGCTTGAATAACTAGTAGGTATTGGTCCTTGGCTTCTCTATCCATATTCGGAAGGGCAGTCTTGATAACACCTGCAGTAAGACAAGATATGTCAATGGTTGCACGAGGAAATGTATTACTGTGAAAGCTGAGGTTGAATTTGAAAGGTAGCAGCACATCAATGATTACGAAGAAAACATGAATTTCAACAGTAATATCACAGCTTTTGACTAGGGGCGGGGAACTGATATACAACAAGTTTATTTTAAGTAGTCACCAAAACCAAACAATTTTTATTTAGTATGAGATTCTTTGGGGGTGATGCCATCCATAACTGGTTTTTTTCTGAATATCTTCTCCCTGAACTATAGACTTCACAATGACTTGGGTAACATTCCCTTCCCTAGAAGATATCTTCTGTGTTTGATTTCCCAATCTTCTAGAGCTAGGAAGAGCAGAGTATTCTGCATTCATTTTTGAGATTCCAAGATCAACATTAATTTCACAACATCTTGAATACCAAATTAACTCTTACTAATATTGATATCATGCTACATTCCACATATATATGAAATTATTTTATTTTACCATATATTTTTTTAACAATACCCCCTTCTAAAACATTAGTGTAATTAAGAGACTTTTGATTTATTAACAGAAGTACTGTAATATCTGAAGCAGTTTTTGTTATATCCATTTGATGATCTGTATAGAATTTGTAATTAACTGATGAAATGAAATGAAATGAAATTAAATTAAATTAAAAAATAGAAGAAAGCTCCATATTTTATCCATTCAGTTCTGTTGATACAGATCACAAATTAAATATGCCTTCTCAAAACATGATGACTTTATGAATATTTCATGCTCAGTACATAGTACAGCCACTAACTCTGATTTCCAGAGAGGCAGCCGTTTACTCCACCAGCACTTTGTGTCAGCAGCAAAGGAAACATAACAAGCTAAATAAAGGATAGGCACATTGGGACACATATCTCTTCATCTGATATTTTCGGAAGGTTTAGTTAGAGTTTTATTTCTTTCTTCCCTTATGAATGCAGGACTTGCTATTAATCATCTCTGGGTTGAAACATTTATTTCACTAACAGACTGTCTGGCATTATTTCACCCACTTTACAAGACATGTTAAAACACAATTAATATACAATTTCATAATGTTATTGTTTCTGTGTTGCTTTTTCTGGCCTGCTTGTTTTTCTATAAGAGTTAAATTGCCAGGAAATGCTAACCAATCATTTGGAAGCTAATTATCATGCACGCAGGAAATCTGAGTATCACATCAAAGTGAAAATGTATGCAAACATTTCAGTCTGAATCCTCAAAGATTTTGATTTAGCAGAAACTACCATATTACTGCTCAAGGGCTGTCTGCAGTCATTATGGCAATACATATTGTACATACATATACATGGAGAGAGACAGAGAGAAAACTGCTATAAATCACACTTATTGGAGGGAAAAACAAAGTGCAAGATATCCCTGCTGAAGATGGACCTGTTGCAATACGAAGATAATTATAGTACTTATTTCTGCAACCGTAGATGTTGTTAAGGAGAGTGTGACCTTTTGGCCATAACATTGGGATTCAGGTCTGATTCACAGCAAACACTGTTAATGATAAATAACATAAATAGTTTGTTTCTCTTTTGTTTCAACTTGTCCATCTCTGAAATGAAGATTATAACTCTTCTCCATGTCAGTTTAAGCAAAGGCTCAGGCACCAAACTGAATTGAGCAGAGTGAGAATGTACTTTGCCACCCTACGAAATGATACAGTAGAATAGATACTGTTTATTAAACCAACAGAGGATTAAAGGCTGCATCTTGTTGTGGCTTAAAATATTCCCCAAATTTTATGAAAATAGTAAAAAAAATCCATTAGTAATTTGTGGCAGAAAAAGGTTATACCAGATAAGAACAGGAAGCATGTGCTTTCTTCTTAAAACTAACAAAGATAGAATACACTTCTTACAACAAAACTTCAGTTTAGAAAGTAGAATGAAGAGTTGATCATGCCATAAATCTATACTTAAGGAGATCTGGCTATATGGCATTCAGATATTTCTAAAACAAATATCTGCAAATAAACTTGTTTGCAGCATCTTGAAATTTTCATTGATCAGAAAGATGGCAACAGGCATCAGCCCAGGGAGCTTGCAGATTGACAAGACAAAAATTCCCATTCCAGCAATATCTACTTATCACAGTGCTCAGATGTGTGGTTTTCGTAATCTGTTCTGAAGCATAAGAGATTAAAAGATCAACAAAATCCAAATGTATTCAATTAAAAAAGAGACCACACTAATAAGTTCCCAGAAAGTGTTAACGCATATTTTCTTTTTTTTTTTTTTTTTTTTTTACTTGACATTACTGCAGAGAGTTTATGGAAAGTTACCTGTTTTTGGCTCCACAGAAAAGTAAGGTTGTCCTTGTAATATGCTGTAAACCACTCGAGCACTATTGCCATAAGTAGGATCATCCGCATCAGTGGCTGTCACTTGAACCACAGAGGTACCTGCAAGATGTTTAAGGGACTATTGTTCATAAAACATTAAAAAAAAAATCTGAAAAACAGCTATTCGACGTGCTGTGCCAATATATATCTGCAACGATGTGAGGTGGCTTTTTCACAACTGTTCATCATTTCCATGCTGATTCAGCTTAGAGTGTAAGAATTCTGTCTTCCCAAATAGTCTCAGCCTTTGACTCACAGCAATAACAATCATCTCACTCAGCAGGTCCCTCCCTCTATCTCTGCCTTTGTTTGGTGAAGGGTATGTGAACAGTATTTCTTAAATGATGGTGATGCCTGAAGTATGCTTAAATATGAAATATAGTAATAATTTCCCTTTGAAGAGAAGTCTGCATGCTACAGTTGTAATGAGTAGTTAGAAATTCAAGTATAAATAGATGTGTATGCATTATATATTCTGCTAATTGCACACAAATATATACAAAAGAATAATTTTTGCCTATGAAGTTACTTACCCTTCTACAAAGAGATGGCTGAAGAGTTTTTGTTTCAGCTCAGAGAAAAACTAGTGAGAGCTGTGTCTAAATTCCTTTTTAAAGTACCCATTTCTTTCAATAATCTGCAATATTTTAGTATCAGCTGTGGTAATAATCTGCTGCATAAACATTTCTTGATGAAGAAATGTCTGTATGTTGACAGGAATAAGAAAGTGAAATGTCTAAGTGGCTAGTAAGAAGGGTATTTTGTGAGGATCTCGTTCTGCATCCAGTTTCTGTTCATTATGTTTTCCACAACAGTTCCCATTTGTTTTGTTCCGTACAACAGCTTCCCTGATGTATGATGAGAGCAGAATAAAACAACACTTGGGAGCCAGGACCTTGGCCACGGTCAGCACCCTTTAATAGCCAGAAAGGATTATTTTTTCTCACTGGCAGATTGTCTGATACATTGAGATCTTCCATTCAACAGCCCAGGGACCCATCTGGAGGTTAGGTTGCAAATTAATATTGTAGTGATTTGGCAGATGCCCAGTAAAGGTCTTCAATGGAGGATCAGATTCCTTCATAAACTGGATTTAGTCACAAGAGTAGAGAAAAAAGCATTTGCTAAAGAGTGTGTTCATTTTCCAAATGAACATATTTTTGACATGTGAAAATGAGAGCAGCAGGTTTAGAAACCACTCTTAAGAACAAACTGCAATAGCAAGTATCCAGGGTGAATTTAACGTAAATTGTATTCCGGTCAGCTTTATTTTGACTTTTTCAGGAAATGAGTGGGAGAACATTGTGAAATTCTTTGTATCTGAGGCAGTATTGTCCCCCATTCATTTTCCTCAGCTTTTCAATTCTCAGCTAAGTAGAGGATCATAAACGGGTCCTGGGACCAGGCTGAAGGTTTGGAAACAATAAACTGCAGCTCCCCATAAAATGGTACAGATTACAAGGGATGGGACTTGCTTGATTTTTCATAAGGTAACTTTATTCATTTAAGTTATGATCTAGATAACCCACATTTCTGATCTGTCTTCCAGAAGTATCCATGACATAGTATTATGACTGCAGTTCTGTTTTAAATGCAATTTTTCTCTCTTGTGGGCTGTCTAATATTTTTGGACAGGGAAAAGGTTATTCTCATCCTGAAATTCCACTTGTAACTATGAAGTAGATGGAAAGTTTAAAAAGAAAATTGGTAGTTAATCCATCAAGTCCTTTATCAGTTACGGGACTTAAAATACATCAATTTTCTGTTCACCGGTAACTAAGAGCTCTGATTCAGTATGTCAAACAGATTTTACAGATTACTCTATAATGTCATTTCATACAGGGACCTATTTTAAACTTGCCAGAGTCTCTCCAGCTGTTGAGCACACGGGTATCATAATGACTATTTGACATCCTGTGTTCTTTGTGAAAGCCAGGCTTACCACTTCTACAAAGACCCTAAGCCCTGTCAATGAAGATTACAATGTCTGCAAATATTGGCAAAAGTGCTTATAAACCTCACACGCAGTTACATCTTCACTCCTTGCTCCTGCTGCTTTCAAGGGCTCCAGACCAACAGAAGATCAAAGAAATTAAAGGCTCTGCTACCTCAACACAGACGTTTTGGAAATCCCACAAGCTTAGAAGTGCTTGTTTGCTGTAAAAATCTATTGATGTAGCAAACAAACCCTCCACATTCGGAGAGATGAATAAAGTCAGTGTCTGAATCTAATTGGCTCTCTCCTAAAACACACAGATCCTTTAGAAAAGTGTTGGTTTTTAAGGTAAAAATTCTAAAACCAAATCTTTCTGCACTCATCCCAATTGAGTGTAATCATTGACTCAAAACCACTGATACTTTGCTAGTCCTTTTGTGCTAATTGACGTCTCTCAAACCTCATGGGTGAAAGATTTTTTAAAACAACTGCTATTGTCATTATTTCTTTAAAAGTTTTACACAGAAATTTTGAGCTTCCAGAAGTCCCATGCCAAGAGGGAGATTTATGTACAATATATTTAAAAAAAAAAACAAAACATGCAAGCTAACATAAGGTATGTTAACTATGTGAAAAAATCTACATGTAGGAAATTAGTTCCAAGGAAACATAATGCATGGAAAGATCAGTATGTGAAGATTTCGAGAGATTTTCCCAGAGAAAACAGATTTTTCTTTAAGAACGAGGATATCTTGAGAGGACGATCATTACAACACAGAACTGTCTTAATTGTTCCTGATATGGATTGATTTAAATGTTCTTATTTTCCTTTAACAATAATTAAACCAATAAAACTCTTTGAATACTCATGGACAGTCAATAAATCTATAGGTCAAGGAAAAAAGGGTAATTGCATCAAAGTTCGAACTACATCATCTTACAAAAGAAAAGTTTGTGTTCTTGGACTGAAATTAAGTCTTCCTTTCCTTCCTGAACAGTTTTCTCTGCTTTATAACACAGGTGGTCACCTGTCATACATGCCTTCAAGATTAGGACTTACAGGTGACATGGGACAGTCAACAAATTGCACTGCAGCTTTGCTACATGCAATGGAACGAGTGCCCTAGCAAATCTTGTTTATGGCAGCATGGTTCAGAACCATAAATAGCAGGTAGAAAAAGGACACTAACCCTACCCCTACCCCTACTTTAACGTACCCAAGTCAAGATACAGCAATGTTTGCAAAATGCTGCAGAGATGGATGTTTTGTGATAGGGTCAAATAATGGTAAATTGCTTGCTGAAGTTTATTTTGAGTTAGAGACCCCTCAAAATTATAATTTTTAAATGTCTGAGTTTGTTGTTTTAGAAATCTCTTCTCACAAGTTTGTCTCTGGTGGGGTTTTTTGTAGTGGTGGGACCAAGGACAGGCAAATCAGCACCTCACAAGGTAGAGAGGCCTTGTGACTGGAGATAGTCTCCCCCCATTCAGGCTCTCAAAAACCACTACCCATTTGTAGCAAAGATTTAAGCATAATACGGAGCTTTTCTTTTTACTTGTTTTTGGGGTTTTTTTGATTTTGCTATAAAAATCAAATGTTTCTATCCATCTCAATCAGAAAAAAACCAAACATGACAAGAAATATATTTGTTGTCCTGGGTAACAAATAAAGCTGTCAATATGTCTGAAGAGTTTAGAAGATTAAACAAAACCAAAACTATGTTGGGTATTGGAATTCTTATCCCCAGCCCCCTTGGTTACAAATCAGGCAGATCAGTATCTCACTTTAGCTATTTTTTTGGTCAACACCACAGGAACACTTTTAATATTCTTTCAACTATAATTTGCCATCTCTTTGTTTGAAATATAACACTGCTAGATTTTTTTAAACAAGAAACATCCCTGAAAAAAAACCCCACTATGATTTTCAGATAAGCTATATTTCTGAGGTTTTTCTATGAATAGATTTACAAGCCATCAAGATATTTACCCTATTCAGGATAATCAATATAATTGGGCCTGACCCAAATATAATTTGAAATTGACCTGAAGTCATTTCGAATAACAGAAAAATTTGACTTTAATTAGCCTTAGATAATATCCTAAAATATTTGTCAAATAAAATACAGAATCATTATGCTTGCATAACCCCCCTTTGGGTTAAAGGTTATAGTTCTCTGATTTGTATAGTTAATTTAGGTTCACAATACTGTGATCTCTTCCATTTTGCTTAATATCCAATTAAAATTTTTTGTTATGGATATTATTTTAAACAAAATAGGAGAGAGATACTTTGTTTCTCCTTAATATTTCATGAAAGCTCTAGGTGATTAATTAAAAATTGTGTTACGTGAATAAACTATGAATCGATGTGACTACGTAAGACAAGTGTCACAGGCATTTCAAGTACTTGGTAGTTTTGTGATACAAACCATGACGATGTTGAAAATGTACAGTTTCAAGAAGCTTATGAAGTCACCCATAGTTTATGCAAATGCCAGAGACTGCACAAATCTCAGTTAATAATTTTACATAATATTCCATCTAAGTTGAATACATACTGGGTGCTGTAGTCCATTTGGGGAGAGAATTTCTTTTACTCTTTCATCTGGTAAAGATCCAACAAAATATGCAAAAGTAGCTCATTTTGAAAAATTATCCTTATGTTCTCCACTGCACACTGTGCACTCTCCACAGATTGATTCCCAATAAATTTTTGGAACAACTGGAGCATGAGTGAGGGGTAGAGGCATGGATTCGTGTGTGCAGGTAAACCTCATATATCTGTAGTAGTTGTCCACATGTTAGTATGCCAGTAGAGGACAAGACAGAGGTAACTCATTCAAATGGGAAATGTGGAAAATACTGCTTTTCAGTGCATAAGACAAAGATGCAAAGATGTAGTCATCGATGCATACTACAGCTCACTTAAATAATATAATTCTAAGAAAGCAATTTAAAAAAAATATATCTTTTCTACAGCTTTAAAAAAACCCATAAAACAGCACTTAACCTAAATATTATAAACCTAAATATTCAGCACTTCAAAGAACATGTTTTTGAAGTGCTGAATATTTAGGTTTTACAGCCCTAGATTATCTGATTATCTCTGTTTTTCCAAAGCGCAGCAGAAAAAACTTCTCAGCAACCTATCACGGCTTCATCTCCTCCCTGATACTCCTCAAAACCTGCAGTGTCCACCTTTCTCTCCAAGGCCCCTATTGCCTCTTCAGCAATCCACACGGTGTTCAAATGACAATGAGCAAGTGCCAAGTATCAAAAGAGAAATAGTGTCTACAGCCAATGCTTAGTAAAATAAATAGAAAACTCATTAGCAATGTTTTACTTACCTCCTACTGGCTTCTAAGCTGAGTTTCAAATGTAAAAGCAATGTTGACTAATGATTGCTGTAAGGCACAGAGGCAGGGAAGATTCTTTTTCTCTAGCTCCAATTTGGAGACATTGTTTAATGTCCAAAAACAGGGGAGACAGTACTGAGGAAACTATAGCAAATTCTATATGGGTAGCCTCGTCATCTTGAATTTTGATATGGTTTAGTCAGTCAAGCAAAGAAAATCTTAATTTCAATCACCATGTAACTGTTGTAACCTGAAGTCAGACTTCCTGAGCACATATTTCCACCAAGGTAGATTAAGTTCTCACACTTTTTCACGCTTGCATTCATAATTCCAGGTAAAAGTAAAATTTACCAAAATGTCTCCAGGCCAAACTCCTATCTGATCTCAATCCGTCAGCTTTCAAAGGAACAGTGGCATCTGACAGCAGATGAGCATTTGGTCTCTTTACAATGAAGAAATAGTGGATGTGATGTTGAAATTCTTCCCTAATTCAAACTGAGGAAAAATTAGCATTTCTTCTTTTCCAACAAGGGGTGTGAAGCCTCTGAAAGCCCTTATTCTCCAATTCCACTGGAAATTTGAAACTATCTCAAGATGTACCTCAGTCCTTGCTATTCACATTTCAGTATTAGGAAAGTTATACAGTAAACTGTTACTGCTTTATGAAACACTTACAGAAAAAAAAATGCTATGCACTGGCAGGAAATTGAAGAGGTTGCTAAGAACAGACTTTATCTGAACAAAATGGTATATTATCACCTCTGAGTACCATAGCATAGGTGTGAAACTTATTACTGTTAATGAGAATTATAAAACAAAGCCTCTGGGCACCGCAATGAGAAATACACCATAAAATGCTTATCTGAATCCCTACATAGCTATTTGACTTTCACAACATTTTTGAAAGGGTAAATACTTAATCTAGCATGTTATTTCCAGTTAAGTCTTGAAATATCTAACTGTTGCAGGTGCCTCATAGATAATTAAGTAGCTTAGTGTGATACAGTAAAAAATAATGAAATTTTTAAAAAGGCAATAGGAACAAATCTCCCACAACACCAACAGTGTATTTTGCACTTACCCACAGGAGACATCTCAGGAACTCCAGCAGTGTAAGGACCATCCAGAAATTTTGGCTCGTTGTCATTGATGTCCTGAATCTTAATGACGAACTCAGATTCTGGTTCCACAGGTTTATTAGTTAGTCTATCTAGTGCTTGTGCTCGGAGAGTGTAGTAGGCCTGCTCTTCCCGATCCAGCCTCTTTGTAGCATGAATATCCCCCGTGTTCTCATCAATAATGAAAATGGAACTTGCCCCTTCGCCTGACAAGATGTATTTGATGGAGCCATCTCCTTTATCAACATCAGAGTGGAGCTGGTGAAAAATTGATGAGAGGTGAGATTAATTTACAAGAAAGTCAGTGGCATGGAGATATGTAAAAATAATTCTTATGTCAAGCAGTAGTACATGAAATTTTATTGTTCTTGGAAAGATAAGCTGAATGTTTATCATGCAAGGCATGTGAAGGACCATTAGAATCTGTCAGCTTGCTTTAGAGCAAGATAATTTCATTCTTTCTTGAAAAGATTCTCATTATCAAATGCATGTGATATTGTCTTACAGTCTTCTCTTACCAGAGTTTTACACAACCATAAACATACACATATATAACAGTGACTTCATTCCTGCTTGAATTTAACTACATTATCAGTTTCAGCTTATTATCCTACTGAAGGGTGAGACTTCAAACAAATGAATATCGGTGTGCGTTTTCTCCTCTGCAGGTATGGGAAATGACACGCTGATTTCCTTAGTGTTTACTGTACAGAGCCGTAAACATTATCAAATTAATTAGAACAGACAGATTGATAGATTTCTCATTACTACCTGATGGCCTGGTAACTTTACTTCTGTATCTTGTTTTTCATTATCTAACTTGAGAAAAATGCAGAGTTCGAGAAAGACCGAGAAGTGTCCTGGCACCACGTGAAGTACATGGTACTGAAAGTCAGGTGTGCTTTCCCTGGGACTACTCGGAGCAGGCACAGTAAAAACGTACCTCAGTAGGTCAAAATGCATCTTCCATCAGAACTGCAGGATGGATTTACAGAAAGAAACTTTCTTCCTTGTCATGCAAGCTATTTTAAGTTATAGAGCAAGATTCCACAGCTTTTGTAGCTCTTTTATGTCTACTGAGTTTCACCTTCTTGTTACAGAACACAGACTCAAACAATCCTCACTTTTCAAACTTGTATTGGCAATGCAATTGCTATGGATATCATGGTAAAGTAATACACATGACACATTTCATATGATAGAGGTGAAAAGAATATCAGTAAAATTAAAAGTACTTGTTTACTTGTTACAAAGTTTATTATTACTTGCAAACAGGACAATGTTAAAGATGTTTGGATTCTTTATCTACTTTGTACCTGTCATGTTGAGTTTGGAGGTAACTCTACTGTCATCATCATCATAATTTCCTCCATTAAATTTTGTTTTTCTCTCAACTGAGAGTATCATTGAGATAATAATCACTTCCAGCATACATGCAGCAAATTGCTATCTCAGGCATAACTTACCACAGCTGCAAAAACCTTTTCCTATTTCAGCAGGGAAATATTAATGATCAGTTCTGAATTTTGCAGCTGGATAAAAAGCTGCCTATTTCTTACACATTACTTCACTTACACTGTCTGGATAGCTCATACTTATGCAATTACAGTGCACTCCTTCTCTCTTTTAAGACAGAAATTGAGTCTGAGCTTTGGACTGGATCAAAAAAAACAGAACTAGAATTAGAACAGCTACATTATTTCAAATTATGACTTATCCTCTTTCTGCTGCTTCCTAACTCCTGAGATACCTAAACAAGCCTGAGATTTCTTAGGAGGAGTTCCCCTAACATTTAAAGTCCTACTTTTCAGCACACTCAGAAACAGTGAGTGCTGACACTGCGAGAAGATCAAGGTAAAATGTATCTCACATCCAGATTCTTTCAACATCCAGAGAACTGCATACTCTTCAGCCCTAATGGCTAGGGGTTTATTCAGTAAAACATACCTCTGCTCATCTCACTAATCTGACAGTTGGGGCTCTTGCCGCTTTTTAAAACATTTCAAACTATAAGAAGTACCCATCTTCCCTCCAAAGGAGCAGTGGCCTGTGCAAGTAAGAATCTGTTTGGCTTGTGTTTGATTTTGTTCTACATTTTCTTTCCTCTTCTTTTTCCAAAAAGTACTTCAGCGTGCACAAGTCTCCTATGTGCTCCAGACACATTGCCTGGATTCCCCTACATAGCCAGAATCCTACAGTGTAAACTAAAATGCTGAACATCACACTACCGAAGAACTGAAGATATGGAATACAAAAAATCAATGACTTTGTTTTCTTGACATGATTCAGCTTTCTCCATATCCCATATTGTAGCAGAGAGCTGATCTTTCTGTGGCGGCTGAGACTCTCCCATTCTCTCTATAGTTGTTCCTCCTTTTGTGGCATACTTAACCACGTGCTGGATGAGAGAAAAGCAGATGGAACCAGCATACTCAGCAGTTTATCAGGCAGACCAGTTTTCTGAAGGTTAGAGATGTGCCAGTAGATCTCTTCAGGCAGAGAAGGGTAGAGATTCCATATCCCAACTTGCTGAGCCAACATAGTGCTCTCTCACTGGGGTGAAGCTGAATCCATCGGCACTGCTGAGTAGCACTCACACCAGGGTCTTATTCTGCATGGCACAAGCTTCAGCATTTTCCCTTTGCTCACTCAGTGGCTCACTGATTAACGCATTACTTTTTAAGGAGTCTCACTCTGAGGTCCATAAATCTTCTCCTCGTGGATTACATGCACTGTGGTGGCTGGTGCCCAGGAGTGAAGTGCTGAACCAGAGCTGCTTTTGGAACAATGCCTTGGTAGAAAACTCCTACCATATGGATTAATAGAGTGACTAGCAATGACCCTTGTTACTCCAAGGTTGAGGCTCTGGGTGACAGAATTCATCTGTATCTTTTGTTAAAACTTTGTTCTACTGAGCCTTTAAAAAACAATGCTTGCCCATGCTCAAGTTAGTAAAGCACCATTCTCTATCTACTTAATCCCACGAAAGTGATGTAGTTTAAGATTTATCTTTAGCACTTATGTATTTTAGTATCAATCTGAGATAACTTAAAAGTATAATACAAGAGAACAATGTAAGAATAAACTAGGCAGACATAATCTAAACGCATATTTGGTGGAGTTTTCAGATCACCTTTATTCCAATTCCACCCAACATAATCCTTCCGAACAGTGATCTTCAAAGTCATTAATACAGAGGCATCAGTGATTTGCAGGTAGCAATTAATTTTCAAATGCAGCAGTCCTGTACCATATTTATGGCTTTGCTACTACCAAATATGACTTCAAACTACTTGTACTTCCAGCTATTTATTTTAACATCCTAGGAACTGAGAACTAATATTTTCCTCATACTGTTGTCTTTATAAAATACTTTGCATGTTCTTTTTTTCTGTGTTTTTTTTTGGGGGGGTAGGTTGTTTTATCTTTCCACTTTTTTTTTTTTTTTTTTTTTAAGAATTACACTTTAGAATAAGACCTGAGGGTTTTATTTATTCTTGTGATTAATTTGGCAACAGTTATATAGAATGATATAAGTCCTGAGGGGAGTTGACAGGAAGGCTCCAGAAAGCACCTATGGCAGTTCGATCTACCAGTTTGTCACTCCTCCCTCTACAGAGACACTCGTGCAGGAGACTGAACTGCAGCTCAGTCTGTAGTTGCGCATAGGGACTTTGACTTAAGGAGTAGAGAAGATCAAGAAAAACGCAGTTTCAAATCCTTGTTTCGAGAGATATGGAGGATTCAAGGATTTTCTTGATAAATTTCATCTGATCTCATTCTGGACCATGCCAGACAATTTTTTTTTCAGAAGTACTTTGCAATAAGTATTGTAAATAAAATTCCCTCTTTGTTTTCTGGAAGAGGAATGCCATAGATAGAGATGGTTGTATGCTTCCAATTAATTTCATCCATTGCCACCTGCACACAACATCCATGATGGTTACTCTCCAGCTTGCCTTGGCTTTCAAGTAACCTTATTTCCAGTATGAGAATCATGATCCAATTATTATAAGGTGATGCTATTGCTTCTTTATTAGATTCCACTTTAAGAGTTTTGTTGTTGGGTGTTCCTTACATTGCACCATGTACAAGAAAGAGTACATGAGAACAGAAAAAGGAAGCAGGAAGCTTCTGCAGAGAGATGATGTATTTTTAAAAGGAGAATAACTTGATGTTCTAGGAAAGAACAAATCTAATAAGGAAACCCTCACAAGCCTTGTGGAGGTAGATCGGGACACTGCATATGAGGTGCACTTTTTAATTTTTGAGAAGATAATTTACCGAGTGCCCTTTACTGTCTCTGAAGCCAACCTAAAAAAAGGACACTCAAATGTTCTTATGCTCAATTCCTAATAATACTCTAAGTTTCAGAAAACGCTGGTTTGAATATGTGTAAGAGAAGGAAGCAGTCCGCTTCCATCAGTATTAAAGGCAATGTTACCCTAACTCCTTTAATGAATGCAATTTCGTCCTCAGATTTTTTGGCCCTGCAGCGATATAACTTAGTATAGGGTTGTGCCTAATGCATTTGTGTTTATCTGGACCCTTAGGGTGATGATTATTTCAGGGAAACCTAAATACATTTCCTTCAAGTTCTCTAATACTCACTAATTTCTGTATTTTGTCTTTGTAGGTACAGATCTGCACAACCAAAGATGACATCATTTTACATCATTTTCAATCGAAATATGCTAATGCAGTATTTTCAATAGAGAAGAGAATTTATCAGTAAGCAGAGATACTGAACTGCATTAAAAGCAGTGTGTCTGGCCACCACTGATCTGTCTGAGGACTGAATGAGAGGTTTGCTTCTTCTATGATATTCAGATCAGGCTCACTTACAGCAAGTGCAATGTTCATATGCCTCTCTTCTCTGTTATTTCTTCCCCACAGATCTGTCTTTTCGATGGTTCCTCCCTTTGGCAGCATGGCTAATGTTTCATTGCAGAGTTTACAGATTTGGGGTGAAGAAGAAAAGCATAAGGAGAAGATGAGGTGCTGGGTTTTCAGCACCATCAGGATCACAGAGGTAATGGTAAGAAAGACAGGCAGAGCAACCATGAGATGGTTCAGTACAGTCTAGCTCCATGACTCTCTGAGACCACAAGAAATGTGCACTCATTTGCAGAACAATTAAAATATTTTCTCAAGGAGGAGTTATCTTGCCTGCACCTTTTCCTTCCTCGCTGTGAAAGTAACTAGAAAGGGAGGAGATGAATGAAAGCTGCAGCCTCAAGACTGTGCAGGCATCCATAGTTCTTGGTGATACTGAACTTGGCTCAGTGGCAGCTTTATTCCTGCCTTGCCAACAAAAGCAAGGAAGGACTAGGAAACAAAAAAGGCTGAAATGAAGAAAGAACACAAAGCCAGGCGCAATCTTCTTGTCCATTTTATAACCACAACTTTCTTTCACAAAACAACTGAGAACTGATTGTAGGAGGAAGACACTCTTCATACATAAAATGCTTCTGCTGCTTTCTGGGAAAACTTAAAAAGAGAACATGTCAGGTGTACACAGGTTAAATACGTAATTGCCAGAAGATGAAAGAAAGTAGGTGATTTGAAACAAAGATTTAATTTAGCCATTTCTACTAAATCTTGCTCATCACAACAGCCAGGTTCTTAAAACTTCTGTTCTTGGATTCAGTATTTACTGTGATTGCACCTAGAAGGTTTTGAACTCCCCCTTCCCCTCAGATTATCACTTCTAGTAAATGTTTTGAATTGTGATGGCCCATAAAGTATCAGGTATTTCTATGTTTTCTTCTTTTTTAAAATATAACACTGTATTAGTAAATTATCAGGATAACTAAGCCTTCATTGTTGCTGATTCGGAACAATTTCAATGCAAATAATAACTAATATTTAAAAATCAGCACAGACAATGGAGTTAATACTTAAGTAAAATCCACGTATACCACATTTCTGCAATGCTTCCTCACAAACACACTCGTTACTAATACAACTGTTGTTTCAGAGGGACCTATGAAACTCTCACTCTTGTAAACTGTAAACATATTTCAGCATCAACAGCTTAAGATATCTTTTTAAATTTCTTTTTCAGTCTCATTACAGGAGTCATGTGGGACAGAAACGGATTCCTCAACATTTTATTGATGTCAGCAAAGGTTTGTGATTCGTATAATTGACTTCACACCCAGGCACTAGTGAAAGTATTATTCAGCAGGTAATGAACGTCTTTTTTTCCAAGACATGTTGAGAAAGTGATAAAGGAGCTCCTGGAGGGCTTTTGTTTGCTTTTGGTTTTATTAATTTATGTAAAACTATGGTAGAAGCATGGGCTCAGAAAGAAATACACTGGTCTATGTTCTGGGCTTTCAACAATCATGTTCTTTCAACAATCGTGTCCTGGGGCATCAAGAGCTGCGTGGTCAGAAAGTCAAGGGAGGCGATTCTCCCCCTCTACTCCACTCTCGTGAGACCTCACCTGGAGTACCACATCCAGTTCTGGAGCCCACAGCACAAGAAAGATATGGATGTGCTGAGCATGTCCAGAGAATAGCCATGAGGAAGACTAGAGGGCTGAAGAACCTATCCTGTGAAGACAGACTAAGAGAGTGTTGAGGCTATTCAGTCTGGAGAAAAGAAGGCTCTGAGAAGACCTTATTGTGTCCTTCCAGTATCTTAAGGGGGCCTACAAGAAAGCTGGTGAGGGACTTTTTAGGATGTCAGATAGTGACAGGACTAGGGCGAATGGATTGAAGCTAGAGATGGATTGGTTTAGACTGGACGTTAGGATGAAGTTCTTCACCATGAGGGTCGTGAGACACTGGAACAGGTTGCCCAGAGAGGTAGTGGAAGCCCCATCCCTGTAAGTTTTTAAGACCAGGTTGGATGGGGCTCTGAGCAGCCTGATCTACTGGGGGACGTCCCTGCCCATGGCAAAGGGGTTGGAACTAGATGATCTTTAAGGTCCCTTCCAACCCTGACAATTCTATGATTCTATGATTCTATGATAACAGGTAATACTGAGGACAACAGATCAAGTCAACATAAATGGCTATACCCAAAACCCTAACATTTTTAATTAGAGTTTCACAAGAAGGAATATGCTCGTAATGTTGCCAGAATTTCCTTGTCTCAGCAACATTGTCAGTATAGTAGGGAGCCAGCATAGACAACTGTGCCACAATGGCCCAGTTTGCCACTTTGACTTACTAGCAATTTCATGCACTGTTTTGTTGCCTCTAGACTTTCTCGTTGTCAGGCAAGTGCAGAATAGTCCTGTGGGAATACAAGATCCCATGCTGCAGACGACAGTCTAAACCACATTATATTTATCTAACACAAGCAGCTGGTAACAGGCTTGCTCAGAAGCCAGTCAGTCTAGACAAGGCTTCTGTTCTGTGTTGATCTAAAATCCCCCAAATTTTGTCTAGAATGTCTTCAAATCCTCTTTTGTCTTGCTATGGGTAATACTAGAATCTTACAAATGACCACAAGTCAATATATCTACCTAGGGTCACCACAAAGGCAATGAGAGGTTACCTATCATATAAGCACATTTCACAATCTACAATCAAGGTATTTACACAGGTGCATAATTAAGAAAGCATAGGATAAGAGAGAAAATAAGTAAGATGGATGAAAAGGGAAGAGAGGAAAATGAGTTAAAAAAAAAAGTAAAAAACATCTACTAACCAAAAATACAAAGTGGATGAGAACACGGACAGATCAGGAGAGAACCTGAATGGGAAACAGACTGATAAAAGACTTCAAATGAATGTGATGAGGCAGAGGAGATGGGGCAGGAGGAAGACAAAAGAAGGCAGGTAAAACGAAGAATGAGAAGTTGAAATGGGAGGAAACAGCAAGGAAAAATAGAAAGTACAAATGAAAGAAGCTTCTGAAATAGTAAGTGGAGCTGACCTTTAGTGATTGAAGTAAGAACAATATTTGAGAATAAAGATGTATAACTTTACCAATATTTTCTTCTCATGCTCTATTTAAAGCCACACGTATTAAAAAGACTGATAACCTGAATCTGGTGAGGTGTCTTTTTACTGAATGTGTAGATTACTACTACCCCAAATCCACAGGAAAAAAAGGCTACTCTGGAGGGGAAATTAAAAAAAAAAAAAAAAAAAAAAGAAAAGAAAAAAAAAAAGAGGATGCATTTTAAATCATCATTGATTTTAAAGTGCTAGAAGCAGAGACACAAACATAAGAAATATGACTGATGGGCAATGGGAGTAGAGTGTCAGCTTATTCTGAATGACCTAGGCATGCTTCTTTTAAAATAAAAAAATCCTTATTTCCCCTATTAATGTAGGTTCCCAACTTTTTTTGATGCTACAGAATGTATGTTTCTGTGACTGGAAATTAGAATAGTAAGAAATGTTATTAATCTGCTCACACTTATTGTCTCTCATGAGCAAACTTGGAATAAGCAGTTAGGCTTTACTATCCCCTCCTCCCCTCTGTGCTGTTTCCCCAGTAAGAGGTTCAGAAATGTTGGTGGACGAGCTTAGTGAAAAATATGTATTCCTTATGGTCTCAAGTGACTGATCAGTGCTCCAGGAGGGTATATCACCTCAGCCACATGAAGTGAAGTGAATATTTAATTTTGCCAGCCTTTTGAAAAAGAGGGTGAAATGGGAAAGAGAACAGTGAAACTTCTTTAGTTCCTCAATGGTTATTGTTCAAACAAAATTCAAAACACAAGTACCAAAAGTCTAAAACTTGCATTTCATAACATTCCTGTTAGTATCTAAGCAAGCCCTCAAAACTTCTAAGTGGAAGACAAAGTTCAGATGAAATGTTCATCTAGGAATAAGGGATCCTGTCATCTAAAGGCTAGTGAGTTGAATAATTAAGAGGAAACACTGAAAACTGGATGTCATAAGAGCAACCATGTCACATTTTTATGATATTTTTTCTCATAATGACAGTCAATTGTATCTATAGAGTTCTCTCTGTCCCTGTGTATACTCATCTAATTTAGGTCTTTATAAATACAGTAATACAGTGTTTGTATTTATCTATACAATATATGCATGCATTTAAGTGTATGTATTTATACGTGTGTGCACAGACACATACATACATTTCCTTATTCAGTCCTTGTCTTTTCTGATCTCTGCAGATGCTGTACTCACAAATCTGTGCCTTCTCCCCCCGGTTTTAATAAGAAGACAAAACGCCCTGTGGCAACAGGGAATTGTGCAGCCAGCCCATTAAGATTAGTGCAGCTACAGGAGGAACTCAGAAGCAGCTGCTGCTGTAGAGCTGAGTGGGCATATGTAGCCGGCTGAATATTCTTGAGGAGTTTTAATGGGCCATCATCATGACATGTCACTCTCCAAAATGACTATTTGTCATTCACACTCTTAAAAAGACAGTTTGGCAGCTTTGGGAGGTAGAAGCCATCTGTATACTGTGCATCATCACGTACTAATTGCATAATATTGGGGGTGGGGGGACAGCAATACTGTATTGCAGCACCACCAAGAGCCTGCAGGCAACATAACATGTTCAGAACAGGAATGGAAAAGAGACCTCCTTTCTCCTCACACACACACACACACACTTCAAGTATCTTGCAAGAATTTGGAACGGGGAAACAGACCACAGTGTTTGTAAACAGTATGTACACTGGAATCCTTACAGACCTATTCAATATTCAGCTTCAGGGTTTTTTGGTTTTTTTTCAAACTACTCTCAGTCCATCAGTATTTATTCCTTGGAGTACTCATTGTGAATATTTCAGGAACAAAATTGCATCACTGACAAACCAAGGCATATACTAGTGGATTTGCTATCTGACTTACCATATAAAAACTGTTTCTGTTTTCACCCAAATAGATCTATTTTTTGATTAAAGAAACAAATGACTCAAACCTCATTTACACAAGTGCCTAAACCAATTAAATCATGTGAAAATACCACTGAAGTGAAATTCTATTTTCAAATTTCTGAATGTTTATTTTTACCAGCTCTATTTGAGTCTCTGCACTTACTTAGTCTCCAGGAAAGGGACTAAGTTCTCTTCCATATATACCAATAGTATTTTCACATGATCCATATCTACTCATAATGTACCATACTATTCGCTGTTACATACTAAACCAACATATTTATTGGCCCGGTGATTTATTTTGTTGCCAAGAATCACTGAAGCCGTAAGATAAAATTCTCTTAGTCTCTACTCTCTACTTTAGCAGTAAAATAAAATTATGTGAGGATGTTCTTTCCCTGCATTCCCCAAATATAGCTTCTATGAAAGTGATCAGGCTTAAAAAATGGAGCATGGCAAATAAATACCAAAGACCTTGGTATACATCACAGAAGAATATCTCTGGGCTAGCAGATGTCCATGGGCTTGAAAAGTTTGTGCACATGTAGCAGCTTGCAGAAACAAGAGTTTTCAAGAAACTTCACTTATTCTTTTTCTCAGATTACTTTTCCAATACATGTGAAACAATCTCTGCTTGCACAATATTAATATACATAAAGAACTGTTTCTGGAGCATATATTTTTCTTGAATGAAATACATATATGTATAAATACATATATATATTTACAGCTATATGAATATTTTCTGGGTTTATACCACTGTACAGTATAAAAATATGCTAAACCTTTTATTAATAATTTATGATTTTTAAGTCTTAAGTGCAGAAATGCACTTTGCCTTATAGCACAGGAAAGAGGGAAAGAGGGGAGATGGAATTAGAATTTATATACCTGCAATAATACAAAATAAATGCTTTTACTTTTTCTCCATTCTTGAAAATAGAAATAAAAAAAAAGACTATAAATAGGCTGACTCAAAAGTTGTTTCTCCCATACTGCTTTTTCTACTTAGCCATGATAATTCAGGGCCAGGATTTCAGCCATGGGAAATGAGAGCATATTAGAGGATCTATTTTTTTCATATCTAACTCCGTAATCTAAAGAATTATCTATAACAGCACTAAGCAGGAAAAGTAATCATACACACTTCTTCGTTGACTACCATCTCAATAATATCAAATTTACAAACAAAAAATGTATTTGGTATTAAAGTATTTTCTGAGGTATGTACTTATACTGAATGTCTTTATTTCAGGGTGAAAATTGTACCTCACATATTGTCTCTTCTTTGTCAAACTACTGATTTATAGTTTAGAGTGATTATCCTGTTTCTGCTTCAACTACCCAAAATAGCTTGCAGCAATGCTTGGCTGATAATGATTTTTCTCAAAGGAACCTGCTTCTAAAGAACATTAGTACCAAGGAATAGATACCCAAAGGGTGTAAGGCTTTTTTCTGTTGTTTTCGGTTTGGTTTTATGTTGTATCAATTCCTCAAATTCCATTTGCTCTTGAAAGTTTAATGCTACTAAAAATCTACTTATAATCTCATCTTGAATGTTTGTGGGAAGTGTTGAAACCGTGACATTGTAGAAGGCAACGGTAAAATAGGTAATTGCAGAGCAGCTGAATTAATTACTGTGACTAACTTTGTGTGTAGAAGCTTATAAAGTACTGGACTACAGAAGACAGCGCAGTCTGATCATTTTAATGATGAAAGATTTACAGTACAGAAAAATATGTAATTAACTGCATCCACAGCCACACTAAGATCTAATTCCCTGAAAACAGTTAAGGACTTGTTAGATAAATTTATGAAACTGTTAAAATAAAGCAGAATTAACATGTTGGTCTATACCTCCATTTTTAATGCACCTCAGGGCCTCAGTGTTTGTTATTGTGGTTTGCTTTTTAAAAATTTAATTCCTATTGTATTTCTTTATTAAGTTTTATATGTTTGTATAAATACAATACTTAGTGCTGACTTTCCTGAAGAAATTGTAGTCAAATTGACAATTCTTCGTATGATCATATTGGTTATATGATATGTTTCACACCACACAGATATTTTTCAAAGCATTTCCATAAATCTAACCCCACGGAGTATTCCCACTAAGATCAATGGGACTACTAGTTTTCAAGTGCAAAATTAAGAATTTGACACAATACCTATATCGCACATATGGGAAAGTCGTGGAGGGAGTCATGGCTGCTCAGGGCTCAGTGGTTCAAGGAAGTAACGCAAGAACAGAGAAATTTGAATGTAAAATTCTACTACAACATTTGAATATGAGTAAATTATTTTATATGAAAAGGGCAGCAATGAAAATTTATAGCAAAGGATTATATTTTCATTGCTAGTATGACAATATAACTTGAAAAAGCAACGCATGACCAAATGAAGTGCAGTATTAGATATCTTCCTGTTGACACTTGTGTCTTAAAATGATTTCACTTACAAGGAGCAGAATAACTTTGTTAACTTACTATCTTAAAACAGAAGTCACTGTTGTCAGCGTGTTTACATTTCATTTAGAATCTCTTTTTCAGTCTGGCTTGATTAAACACAGTAGCATTTCTGTAGTACTTTCTATTAAATACAATGACCAATTACTAACACTGCAGTTTAATAAAGGTAAAACACTGAATGACAAATAAGTTGTTCTTTTTTCAGTGGGCTATTGGACAATTCATTTTCTTTTTTTCCCCCTACTCTCACATACTTCACTGAAGATGGTTTAGCACATTGATTTTTACCCAACAATGTTTCAAAAACACATATCCATCCACATATACTGGCTAGTTAATCAACAACAACCTGTAGTGCAAATTTACTCCAAAGAGTAGGGAAATTTAACCCTGCACTACATCCAATTAAATCTCTCATTTAAAATTTTCTAAGTTATGAAATCATCCTTAGCCATGTACAGCATGTCAGAACTTGCTCAACACTCATGAAAGTTGGTACTAAGCATCTGCCTAAGCGCCTTTCTGAAATACAGCCTTAATCCCTCTGCAAAGGAAGAGTGCTTTAATGAACAGAAATGTGCATCACATAGACTAATTGTCAGAAGCAGAACTGAAAGCTTAAGTGATTCTATTACATAAATTCACACTGTAGCTGTTCAGTATTCAGAACAAGCTGAAATAGGGTATGCACAGTAAATATGGACATTAGAAAGTCTGCCTTAAACCACTCTGATCATTTAAAATGATACTTCATGAATAAATGCTTTAAAAGGTTTTTCTTTTTTTTTTTGTTCCCCATTATGATTTGTGGTTCTGCCAGACTTTCAGACATAACCAGACTGATCTCAAGATAGTAATTCATATTTTGTTAGGCATTTTTACTCCATAGGATTAAGGGCTGGGAAAGAAAGGCTTTTAATGCCCATGTTTTGTGTTGTTTTTCAGGAAACATTTGACAGGGAAGATAATGCATTAATATTTCAAAACCATAACAAACTGCATTAACATGTACAATACTAGGTTAATTGTAAAGCCTTCCAGTTTAGAAGGATTTTAACAGCTGTATGTAAAGGGTAGGGCTCTCCTGGTGCCTTTTTCTACTTTGGTGAGTATGATGAGTGTTCAATAAAGATGATCTAATCAAATTCCTATGCAGCCATTATGCTTTCTTTCCTTAAATATATTTTGGCATTTCAAATGATGAGGGACTATATGTATTAAACCTGAAATTCACTCATCGTTCTTCAAAAAACATGCATAGACAGAAGTTTTGCCATGTCCAATGCTGATGGCAACCCAGGACTATTCGTCTCACTGTTTTCACCAGCACGCATTCTTGCTGAGTTTCCTACTCACTGCCATTAAATCATGCCAAGACAGTCAATGTAGTGCCATTGATAAAAAAATTATGAGAAAATATTGAAATGGCAGGTGTTATTTTACGTTGGTCATGTATACTTGCTGAATCTACATTAAAATTCCAATTATGAAGACCTGTTTCTAATTCTGAAATCCATCTGGATTCTACTGAAAATGTTTGATGTCTTCCTTCAGAAACTCATTGCTGAAGGTTCCAGTACTTCACATATATCAAGAACTTTCGATTTACATAAAGACCCCTCCGATTATCTTAAATGTGTCCTTTTGCTGCTATAAAACACATTGCAGAGGGTATATAATCCAAATCCTTAAACAGTTTTCTAATGATCATTTCCACATTGCTCCCCTTCTAAATGAGCACACAATGAGTTCCTTATAAGAACACTCCCTGTTTCTGAAGCATCAACAAGTACAGGGTTACTAGTATTAACTGCATTATCTGCAAACACAATCAGTCATCTGAGTTGACTCTCATCTTCCTCAAATGCTTCAACTCAGATGACTGTTACTAATTTGTCTGTCATACTTGTTGTGTGTACCATTAAACATCTCCTAAAGGGATCTTTTATTAGAGTATCTGATTGGTTTACTACAGTATCTATTCAGTTTTATAACCGAATCTGAAAACAATGAATTACTCTTGGAGATTAGAGTTTAAATCATTATATGACTTGCCCCCAGCATTCAAGACTGATCTTTGCTAAGTTTCACTTGACACAGCATGTAAACTTCTCTACCAGATTGTCTGAGCACTCTCAAAGCTTAATTGATCCAATTTGCATGTCTTATCCTGGCAGAATTGTGCATCATTTCTATCCTCTTGGACTAAGTGATCACAATCTAATCACTCTGTATACAAAGCAGATGGAAAGTTTCCAGCTCCTCTGCTATCCCCTTGCATGCATCCATACTAAAGCAATTCTAATTCAACAAGCAATCTGATCTTTCTGTATTTTTATAGGATTACTGTCTCATTGATAGGCCTTCTGTCACCAATTGTAACGTTCAGAACTTTATACTCAAGGCATTTTCACTTTTGTCTCACACCTTCTGTGTGGTCCATTAAAATGATCACTTAATTTAACAAACTGTGCTAAATATCCTCCCTTAGGGAAGTTTCATACGGCTTGGTGTAAACCAGTACAGCTCTGTGCACTGGAAGGAGAGACCAATTTGTGTTCATTGAGAATCTGCTCCTATATTTTCAAGGGAAAACAATTAATTACATCCCCATTCATAAAGTTCAGAGCCTTGTATATTAACAGCTACTACCAGAAATTGTGTATATTTTAGAAGGAAAATATTGGTTTAAATTCAGTAAATATTTTCAAATAGTAACTGTTTCTGATCTTGAAACACAAATCTCTTATTTACATTATTTTTCTGTACTTTTTTCCTTCAGAAATGTGTAAATCATCATTTAAATACAATGGTAGTCTTGCAAAAAGTTTTCTTACTCATGAATAGGTGAAATCTAGCTTGCGAAAGTAACACAAATAAAATCTTCTGAAAGGAAGTCACATGCACATCAGTCACACTAACGAACATCAAGGATGTATAAATTTCAAAGATTATTAAAATCAAACTTTCTGAAGTGAACAGAAAATTCTACTTGATAAACTCACTTGTAGTTCACAGCTGGAATTTACATTCCCCACCTATCTCTAGTTCACATATATCTTCAGATGTCACTGTATCTCTTCAACTATATTCTATTTCTTGCACTCCTAACTGGTCAATCATTTGTCCTCCTAATGGTTGCACAGATCCTTTGCTCTTCTAGGAGCCTATGGTTGGCTACTATTGGCTTTTTTTTTCCCTACATGCATCGTTTTTATTGCTTCTTCCTCTTTTTTTTTTTTTCCTCCATTAATATCTATTCATATTTGCTCAATAAAATTTACACGAATGAAAAAAGATTGTTTGGGTGTTTTTTTTTTTAATTTGTTTTCAGTGAAGAATATGTGAGCATGTTTTTCACAAAAGTGAACTGTTGTTCAGTGCTCATGACAGCACAAGATAAGGAATACCCTTCAGATTGCTCTGCAGCTACTTCTAAAACAAGTGTAGGACTGAAAGGAAAAAACCAATGGCTATATAAATGAATAAAGGATCCAGAATAGTACTATTAAATTCTCCACTATTCATCAAAGAGAAAGCGTGCCATTTCAGCAACAGCCATGATGTTGTGTCTATATATACACAAAAATAGTGGTACAAGTGGGAGGATAGTAGTTGTTCAATAGAAAATCTAGTGCATCCAATGCTAACTGGCAAAGAACAATTAACCAAGTAGACCAATTTGATCATATAAAAGGCATTAAGATTATAAACAGACTTTCTGTTAATGTGCTGTATGCTGAAAAGTGGTAGTATAAAACCAGCAATGCGTTTCTGTGACTTGCATGTCAAACAGACCCAGTGGACGAGTCACATGTAATCTTTTGGTACTGCAACCTTGGCTGTATGTGGTAAAGTTATGCTCTTTCTTTCAAAGATACGAATTATGTCTCTGGTTACATAAGTAAAATCCCTGCTATCTTCAGATTCTGTTCTCATTGTAAAAATGTATGGCCCCATAGCTTACAACAGGCTGTGCAGGTGTAAGTCAGTGGAACATAACAAACACGTCTGTGGATGACACTCAAGAAATAATAAAATGCAGTTTGCTGTCTCTCAGCTGTGTTAGCTCAGCAGGACTAATAGCAATAATAACTACCAAACAAAATTATCACCAGAACAGGCAGGTGTGACTCACACATAGAATTTGTCTACTGAGTAACAAAGTATAGTTTTATACAGTCACTTTTAAGAGCAAATTTTCTGCTACTCTGTAAACAATCAGACACATACTAGATCGGTTATATTGTACTTAGGGAAGACACCCTGGATTTCTAAGCCAGTGTGAAGACTCACGGCCCAGAGCTGCCTTTTTATGTGGTCACCTGTTGTTTCTTTTGACAGTCCCTCATTTCACCCTGAAGGCACTTAAATCTTTAGTTGATGTAAAAAAATTAACAGTATTGAATGTTTTCCTTGAGCCCAACCTTACAACAAAGTATCAGGAAGGGTCTATTAATTAATGAGACACACAAATTCAGTAGTATCAAAACCAGAACAACTCTTTACCTCCCAAAACATAATTCATAAAATACCATCTTCTATCAAACATTACTAAATAGTATCTTAATGTTTTAGAGTTTAAGAAAATCTGTCCTACATTATTGCATTACTTTTGTGCCACCAACAAAACCAAAAGTGCCTTTGATTTTGAGAACAGATTAGGAAAGCTTTCTATGTAATGTTCATCATCAACTATATTTAATTTCCAACAGATCCAAGTAATTATGAGGAAAAAAGATCTTTTTTTCACCCCATTACTCTCTACGATGACACTCATATTGGTTGTATCAGAGTTCTGTTATCAGTAAAGGTTATTTACAGGTGCAAGAGTGTTTGACTCCAGGAATATTTGCGATATTGCTGATCACTTTGTTCTCTGTAATAAACTTAACTCTTCTGACCTTGATGGTTAAGCTGCAGCATGTTTTCCCTGTATCTTGCTAATTACCTTACAAAGTAATTTTCCGGAGAATTGAATCTGATCCACAACCTGTTAGCTCATCCTGCTACAGTCCAAAACTGTGATCCAAGTTGATATTTGCCCTTTAAGCATAGTACAAAGCACACACGAAGTGGTCATAACTGGAAGATGGGCCACTGTATCTAATGCACAGAAGACAATATTATTTCAGAATCAAAAGCAAATAACTTGTAGTGTAATCTGAAGCTATAGATCTTCATACCTCTAAAGGTATCAGAAGGGTCTGTCATCAGGGTGGACATCTTAATCTTTCTGTCCTCCTCACAACCTCATTGCCTGCTTGTTGAGTATTTTGGAAGCAAGACAAAGCACCTGGGCCCTCAGTCTGTAACATCCCACATGAAAAGCAGTCACTGATTTCATTTTGTGCTACTAGAAGTAAAATTGGCAAAAAAAAAACCCCAAACCAAAACCACAACAACATTCTGGAAAGCTGATTTTGCCATCAGACTAGCAGAATGAACCATCATCTTCAACTCTAGTTACTAAAATAATAGATGAAGAGAAATTGCTGAATGTGATACTGTGGCTTAAACACTATGGAACAAAATCTAACTTTGGACATTGAAATCAGTCTGCAGGAAAGAATTCTCATGCAGTCTGCAAACAGATTGAAGGAAATACAGTTACATGAAATGATGAATGTCAAAATACCAGTCTAGAAGGAAAGGTGTCTACTAAGGTTCTGAAAGAACTAGAAAACTCATGAATATCATTATTTCATCTCCTTAACTCCAAATACAAATTTATTTCATAAGGTGCAGGCTGCCTTCCTTAGTAGTAGACCATAGCATTAATCCTGCTGATTTTCAGCACTTAAATTTGTAAACAATCTGGACATGGTCCAGTTGGTGCCCTTACAGCTGCACATATTCACATCCTTCCATCCATCTGCTGAGAGCTCAGGCTTACCTGAACCCCTCCAGATCTGCATGTTGATGTTTTGCTTATCCACTCTATCCTGACCCAGTAATTCTTAGAATCTCTATGGATGGAAGGCTTTTCTTTCTTGTCCTGTGCTGTTTGGTACCATGTTGCTCATGTTTTAGGCTTTTTTGGATCAAAATCTGAATTCTCTAGCCCTCTCCATGAATGTCTTATACCAATTTTTTACATCTTTCCTTTTCCATCCTTTGCTTTCTTGTTCCCAGAAAATAAACATAAATCATCTTCCTACTAGCTTGTGTCTTGACGATATTTGTTTTTGCTGCTGTGTTATGCCATAGATTACCTTGTTATACATGGCAGCTTTCTCTTTCAATTACTGTCCTGGTTTGAGAGCACCAAGACAGAAGTTTTCTGGAACTCCTGACACATGTTGCAATCACAATGGGGAAGAAGAGGCAGCTGTGCCTATGGGGAGGAGAGGATGGGTCAGGTGACCCAAATGGACCAATGTCAGATTTTCTTCCCACAGTGCTCAGTCTATAAGGGCCCCTATGAGGAGCCCTAGGGCTTTTAGTGCCTGCTGTGGAGGAAGGGTTGCCATTGACTGTTTCTTGTCACTCATTTTGCTGGTGTTCCCACCTCCTGTTTTCATGCTGCAGAGGAGAATTTTTCATCAGGACAGGTTGCCTTCCCATGCCGTCTCTGATGGGAGCTGCACAGCTCTGTTTTGGTATTCTGGGCAATCATCAGGACTCTGTGCTCGGGTGCTCCCACTTGCTGCTGAGTCCAGTCTGGGACTTTCTTTTTCTCCTTGAGGCCTAGTTGACATCTGGAAGGTGTGGTTCCCATATTAACATATTCTTTTGTATCTTTGAGCATATTTACATACTTGTATATATCTGTACATAATTTCACATCTTCATTGTTATTGTTTTTTGGTTTTTTTCATGAAACTAGTTCAAGTCTCTCTCCCTGGTTATCCTGTTATCCTCCCCTGGGAGGGTAGTGGGAAGATCACAAAGAGCATCTGTCAAAGTTTAGTGGCCAGCCCAGCCTTAAACTTTGACAAATTACAAACGAGCTTTACTGTCCCTTTTAACTGTGTCTGCCAGTTAACAGACCTGGTGTCTGGCACATTTCTCAAACCTGAGTGTTACTAGATCCCTGACTAGTTGTCCTCCTTTCTCATCTGTGTGAACATAACTTATTCAGATACCATTAGTACCCACAAGGTCTTCACTCTAGAACCCCTCTATGGTGGATTGATGTGCCATATACAAGCATAAAACATCCTTAGGAAGGAGAAAACGGAATCAAGACCTACACATATTATTGTTATACTTTAATCTAAATTAATCTTTTCATTGATTGCTTTGGTATATTCTTTTCAGCTTTACATCAGGCTCTGGAGTGAGAAAAACATTGCACATTGTTTCATCATGGCCCTTGCATTCTCTCACTCCTTGGGATACCTTTTCTTCTCAAACTTTTTCAATCTCTTTTTTCCTATACTAAAATCATTAAGACTAAAATCTCCACATTTTATTTCAGTCTTAAGATAAACATGAATTGAATAAATGTGTAGGTGCAAGTGGGAATTATTCCTCAATCTAAGGTACCTGCACTGCTTCCTATGCTTATACATATATACACACATTTATGTATACACTGTTACCCCAATATATACACTTATGTATATCCCTTTTATTACCCCAGTTCCTACTGGTTTCCTCCACAGAATCTGGTTTGGCATGATTTTATTCAGTTTCAGTCAAACAGGTAAACTGGAATAACAATTAGTATTTCCTTAGCTCTCCAGATTTTTCAAAAGGGATTGATACGCACTTAGGAATCCACACAATTCAGCAGAAAGAATAAAACAGAAAAGCAAAAAAGGTTTTAAGATTCTCAGAGTAGTAGTGGACTTGAAATTGCAAAGAAAGAAACAAACATAAATTGTGCAATTTCAATCATAGAATGAGACTGGAAATAACAGTTTCACTTGGTTTGTTTATAATAGAGTGCTTTTGTTTGTGTTTTTTTATTGTCAGGAAGATATTGAAAAATTCGAGAGAATTAACAAAAGAGTGGAAAAGATGAACACAGCACTGTAGTGCTGACTAATGAGGAAAACTTTTTAGAAGTGTGAAATATGTATGGCTTCGCTAAGTAAAAGTAAGTGGCAAAAAGCTGAGTGGGGAGGACAACACTTTACATATGCATGAAGATTATAAACATCCAGGAACAAGAGAAATTATTTAACAGTTTTTAGTATAAACATTATGCAGCTTTATAGCATTGTAAGTTAAAAAAACATAAAAATATGCCAAGTTCTTTCCCAAATGCCTACTCTACCTATATAATGTGTGTAAATTGCATAAGGAGGACAAGTTAAATATTTTGCTAATTTATGGCAGTGCATTTATACCATGATTATGGAAATTTAAGAAATGACCATCTGCTTTTCCCAAGTGTGTCTGAAAACTTTTCATTGTTACAGAGTAATAAGCTAAACTTTGCCTAATTCAGCACTTGCCTACCTTGTAAGGAAAATGAATTGCTTGACTGCCTAGTCAGCAGGGTTACAATTTGGTACCTCATATAAAATGTTTAAGCAGCTTATCATCCTTACACATGTATCCAAGTACCAGATTTTCCATATTTTGGAAGGTTTTCAAATGGAAAATAACTTCGCAGACTCAATTCTTCTCACACACACTCCACAGCAACAAAATTGCATGTCTCTATAGTCTTCAAATTAATTTTGCATGATTTACAAAAACGGGAAAACTAAATGGGACAGTATAAATACGGTAACCTTTTGTGGAATTCATCCAGCAAAATCTCCTTTTATCACTTGAAAAATGACATTACATTTATTTCTTCCTATTCAGAGAGAGATAAAGAATCTCCTGTGATGTAGGCAGAAAATTATGTTGGACCACCCTATGAAACATGTATGCAGGCCTTCAGTGCTTTAAGAATATAAGGCACTGTTTTTTGCCTATCCAAATGTGGAATATGTTGCTACGTATTGTCATTTAGTCCTCTTTTACCAACCTACAAAAAATATCAGTTAAAAATTCAATTTTAAAATAGCCCAGTAGTTGTATTCTAAAGTTATTATTCTCAGATGGTCTACTAGGGTTGATGAAACTTATCTCAAGATTCTGGATTAAATCTTCAGCTACTCTATGAACAGCACAACTTAGTACACAGCACAAATTTAAAAAAAACCCAAACTTTTGCCACTTTCTTGATTGTTTAGAACTACTTTCTTCTTCCAGAGGAGTAATCTTAAAAAGACAGCCTGAGATTGAGCCAGTAAGTCATATTTTTTTTATATTCTGGTACATGAATAATTGCACATGAGCTACTATATGCAAAAGAGCTATATTTGTCTTGATATTCCTTTTTATATAAAAAATTAAAAAATGTTTATTCTTCATTATATTGTTTATGATTTATAGAGTACTACTACAATACTATGTGCTTTACACCCACCTAAACAATATTACTTCTGCAACAGCACAGGGCTGTAATGGCAATAAATACTTTTAATATGGAAAGAACTATTAACAGTAGTAATTTTTTAGCTGAGTAAAAAACATCTGCAAAAATTAATCCTGAATATATTGTATAAATTTATAAGCTTATTTATTGATTTTGGTGACCAGCATCTCTTCCTGATGTGTTTTTCTGTTGTCAGTGCAGCTTCTTCATTGACTAAGTTTACACTTAGCCTGGGAAGGTTAAGGTGGTTCCCATTTATAGACTGAGGTCCCATGATCTACAGTTAAGTACTGAGAACATATTTTTAACATCATGCAAACAAAAAAACTCACTATTTTTAACTGGCTGATCCTCCTTCTTACAGCTATGAGAGATCAAGCATCATGACCTTCTCAAACTTCTGCTCACGGTGTAGGGTGGTATTCATATTATGACCATGGTTTGGATAGTTGGGATAGAATTAAGAGTTCTCCTAACAGCATAAACTGTGCTGCTTTTTCTAAGAACTACGTGTCTCTAATTTGTGTAACAGTAAGTGGCTCTTCCAGTGCAAAAATGACAGAGAAGGTACTGGTAGCACAAGATAGCTCATAGTTATTCTGAGAGAAGTGAGCAACCTAGTGTAATAACTTCCTTCTTCTTTCAGCAGTTCCACCATTCACACTAGCTCAGACACCTCTTCCAGGGAAATGCATACTGCTGAGAGTAGATTATACTGAAGAGATTTTTCAGGATTTATCATCAGTGTATTTATGCAAAAGCCAGCTTATTGGACATGAAGGAACCATTCTCTGATTTTTTCATGATCTCTAAATATGTTGCCCCAGGTACACCCTGTAACTTGTACAAGTCAGCACTGAAAAACTGGTATGTATAAAAACCTGATATGTGTACACATGTACTATTTTATTAAACCAGCAGTGTGAAGCAAAGAAGAAATTTAAAAGAATTGTGATAAAGCAGCAGTAGCCCTGGCAGTACTTTCAGACTGTGACACATGGAAAATACTAAATACACTGAACAAATGCCCAACGAGTTTGCAGGCAGACAATTGTGTCTAACAGTGTAGGTATAAGAGAAAAAAAGAAACATGGTAAAGGTAATGGCAGGCTACAAGATGTGAAACTTTAGAGCATATGAAATTTGATCTTTGAAAGCAATGGAAAAATATCCTTCATCTTCACTGGTCTGAAAGAAGAAGTAGCCTTGTACTAACATAGATATCAAACAGATCTGCATTTATGAATTTCAATTAACCTGTCATTCATAAAGGAGGGAAAATAAAGGCGTGAAAGAACTCCATTACCTGTTTGTAATGTTAAAAAATGTTGCATGATTCTCATTTTCAGAATAAATAATATTCTATCTTTGTAGCAAAGAACAATAGTGAGCTATTGTTCTCAAACTATCTTTGGGATGTTGACTAGCATCTCCATATTTCTCTGCATTCTATCATTGCCCCTTGCCTTACAAGACCACTGTCTCAGGGCAGGGGTTGTGTTTGCTCTTACTCCGCCTAGCACAGCAGGAATTTGGTTCAAGATTGGACTTCCTTAGACCTAGAATAAAGCAAATACTCAGTTTTTGGTAGCCTTAGTCTTACAGCACTGTATTTCCAATGTCATTAATACACAATCGTAAGATTAGAAGATGGAGGAAAAATTGGATGTTGAGTGACAGGCAATAGTATGAACTAGAGGACTGAAAATGAGCTCAGTGGATGAAAAGAAGGAACATCAGAACACGGTGAAAAAAAGTCAGCTGAAGCAATACAAGCTTGACTGATATCAAAACTGTAAATCTCACGGTCTCGTGAGAATAATACATTTTCTCATAACCAGTCAAGCATACACGATCCTGGCATCTACACATGGTTTCACAATTAGCTTTTACTCTTACTTTTCTATTTTGTCAAGGACTCATAAAATACAGTTTTAAGTAATGGCCAAAAGAAATTCAGAGCAGAGCACTGCAGGTAGAGCCTATTAGTCTAGTAAAATACAGCACTGGTATTACAAGATTATATAAATAGTACAGCTACACCATTGAATGAAAAGCTGTGATCAGGGCTCTTAATTTACAGATGTTGTCATCACCTTCACTAACCTTCCTCTTCTGTAAGTCCACGTGTTAAGGATCAATGTTCTGTATTACACTAAAAGATCAAAAAGCTGCATGTTCTGGTTCAGTATCCAACCATAAGTCTCTCAACTCTATTATCACTTCTAATAATGAAATTACATACAAATTGTCTTTTAGTGCTTGAGCATGTGAAATTTTCATCACTTTAAATCCCAGGCATAAAACCCATTTCTGTATTTGTTCAGCTATGTGAGAAGATGACTTCCCATAAAGAGGGAAAGAGGAAATTACACTATAGCTGTGTGGGCTAATGAAATCAACCAGGAAAAAGCAGTAGATTTTAGGTTATCCCTTTGGATAATTCTTCCTGTGTGCCTTAATCTCACTGTTCTCCCCAGAGACACTTTAGTCCTTCATGCTAAGTAGGAAACATTCAGACTGTCAGTCAGCTCTCAGTTATTCAGGGTAATCCAAATAAAGTAAAGCATCGAATAACACAAAGCCCACAGTGACTATCCAGTGGAGAAAAGTGTGTGCTCCTAGTGACTGCACAGTACAAGCTGAGATGGAAAATTCATACCACTGCTGTGTAGTTGTAGCATCCCTTCACCAAGATCTATTCAATCCACAAAACAGGTAAGCAGGACTTGACTATTTTGTGTGTTCATTTGTTTCATTTGCAGCACTTGTAGTAGAAAAACATTTAACAGAAATGGCATGTCCCATTTTACTTAAAAGGTCAACTGTTATCAATTTTCATAGTACAGAACAACAAAGAGTTCCTGAGATGGATAAGTATCAAAAATACAGCAGATTTGCTTTTTCACTTTCATAAATGGCCTTTTGGGAGTATATAAAACAAGAGTGCTTCAAACATTATTCCAAAAGTAAAGATAACATAAATAGAAAAGGAGCGAAAAGGAGCAAAAAATACTACAGAAGAAGTTTCTCTCTGAGTTACTATGCCATCCTTATTTTACAGTGTCCACAAAGACAGATGAAAAATTGCTTGTTTGGGTTGGGTTTGTTATTTGTTTTTTTTTCTCCCAAATGTACTGGGGGGAAAAAGAAGAAAAAAAAATAAAACAAGCCTGTGCAGAGCTGTAGCTACTCTCACCTGGGAGCTTACTTGCAGAGCACACATGAACATTTCTCTTGCACAGGATGCTTGGAGTGGCAAGACCCGAAGCTGAGGCCAGGCAGAGAGTGCAGGTCCCTGTGGGTTCCCTCCAGAGGTAGTGGCAGGGATAGAGCCCTCCAGAGAATCCCACCTGATACACCTCCTGCTTCCTTATGTGAAAGTGGGATGGACTAGCCTCTTTAACCTACACTTAACCTTCGTAATTTCACTCCATCTCCTCTTCGTTTCCCAAGTGTCAGTGAAGATGCTGTAATGCAGTTTCTAGAGAGATGAAAAGCTAATTTCTATTCAGAGTTCCTCAGCCCTTTCCTCACAGATGAAGTTTCCTCAACTTCTCAGCAGCTGATATTCCTGCCTATCAGTCTGAGTTTGACTGAGTGGACAGCCCTTCTGCAGTACTCACTGCCTTAAAGTATTTTAGCAAAGACAACTATTACCTGGGACAGTCAAAAAGGCATCAGACACATCGGAAAGTGTCAGGCTATGATCTCTGAAAAGAGTCCTACTTCTGACTACATCTGTATGGCTCACACCACAGATAAATATCACGTGTGAATAATTCTGTCACCCCATTGACACATTCATCAACACTGCTGAAAACCAAAAAACAAACACAAGAAACAGTGTTTTCCCCTGCAAGTCCTCCTTCCCTCCAAACTGATGAGGCTGTAAGAAACAAGCCACTCTCTTTGTCGACAATAACATATGTTTCTTATTATTTTTGCTGCTTTTTAACCCTTTCCCCACCCTGTCTTAGTGTAAACCTGTAAATTCTCTTAAATGCACAGATTTTCTAAAAATGTTCACTGCACTTTTTTTAGTGCTTCACTCATTATATACTACTCTGGAAAATAACAATGCAAAAATTAGCTTTTATGCACTTTGAAAACTGAATCTAACAAGCTTTTAATCTTAAAATACTTATAAGAAAAGCAAGGCAGGTAAAATAGAATTGGAAGGCAATGACTGTGAGTTCTAACAAACTGCATGCTCTTTGTACGCTCATTTAACCTTTTCTTCTTGATTTTACCATCTAGAAAATGGAAGTTGAGATTTATGCTTTCCTTCCCCATACATTATAAACAACAACTACATGCACAGCACCTTACAATTTCCAAGAATTATTTTTGAGAAGTACCAGTGAGCATCTCAAAGTTAAATATCACCTTCTTGGCTTCATGTTCAATCAAGCCTCTTTCTTTTTTATTTGCAGCCCAGCATATCTTAGTGAGTTTTCAGAGGGGAAAAAAAAAAATAGTTGGACTCAACAAAGAGGTTGAAACTGACCCTGTCTTTAGCTGCGCATAAATTTAGAGCCATAGGAAAAGGAGCTGCGGTTTGGATCTAAAAGAAAACATTGAAGCCAGGTATTAATCAGTATCTCACATGGAGTTCCACCCTTATTTCACTTCTTCAGGTTTATTTATCGTTGGTTTTCATTACTGATTTTTTTAATAAGAAAAATGAAAGGATTACTGCCTGAGACTTTTTGTCATTATAATGCTTTTGAGGAGACTGACATGGAAAATGAAAGCAAAAACAAACAAAAAAACCAAACAAAAATCCCCACAGCAACAAACCCTGGGTGTTTACATAACAAAACAAAAAAATCAACTAAATTTTACAGTTCTGCATTAACTGCACCTCTTTTTGCCAATGTGTACCCATATAGATTTCAATTACAAAATTGTATACAGCTTTTCAAATACTAAATCACATACACTTTTTCCTAATTTTCAGCATTTATGCATTGAATTACGTAAAACTGCACTGCGCTGTTATTTTTATGCCCAAATAAATTCTATTAAAGTCATTTATACGGAAAATACAGAGTAAGGCATTTTACAAAACATATTAGCCATCGATAGTAAACATTTTCTGAAAAACAGAAGCCACCTATGCTTCTAGCTAAATTAACATCATAGTTAACTGCCTCATCTCCTACATGTCAAGTCTGGAAGGTAGCAGTCACTTTCTGAACAGGTAAATGGGCTAAATAGTTATATGCTTCAGCCCTTTAAGTGAACATAACATATGCTGTGCTGACAGACAGAAAGAAATTGTATATGGTTCAGTCCACAATCTGATTACATGTTAAGCACCTCCCAAGAGGCACTCAGAATTACTCAGGATTGAATCCAAGATGATTAAAATTCCTACCATGGAGAGGGAAGACCTACATTTAAAAAAAAAAAATTAAAAAAAATAAACCAACCTCAGTCACCTCTGACTCCTATTACTGTAAAACTAATGGAACTCCTCCACAGGTTTCTCCAGAGTGACGCAAGAAACTGCTGCCTTAAGAAAAATAAATACTCTTTTTTGGGAAAAAGAAGCAAGCAAAAAACATTCTGCCAATAAATGAATGCCAAGGATGCAAGAAAGAAGGCTCCAATATATCTCAGGTATGGACCTGAAGTGTTAAACAAACACAAAAGCACTGATTTTAAGTGAGTTATCTTACTGAGGTGAATAGTAATCCTGTTACATTATTCAAATGGAATAGGATTTTACCCTGCATGATCATACAAATAAAGTGTCAGAATGCACACACCCAGGAAGACAGTTAATGCTGAACATGGAATTAACGCTGGTATTTCATGGCTCTTGAATGATTTGCCATGTAACCCTAACATTCTCTGAATGCTGCCTTCCAAACAGAAATGCCTAGGGCTTTGTAAAATTGAATAGTGGTGGGGAGAAAATCTTCCCTATTGCAGCTCCATTTGTCTGAGTGTTTCTGAAGCATTTTTATCTCACGGCCTTTAAATCTGAAGGAAAGTTCCTCATTCCTGGATGTGCAGTTAGACTGGCACCCTGCAAAGCATCCTGAGCATAAAGCAGTGCAGGAACTGACGTCCACAGGAGCAGAGCACTCTTCCCAACACGAGGCAGAGTCTGGTTGCTGCTTCCACTTCACTCAGTGAGAGAAGTGAGTTATACCAGCTCTTTGCCTGCCATAGCTTCCTCACCAAGGGGAAAAAAAATCCAAACAACAAAAAAGCCACAAGAAGAAAAAACACCAACCGCACCTAAAACCCAATCTTCTTATCCAAATCTCCATCTTCTCAGTCCCTACATGCCTGCAAAGGACTTGAAACAAGAACAGCAATGTTTTTTAAGGGGAGAAGAGGGGGAGGAAGGAGACCTGCTCACTTCAGAGTGGTGCTACACATAATACGTTAACATACAGAAAGAAAATCACTTCTTCACCTCTTAGCTCCCCTGCATGGGAATGCAGCTTTGGTCATGATTGCACCTCAGGAGCCACACAGTAAAAAGCCTCTCCAGTGAGAAGGTTAGGAACTTGGTACAGCTTATCTTATAAGATGCTCAGCAAGGACTCTGTTTCCAGGAACATGAGCTTCCTTTTGCAAGTGCAAATTTTTATCTGCTTTTCCTACAAAATGAACTGCTGGTACAAATGTTGAGTTCTTGAGCCAACAATTCATACTGCTGACACAAACACAGGCTAGGCACAGGCTGTTTCAGAAAAAAATGTTTGCTTTTCAGAAGATACCTGCTTATGAATGCTAGGACTCCTGTAAAGGACAGGAAAGCGCAGGCAGTGAAGCTAGAAATAACCACACACATGCAAATATCATGTACTCTAGCACTACCACAGCATCTTTGGCCATAACATTGCAAGTGAATGACTATGAGAACTACTACAGATCAAAACCAGTCTTCAGTAGAATATTTAAAGACACTTCTTTTCCAGGAGAGAAATTCCAATTCGTAAGCCACATTTCCTTTTTTATCACCAGGCAAGAATGCCAAATATGCCGTTTTCCAGAGGCACAGGAGAAGCTCCCACATGAGAACAAATTTGCCTGAAAGATAACACTTATAAAGCCAAGCGGCAGCTGCATGGCATCAGAAAGGAAACAGCTATATAACCTAAAACTTAATAAACACTTGCAGGACCATTACAATAAGAGATGATATTTCTGATTCTAGCACATCTTAAGGGCTCAGTTGTGCAAAGCAACATCCCCAGTTCAGAAAAGCACCTAAACCCAACAACCATAGCTGTAATCATGACAGCAGTTCCCCGCTTTAACCTGATTATTCAGTTGGCATGATTAAATTCTAAGTGCTTAACTGTGTTAACACAAACATCAAGGTTTTTGTCTCATTAGGATGAATTAAGTAAGCTGAAATTCGTTGCACTCATATTTGTAGCAGTGGATTTCAGATTACTTCATCTCCTTTTCTATAAGTATGTCATGTTGCCAAAAGCTCTCACCCCTTGTTTCCTATGCATTGCTATATTTTAATGAGAAACTTTATTTATTGATTCTGATATTACATAGCAAAAAGGGGTTTTCTTTCAATAAGATGATTGCACATGAATGTTACATAGAAACACAAGAGAGCTTTTTGTTTGTTTTTTCTTTCCTAATTACTGAAGGAAGTGTGTTCCCCACCAGCACAAGGCAGCGGATGAGCAAAGGCTGGGTTCACAGCTGTGCTCAGCGTGCTCCACGTGCAGCGACGGGTGCGCAAAAGGAGCCATTTGGGGATGCCCTGACGTAAGGGCTCGCTCTGCGCTGGCCTGGTGCCCATCAGAGAGGAGGTAAAGCCACAGAGCTGCGCTACGCACAGAGGGCAGTGAGGCCCCCAAGGTGCCGATCTGCCAGCCAGGCAACGTCAAAGCAAAGCAGTAACGCAGACATGCCCTCCTTTTCACTTGTCACACCCCCAAACGCCTGATTGTTTCTTTCTTGCCTTCAGTAGCACTGATCTCTAGGGACCAAACACATAACCCAAAACTTTCATTTTCTGAGACTAGCTGTTAGCTCTTATAAAAGAATATTCATCATTATGTTTCTCTAATCCTATGTGAAAAAAAAGACATCTAATATTAGTAATCAAATGTTTTCTTTGTATCAATGGTGGTAAAACACTTTGTGACAAAATGCTTTCATTATTGTACTCATTTAAAGAAGCACAGCTAATATGTAAGGCTCTTAAAGAAAACTGCAAGAGGAATCAGGAAAATAACGTGTTGCTGTTTTGAAGAGCTAAACATTTTTCTTTTTCAAACTACAAAGCTTTGCACCATCCTGGCTTAAGTCAACCATACTGATAGAATTACAATTTTCACGGTGCACCATATAAACACATCAAAAAGCAAGTATCTGCGCTCTCCAAAGTTTGTTTAAATCCCCTACCTTTCCTACATAGAGTGGGTCTGTACCCATGTATTCTTCCAGCACAAAGAACTGATTCCACACCCAGCTGCGTTTGGTTCTCGTCCTCCCTGATTGGAAGTAGGGTTTTGACCTGGACCTTGAGAGCTCTGCTTGATTCATCCCAGAAAGACACAAGAAAAGAGCTAGTATCTGCAGAAAATGGCAGAACTCCACTTTGCCCAACTTCATCTTTCTTTTTTTTTCCTCCGTGAAAGAAAAAACCTTGACGAGAGCGGGCACAATTCCAGTTGTTTCAGTAGCTCTAGCCTCCGGCAGGGTGTCAGCTGGGAGTCCAGAGACAGTAATTTGCAGAGTGGTTGATTGGAAGAAGTCACCACTGCTGAACGGCCTTCACCAAAGAAATTGTGTAATAGGTACCTATCCAGGAAAAAGACAAAAACTGTTGTCAGAACACTTTAAATTTTTTTTTGAAAGAATGCAAATTCTCTACAGCTTTCATATAATGCACCAAAAATGTTTATTTATGATTTTTTGCATCATCAACACAGTTGAGTTTATATAATAAATCCCTGAGAGTTTAGAGCACGTTCCTTGGATGGCATTACTGCTGATACATCTATATTTATAGTTATAAACTTTTCTCGTTACCATTGTCTTAATACACCAGTTTCCCCAGTACAAATACTCCAGCTTTTTCTTTTTGAAATAATCGAAGTAAGTGTAGTTATTTACAGTTATTTGGTCTGATTTTTTCCTCTTCTGTCTGCTACAGTCTGCTTTACTTGCCATTACCATGATATAATTACAAACTAGCTACAGGCAGGAAGTTATATTAATGGCAAGGACATATGCCAGCTTAACTCTCTTACATATAACTGAAAAAGAAAATAAAGGAGTATAAGAAGAATCAAAACAATTTGATTGATTCATAGTCATATACACCAGATGTTATGATTTGTTCTGATCTGAATCTGACCCACTAAAAAAACCTCAGAGTCTACCCACTCATTTTTACTACCTTCCTAAAGCAAATGTCAGACACGGTAAGAAGCATGTTAGACTAGTTTATATACTTATAAACAAATACATTCAGCAACATGAGAGGATAATGTGATTTTTTTGTTTTCAATGAAAACCTGATTTAATGGTGAATGATTTTTCAATAACTTTTTTGTCCATCTTGTCCGTTTTTATTTCAAAATCTCAATCAATTAATAACTGGTAGTACTCACTAAAAAAAAAAAAAAAAAAAAAAGGACCAGAAAACCCCAACCTTCAATACTTAAACAAGTCTTTTATCTGCGTTTTACAATTGTGAGCCTTCTCTGGCCAAGTAAAAACATATACTTAGTATAATATCTTTAACAGTATAAGTTCTGTCAGTCAGAACCAGATGTAGCTCTGCCTTTCAGGGGAATCACCTACATTAACCCCAGGTAAGAAATGCTCTCTCTGAAACAGGCAACCTCCTTGTCTGAGTGAGAAATGTGGCAGACGAGCAGAATTTAACAAGTGCCAAACACTAGGTGAAAATGAGGATGAAATTAAAACAGATAACAAGGCATTCATTTGGAGTGAACTGCTGCTACTTAGCAAGCCATGGAAGAAAGAAGATTTCATCCCTTCTACATTTAATTAATCTAAAAAGGCTAGACGTTAAATCACATACACGTTAAATGCTCCAGATAGATTACCATTATATCCCTACCCACTACTATTAAAACCGAGTGAAATGTGATCTCTGCTGTTTTCAGTATGTCAGGCTCTTTTAGCTGCAGAACGCCTATGCATCGTGCTGCCAAAGGTACCTAGAGGGCAGAAACACGAAACAAATAAAAAGCTCTTCTGATTACAGACTGTATTTAAAGCCTTTTTGTAGTAATCCCTTCTGTGGTACTGCCCTGCACCAGAAAGCTTTGCTTAGAGACTGGTGGGATAAACCACAAACCCACCGAGCGTGTTTGCTAAGCAGCAGCAATTTGAAAGCTTCCATATGTGAAAATCCAGTGTTTCCCTACAGGCAAAACAAAGAGAATAGGCAGTGTCTTACCTAAAGACCCTGATTTCCAAAATGGGATGCTACAGTTATACAAGACATCTCTCCAACATGGACCAAGATTCTTTTCTTGGAGGCATTAACACGCAAGTGTCATCCTCACTAGCAGAGCATAGTTTAAAATGATTAATCCCAACTAATCATAGCTCAGTTTTGATCTGGTCCTTTGGGTAAATCATGACCGTATGACATAGCAATGACTGAGAGGGCTGCCATGAGTGTTCAGGAGAGTAGCTATGCTCCTTTGGTGACACATTCACTTCCTCCTGCTCAGCTGAAATAAGTGTTTGTAGTAGAGACTGATTGTGCACCCTTTACTTTCCCTCTCTGTGTCTAAATTACATCAGGTTAGAGACATCTGATATTGATAAACTGTCGGTTTATTTCAAAGAGGTAGCAGATTGTTATTTAACAAAGATAAAAATATGAAATGGATTTTCTTAAGAAATGTCAGTAACACATTTACAATATGTTAAGAGTCTTTCCACCAAGCAGTTTGAAATGTCTTGTTCTTGCTCTGAACAGACATTTTCAAACCTAGAATTGCTCTAACCTTTATCTCGAACTGTGTTCTCTTATATCCTTTCTTTTACACCTGCAGGAAAGTATGAAAGCCACCATATGGAGTGCCATGGTCCCCAGCCACACACCACAGCACAGAACTGAAAAACGCACCCAAAATACCAATTGAAAAACAGTCCATATGCTAGACAGCACAATCTGATGAAAAGCAGAATACTCACACCCCACAGGAAAAAAAGAAAACACATTGTTGTCGTTTACTCATTCTCAAATACTTTCACCACACAGTCTCCAGAATTCCAATTATTTATATTCAGCTGCATGGCAGCACTTTCTGCTCTCAAATACTCTTCCCTCCCTTCTTCCCATTCTTCAGGGCAATTCTTCCTATTCCTCTTAGAGACCTTTAAGTTTTTATTTTTTCAGCACATTGCCTTTTGAATGTGATACTTCCTAAAGCAGAAGTAAAAGTGTCTGGTATCTAAAACTTTTTTCTGTTTGGGGAATAATTATTTATTAAATTGCATTTAATTACCTTTCTTACAGATATAGGTATACACATTTTTTAATTACAAAAATGCGAAAAAATATATTTCTTTCCAAACATAGCTAGCACTTCAACATCACCTGTTTTATGAAGTCCATAAGTATGAAATCCACAAGTCCAAACAAGCAACAACACAGCATTCATAAAACTGAAAACTAAAGGGTGCTGTTGTGGTTTTTTTTCCTTATGAAGGCATAACTTCAATGTTCAAGGTTGCATTTTGGCAGTGGATATGACTAACACTGACAGCAATAGAGTGAATGCATTGCTCTGATTCCAGTGCCTTCTCTGTCATCTGCATTTACAGGCTTGAGTGTGAAGTGAACGCAAAACTGACCTGCAACCATTTTGTATTTTGTGTTTAAAGATGCTCTTTTGTAAAATGGTATCATTTTCTGCACTAACAGAACTCGGAGTACACAGAACTGAGGAATATTTGCACTTGTAATTGATATAATTAATTACCCTAGGACATAAGTGCACCTTTGCATCTTATTTCTGGACCTCCAAAATGCCGCTCCTCTCTCCAAACAGGCAAAATGCAATCATGTCTCCTCCCTCACATTTTGCCTACATGAAAAATAATTTAGGCTTTAAAAAATGAAATTAATTTGTCTGCTGTTATAGTTAAAGTACTAGGTTCTATCTTTCACATCTAGGCTTGTATTCCCTATTTACTTTGTATATAGTCCTGAAAACCACAATACGAAAATTCTACCGTGTAAAAACTGGTGCGTAATTCAAAGAGCATGTTATGTGATCTAGACTGTGCACACAGCTTGTCTTACCAGAGCAGGAACATGTTGTCTATGTGAAAAGCTGTAAGAACCCATAAAAACACATAAAAAAGTATCCACTAAATACATAATCTCTCATGTTTCTATTAATAATTAACTGGTTAATATATAAAACATCAGACTGAAGAATATACATTTGAAAAAATAATAACCTCCTTATTCAATATATACCATGAAACTTACATTTCCACCCATCTGCTATACAGAAACTGAACTATATTTAAGCCACAGTCTAGTAGCAGAAGTGTTCTGGGGAACACTGCTAATCTGAAAAATGTTACTACTCTACTTTGCCAAAACAATCTGCTAGTGTCAAAAAGACACTATTATGCACTGTCTCCAAGGGGCAATCTTGATTTATTGAAAATATTCAGATCATGAATAAGATCCTCAGCTTTAAGGAATAGTTCTCTGCACTACAAGCAATTAAGGATAATTTACACCCACTGAAAATCTCTCTGAATATTTTGCTTTGCTCCATAATTTCTAAAACAGCTCATCAAGACTAGTCCTCGCTGTTTGTGTACAGCAGTGAGCACCAGTAGATACGGACGAAACGTCTTCAGTCTAGATACCTTCGAGGAAACCCTCTTTACCCATCCCTGAGATTTCTTCATCCTTGTAGGGCTATTTGCTGAAGGCTTTTGAGATCATCTTCATACCACCTAACCTTTGCAGTCGAAGTGTAAATTCCTGCAGACTTCCACTCACACATTGCTACCCAGTGTCACAGTGTCAGCCTAATCAATGAATCATATCATTTCCCCGTCAATTTCCTCAATGCAACAGGGAATTTTACCCTTCAACCTATATTGTCCTAAAGTCTTCTCAATCTGCAAAATTCTTCAGGAAGAAGTGGAAATCCGAAACCTTTTCTGCTACTAACCTCTACCATTCTGGAGCACATTTCTCTATTTTGAAATCTCACTGTCAGCTCAAGGCATCTATTGAAGGTGTAACTGAAGAGTTTTCCTCTCCTATTGCCTTCCCCCTTCCTGTTCCCCCCCCATTATTCGCCTCTCATCAGGTTGCTTCAGTTTTTGATACCACTGCAAAATTTACTCCATAAACCTGGACCTTACTGTCTCTGAAACCGCAACCCAGGTAACACCTGATAGTAAATTCTGCTTTAACTTGGCCAATAGTGCACAGTTATCCTGTGTTTGTTTGTTTGGGTTTTTTCTCTATTTTAGACATTCAATAAAATATGACCCTATCTGTTGAGATAATTCTGAGGGTGACTGTTGCCACTAGATCTTGAACCACAATCCCATAAACACAGTGGAATCAGCAGGTGAGCCCCCTGACAGCTGAGCTACCCTCACTGAAGTATCTGTGTTTTGACATTCAGTTTTACAGTGTTCAATGGAGAGGGTGTCACTTTCCGTGGCAGAGAAAAATTTCCCTTTTTTATGAGCCTGCAGCTCTTCTATGTCACACATCCTAAATATCATGTGAAACTCCTTCACAGGCATGGCAACTCTGTGATCCTTGAGACAAAGGGTTTAGAGAAGATAACATGTCTAATTATGGTGTAGCTTGCAATGTCTAGTTATCACTTTTTTTTCAGGGAAAGAAAAAAAGAAAAAGGAAAGGAAAAAGTAGGGTGCTTTGGAGCAAGTGAGGTGGGGACCCTTCCATGAAATGACGTCCTGCGAGTCAAAGCAGTACGATGAAACCTATTAACTCCCTGTGCCAGATGACATTACAACTACAGACCACAACCTCCTGCCGCTAACTGGCCTAAATATTCACATGGGAGATCTGTAAATGTAGTGCACATCCTGCAGTCTGCATCTGGTTATCAAGCAAAAAACTATCACTGCTCCAAACATATGGCACTGTTACACTAAGCTGACTCCGATACCCTCTGACTCAGGTGAAAGGACCTGATGAGACAACAGAATAACACTAGGCATACTTCAATAAATGATACAGCTTCAAAAAAAATGGGTAAAGAAAACTGAGCAACTGCTTTTGCTCTTTCATTCTGTTCTACAGTTGACTGTAAGATTGTATGTGGCTAGAGTGCTAAGTTGTTTGGGTTGTTGGCATGTTTCTTTTAGAAAAACTAGTTTCTAGCTAGAAAAACTAGCAAAAGATTGTTTTTAATATAATTTTCTCCACGTGCAAGTGCTTTTTCGTTTGTGGTTTTTTTCACATTGCTACGGTCCATTTTATAGATTTAAGTTGTTGGAAAGGATTATGCTAATTTGATCAGTTATTGAAAATAAATGCTAGCAGTATTTGTATATCTGTGACCAATCACGTTAAATATTTAGATCTCCACAAACTCAGTTCCTGCAGCCTCATTTAAGCTAAGGAACTTCACATAATACCTAGGGATGAATTTCTTGCAGAACCACCAAATTCCCAGGGGAGGCACTCCTGCATTACTGCTTAGAGTTAAGCCTGATTTGACAGGAAGAACCAAAGGAACTATCATCTACTTCATGTACCCTTTGTCAGCTAGAATTTAATTATTTTAACTGCCATGAGAAAACAATACCCAGTAGTATCATGAAAGTGTACATGAAGGAAAAAAAAATGTGCAGGATAAACTAAAGGAAACCAAATGGCTCAAGAAAGGCCTTCACTGAAGGACAACTGATCACATCAGATTTTTAAGCCAATAGCCAAAAACATACACAGAAACTTACTAGCCAACCTGTCAGTAAAGCTGACTTCCAAGCAGCATATTCATCTGCAAACCATTTGAAGTTTAAACTACTTTCTACTTTCATTGCACATTAGAGTTAATTTGTGAGTTAAATGCCTTTCAGAAAAGGTTTATTCAGTTTTACAGCAAAGTAGGAGAGTAGAACAATCAAAGATTTTGGATTAATAATTATTTTCTTCATTCAAGTCTCTGCTGAGGAAACAAAAATATGGACACAACATGAACACGCACAGTTATACATGAAAAGGATAGTCAAAAATCTACATGGATGCTATAACCATTCTTCTCAACAGATAGTTGACAGATAATCTGTAGTTACAGAAATGCTTTATAGTTACCCTTTTACATGGAAAGATAAGAATACTTTGCTATTAAATCAACAGCAAATAATCAGGAGTGCTTTGCTATTAAATCAATAAAAGTAGACTTAACAGAGTTGTGAGGCTGTCATCTGACTCTTAACAGAAATCTAATGACCTACATCAGCCTTTAATTACAGTAAAGTCTCCCATTATAATGATGAAATTCCCTCTGATTAAAACTGCTGTTTTTAATGGCTTTTGGCAAGAAAATAGTCTGCATTACTGATGTTTGTATTTTATTCACATTAGCTCACACACACTTTTAACATGCAGTGGTAGTTCAGATTATTACCTTTGATATTCCATAATACTCCAGGTAGATTTTAATCTATATTAAGTACTCAGACCCAAGATATTTCACACACTTAACGTCAAAAATTGTCAGTTTTAGCTCCTTCGCTTTTCTCTCCTTGCTGTTGATTTTACTGCAATTGGTTTTAAAATCTTACTTAGCCTTTCTTTGTGACCCTAAAGAAGTGTGTTTAGATTAGATCCCCTGATAGTTGCAGGCTAGAGAGTTAGAAAAGTGTGTACAAAGACTTTAAACAGGATGTCACATTTGGTCCCTAGATATTTTGGATTTGTATAGTGGGTTTTTTTGTTCTTTTTTTCCCTCAAAGATGGTAATACACTCGTTGCACTGAACTAGCTCTAATGAGGTACAGTTGCATTATTACTAAACATCCTCACTTCACTTTTGCATCTTTTAAACTGTTATGATATTGCTAAGAACAAATGAGCATCATTTCCCAACTGATCTTATCTGTTGACCTGTTGTACTTTCAGAAGCTATATTCTAAGCAAACTTAATGTACTCATGCAACTTTCATGCTATTACCTGTCTGAATAGCTCTTCACATGAGATTACGTAGACCCATCTTTTTCAGCAGCAGACTAAGTATCTGGATTTGACCAGTAACAATTTGCTGCAAACGTCAAGCAGTGTAACAGAGGAACAATTAGTAAATGTAATGAAGGTAGAAAAGTAGTGACACATCACTGCCAAGGAGAGACTGTTTCAGAAGCTGGCATTCTTCAGAGTTTGGCTTCTTTATATATTTACTTATTTATCCTGGAAAAGTGATTTATTTTCTGCAAAGCTGTACAGTCACCTATGTTTCAGCTGAAAAATGGCAAGACAGTATGTCTTGTTAGAGAGACTATAAAGTATATGCTGCCCTTTCAAGTCTCTGCTTTGACTTGAGAAGTTATCTATCAGAACACAAGATTCTATCCTTGCAATAGGAAAAGATTAAAGTATCAACATTTGAGTTCCCAGAATCAGAGTGGCTCCCTAATCTCTGTCTCCCATCCCTCCCTAAATCCCCCGATTTGCCGGGGCAGACATCATTCGCAGAATTCCGGCTCACCTGAACTACCTCACTTTTTGAGAGCATGAGTACAAACGCTGTATCTTATCTCAAAAAGGGGTATTTTTTCCTCCATTTAGCAACTAGAAGCCTGAGGATCCAGATCACAAACCACTTGCTACCAGTGCACAGAACCTATTATAGGCAAGCAGGACATGTCCATGTGTGGAATATGTGGATAGACAGGGGGACAGGGCAGAGGGGGAATGGTCAGTATCAAACAGCCAAGCACTGCAGAGGTAGCCTTACCAGCTGAATACTAATAAAAGAAACAAGCTCCCATCACTTCAAGATTTGCAAACTCTCCAACATGCTTGACATAACAGGGGGAAAGCTCTGGGAAATAACTCAGGAAATCTCCCGGCCTCAGTAATCTTTTGCCCTGTAGCATCAGTGCTGGACTCCGAGAACAAGCAAGACAGCCGCTCTGGTGTGGCAGAAAGGACTGAGACACTCAGGACTAGCGCTGCCTGCATGTTGCAGAAGTCTGTGGTCCTCCCTTCCCCCACCCCACCTCCCCGCTTGTCTTTGAGACTTCTCCAAAGAGTCAGAGATGCTATTGTTCTCTCATTTTATTTCTTTTTTTTCAGAAGGTGCACACAGGCTCTTACTTCCCACGGTTTCCCTGCCATATCTGGGTGCCACTGCTCCCGCCGCCGTTCTCCGCTGCGCTGCCCCGGCCGCCCCCTTCCCTTCCCTTCGTTCCCTTCCCTTCCCTTCCCTTTCCTTCCCTTCCCTTCCCTTCCCCGCCGCCCGGAGCACGGGCAAAAGGAAACTTACTGCTGCGCCCGCGGCCGCGCCGCCCCGCCGGCTGCGCGGAGCCGCAGCCCCGCTGCCCAGCAGGAGCAGTTCAGGGGCAACGGGGGAAAGGGGGGGTGGAGACGAGCCGCACGCAGCCCTTTCCTGCAACTACTCCGATTTCCCTCTACCTACATGGTGGGAGGGAAGGGGGAGAGGAAAGCAAGGACAGGCACAAGTGCAGCCGGCACTTACCTGCTCCCCGTCTGCCTCGGCTGCCCAGCGCAGTGAGTATTTTAATCCCAAGGGCCGACTGTGCCTCGGCGGCGAAGTGCTGGCGGGATGCTCCCGGGCGGGGGCCGGGCTGCGGGCGGCGGGGCGCCCGCTTGGCATGGGGGCTGCGCGCCCGCCCGCGCACTCGCCCGCACCCGCGGAGGTAGGAGAGCCGCCGCCGCTCCGCTCCTCCTCCTCGTCCTCCGCGGCGCGGCGCGGCACGGCACGGCACGGCACGGCACAGCCAGCCGCTGGGCACACGGTGGAAGAAGTAGGTGCCGGTGCCAAGCCCAGCTCCGACTGGGTGCGGATCGTGGCTGCGGGAGGAGGAGGAAGAGGAGGGAGGGAAGGAAGGAGGGGGGAGGGAGGGAAGAAGGCAGAGGAGGTGGGGATGCTGCTCTGGGCAGGGGATATCACCGCTCGGCGGCTGGAGCCGGCTGCCAGCTCCGTCCGAGGGCGCGCCGAGGAGGCTACGGGACTCTTTGTACCACCCGAAGACGCAGCGGTGCCGTACTGAAAGGGATCCAGGGAGCAAGCCGCCTGCCCGGCCCCACTCCCCCCCGCCTTTTCCTCCTCCTCCTTGACAGGATATACAGATGGAGTCCTTTGGATAAAAATCAGGAGCCGGGCTAGGGGGTGGGGCGGGAGCCAATCTATCTCCCGATTTGCATTTGAAACGAGGAGCTGAAGGAGAGAGTTTAAGAATTTTTTATATTTTTTTTTTTTTTTTAATTCCAGCCCCCCAACTTGTCCTAGAAGCCATGATCAGTTGAGCTCCTGAGGAGTGAAGGCAAAGTCGCAAAACTAATCCGAACTTGCGGGGTCCCTGCTTTACAGTTTTACCCTTATCAGTACCTCCCCCCCAACCTCCCCCGACTGAACAGCTTCCACTTGCGATGTCCACACCTCCTCCCCGCGCCTGGGGAAGCCGGGGACCGCGGGGCAGCGAGCGGGCCGGGCCAGGGTTCCCCCTTCTGGTACCCGGGAGGCGGCGGGGCAGGGCACGGAGCTGCCACCGACCGGCTCAAGGGACCTAAAACCCCACACCCCTGCTGCCCTCTGTCTCCCTAGTGCTCTTGTCCCTCCTACTCGGCCCGTATTTAAACCTGGAAGGGAGGGGGGAGAGGATAAAAAGTAAAATAAAAATACGTGGAATAAACAAACCAGGTGCTTTCATAGAACAAACGGTGGAGAGAGGCGACCGCGGCCGTGCTGGAGCTCTGCGCACCGGCAGGAGGAGAAGGCGCCGGGTGAGGCTGAGGCTGGTGCCTGGCAGCACAGCCCCGCTATCCCAGGGCTGCCCGGGGAAGCCGCCTTGGGAAATGAATACCTGCTTTGTTTGGACTTGGTCGGGCTGGGAAAGCGGCGGCACAAACTTTCTGCCTCATTTCAGCACCCCGAAGCCTTTTGGGTCTGTAGAATGAAATAGATCTACAACTGAAACGTGATCACCCAAGAGTCAGGACGCCTCCTGCAAGGGGGAGGAAAAAAAAAAAAAAAAAAAAAAAAAAAGAGGCAGAGGTTACAAGTGTTAGCGAAGCTGCTGAATTGACATTTTCCACGGACAAAAATATTTTTAACACGTACTGTTTTTAGAACAATGGATCGTACCAAGGGCAACTGTAAGAAATGAGCCTTGGCCAATGTCTTTTGATTTATAACTTTACCAGAAAAGCATTCTCAACATACTGTGAACAAACTAATACTGTACATTTATATTTAATTTTCATCCCTATTACATATTTTACTGTGAAGTGTGGTGTTAACAATAATGCTGTGTGGACCAAGACACTTCTTGAAAAAAACCAGTAACAAAATAATTGGTTTATATCACAAAAGATTTTTTTAAAATAACTTTAATTTCTGAGTTTGTAACCTTTGAATACACAAATGCAAACGTGCGTGAGCGTTTTAATAAATGTAATATGTAGCTGCTATGTGTTCGTTGTCTTTTAGCTTCATTTTCAGACATGTGATTTCCAATGTCACCCTTCTAATCAGGGAAAGGCAATTCAGCATCATGGCATTTGTGAACTGAAGAAGTGTTTAAAGAGAGCGACTAGAAGCAATCTTCATTTTCCAAGTTACGGAGCATCTGGGTGCATGGTTACAACCTAATAAAATGTATTCAGGCAAGAAAATCCTGAAACATGATTGCACACAGTTGCTTAAGATTGTAATTAAGGAATCTGCTTTCCTTTGTCCTCCTTCCCCCAATCCCTAATTCATCTTTCACAAGTTAATCAAAATAAGACTCTTTGCACTGATACTTAGAGGACAAGGTTCAAGGACAGATTATCTTCTTTTCATCACTAAATATCACAAACACCTCTGCTTTATCTCCTTTCAGATTCATTCTGAAATTTAACCAGTACTTGGAAACCTCGTTTCCTATTTAATTCAGTAGCTAAGACTTCAATGGTGAAAATAGAACAGTTTAAAAAGAGAGAAGAAAAATATGTTGTATAAGAGTAGGATGATAAAAAAAAAAAGGGTCACAAGCTTCATAAACTTTACCTAACATCTTCAAACTTCTTATTTGCTCTTCAGGTTCAAAATAACTAAAGAGTTTTGCGATCCCTTAAGGTCTTTATAAAGGAAGGATTCATTCTCATTAATTTTGATTCTGATACAGATATTACTAATGGAGAATTGGAATAGCCAATTATCACCCAATTAAAAATCTTTTGTGTGTGGACCTTCACAGAGTATTTCATGATGTTCTTACTAACTTAACAGACCTCTCTCAAGGATGTACTTTATTTTCCAAAAATATATATTCTCTCAAGCAAAACCTTTCATGAACTGTATGTCTGTGAACAAATTTGAACTTAATTTTACTATGTTGAAAATACGATAGATATTTTTGTCTGATTATTTTTCTAAATGCTTATGCTGTCAAATCAAAATAAAATGTATTAAACCCTTTGACTTTCATAAGAGCAAAACCGCCCAGTGACTCCAAGCAAAAAAAGTGTGACTAAGCAGACCAATTTAATTTCGTTGCACAGGCAGAATAAAATATAAAGAAGCAATTACTCTTACTCACTTTTGGCAATCTACCATTTTTAGTAACATAAGCAAATGTATATTTTTTAATGCAATTTGTTCTTGACTGTCTTGATTGTGGGGTTTTTGGCAATGAGTCAATCCATTCCAATATATTGACTGCATCATTTTGGCTGTAGTCCATACTTACAGTGCCATTGTATTTCCTTCTAATATGTTTTTTGGAGCATTTAGTCATCTGGAGAGAGGTACAAGTGTACTGTTTCCGGAAGAAAATCTACAGTTTGTAAAAACAAACATTGGACCATGCTAACCTGTCTCTTAGGTAGCCCCTGTGAAAACAGACTGCAGGCGTCAAAGGGTGCATCGATGCTGGTGTCATTCCCAACTTTAAACTTCTGAAAGTGTCAAGGATGCCTCCTCACATTACAGACAGTATTGCTGTTCTGTATAGTGGATCCATAGGCAGGTTTAGGACCACAAAACCTGCTCTCAAACATTTTGTCAGACATGCTTCTTAGACAATGAGAGCTTTGGCAGCCCCTGATTAGGGAGAATTTTGACCTGAGGCACGAAATAGAAAAGTTTTATAGTTGTCTTCAATCCCCTGAGCCAATAGCTCTTAACATTAACATTTATACCTGTACACTCATAACAGACATTCTGAAAAGAAGTGATGTCTGTTAACTGCTACCTGAATGCTAGTAACTCATTGCCTGTGTGGGCAGGCATAACTTCCATTATTCACTCAGCAAGACCTTACAGATTCTCTTCAGTATGAGCATATAATACACTCAGAGACAAAATGCTAACTTTTCCTTACTTTTCCTTAAGAAATTATATGGATATTAAGCTTTCGTGAGGTAAGTAGGAAAATTTGCAGTTTAAGATCTTTTTTAAAGGAAGATACTTCTTACCACCATTAGCACATTTGCCATGTAGAAGTATTAATAGTTTTATAAATGACTCTTAGGTAAGGATTTCTGTCATCCAGAGGTATTATTTACAAGTGGCTATAATTCTGATGTCAATTTCTCACCTTGTGTATCACATGGGAAGTCACTGTCCATTGCTTGTGGTTACATTAGCTCTGAATCAAATCTAGAATCAAGCATTGCTTGTCTTCAGTATACTTTTGTTGTCATTCCCACAAATAGTAGATGGAAAAACACTCACTGCCTTTGACAAGATACTCAACACAAGGATGTCTCTGCCTTTCTGTGTCCCCCTGGTTATGGCGTAATTCCGTATTTAAACTGATTTTTGAAGGCAATTACATTGTAGGAGTTTTCCCACCACCTGTGAAGCCACAGTAGTTGTGGGGACCTACTTAATAGCCTCTAAAAATTCAGCAACCTGTTCTTTAGAAGATAGTTTGCAGAATATCCTCTAAGGACATAGCAGCCAAAAAGCCATCATAATAGGAACAACATGGTAGCAAGTAACAGTAATGGTGATTCAACTGGTGAATTTATAGGTCTCTTTATGTATCCACAACCATTAGTTCAGCAGTGTTATCAATTCAACATAACCGTCATGGCTCCACCTGTTCCCCTCTGGTTCCTCTGTATCTTCTCTTGAGCTTCTGCATCTTTTGATGACATATTTGGCCCACATATGCTAGCAAATCTGGGTAACCAATATATTTACAAGAATGGTATTCTACTTTAGAAGAAAATCTGGTTAATCTAAGAAAATGTAACTGCAAAAGTAATACGAAATTACTGTTGTCTAAGATAATAAAGTGGATTGCAGAGACAAATGAAGTTTTTGTTGTCAGGAAGAACAGAGAAGGGCAACAGAGAGAGTTGTCGGAAAGGATCCTGTAAAATTAAGAAACTGTAGATAGAAAACAGGCTTGTTTGTTCAATGAAGGCTCCAAAATTAAGAGAAAAGGATTCTGCCATTGAGGGTAATTCATTAGTCACACAGCAGTAAGAAGAGCACAAAGAGAAACCAATTGAAAAACAACTACATGGAAAGAATTTCGAAAGTCTCTCAAGAAGATGGTAGCAAACGGTAGGTAGGCTGTCAGAAGACTGAAAAGTGCAGATTTTCATTATGGCTACACAGGAATGGGCAAGGATAGATGGCTTTAAAAAGGCCTAAGACCAGAATGTAGGCTGTGTGGCCAGGCTCCAGATGCTATTCATCATATTACAAGTGGATGTACCAAGCTGGCCAGCACTGAGAATACAGCAGGACAAATGTGGCAGTGTCATGCACTGAGCACTCTGCGAGAAGTATGGATTACCAATACAGTAAGAAAGAAAGAATAAAAATCCATAGCAGCGAAAGAAAGAATAAAAATCCATAGCAGCTAAAGAAAGGTATGGAGAATGAAAGCATAAAAATATTTTTAAAACATCAACTATTAAAAAACAGAGCTAGGAAATTAGATATAAGACAATTGAAAGAGGAAGAATGCTTTAAAAAGTGCCTTTCTTTTCATGTTTCATTCAAGGAGATTGTTCAAACAAAAATACTAGAAAAAAGCACAGTCAGGGCAGGAGTACAAGAAAATCCCATTTCTGAGAACTGCAAACAAAGTGCCAACTACTTGTGTATCCTTGGACCTGCACTAACATTGCAATAGCAAGTTAAACAGCAGCTCTGTAACAGACCTCACATAGATACATTTATGAGCATCACTTGAATAGTTCAAACTGTAAATAAATAAATCCACAAAGACTTGGGTCTCGGATTAATGCTTCATGCCAGCAAGATCCTGCTGGTGGAGAAGCAGCATCACCAGTTTTATAATCAGCACTTCTCTCTTTTCTGATGTATACAGAAAAAAAAATTAGGTTAGATAAGTTTCTGCTGGATATTAAGCTCAATTCTGCAGGGAATTCACATTGTGGTACAACTAAGGTCAATTTTTCAGAGGAATTGCAACCCAGACTGAAAACATTTGTCTGAGCCCACGAAAAGTTATACATAGGAAGTCCAATTGACTTCAGGGAGTTTTGCAAGCTTCAGGGGGCTGCTTCTGTGTAGCAGGCATTGAACATCTGCAACAAGTGACTTGTGAAAAATGCCAATATTTACACAAATAAACATACACAGCAGGATATATCACTTTAGGTCAGAGTCTACTCTGCATCAACTATCATCAACTATTGTGAATTTATCTCTGCATCAACTATTGAAAAGTAATATGAGTTGACTCCTCCAATGACCTCTGAACTCAAACCAGATCAACACAAGCTTGAATACTGGCATAAACAAAAATTAGAGATTACAGTTGCAATTTTAGAAGACTTTACTGAATAATTGGTCCAAATTATGGACATTACTGCATCGTGACTAGTATTCAAGATGCTTGTAATCTTCCCTGTGTGAACACATTAGCTAAGTAAGCAAATTTTATTTATTTGTATGTTTTTCCCCTGGCCACAGCAATAATTGGACAAGCTTGCTCTCCCTGTTTCGAAAAAAAAGCCCAACCCAAAACCAAAGATAAAACAAATTAGCAAACAAAAAAAACCCCCAAAACAGTCCAAAACACTAAACATATACAAAATGTACAATCTAAGCATTATAAGCACAAGGAACACTACAAGCAAGGAGCATACTGGTCACCCTTCTTTTTCACCTTCAGGCAATCAAACTTTGCATGTCTGAATGTTAACCAAAATGCTTAGCTCCTATGTCTGAATATTTATGGAGAAAGAATTCTGAGATGGCATGTAAGCAGTTGTATAGGAAGCAGATGGAAATTTCTTAGTGAGCTAGAGAAAAAATATGACTATCTTCATCATCCTGAACTGCCCACTCTCACAATTATTTGGTGTGAGTACCGAAGGAGACATAATTTGATATGTCAATTTTCCACCCAGCTAATGTATCCATCAATTTTTTTATTCCTTAGGAATGACAACTCAGACATTACTTTTATACTTATAATATTAAAAACAGTATAAATCCCTTAATCCTATCCAGCTTCTACCAGATTCTGCATTCATTAAAATCAGTGGAAAAACTTCTTTTGATTCAGTGAGAGAATAATAAGTTTTGTGAAAAAATCTAAGTTATTGTTGGTTAGAAAACAGAGTACAGATCACAGCACTTTGTCACCCTTCTATAGAAGGTGGTGGAAATCTTTGTCCAGTGCTATGAAGATGCAGATGTTGCACCAATGACTGTACTGCAAGAATAAAAACAGATTGATCTGTTCCTATTTCATCCTACTTCTACCCATATGTGTATGTATAAGGTTAAAAAAAAAAAAAAAAAAGGTTGAAGTCAGGTGAAGGAAAATAGCAGTTCCCTGGAACCTGCTTCCTCCCACACTTAACAGGTTAATGGTATAGTGCCCTAGCACCAGAAGCAAAAGCCATTCAATTGTCTTCACTCTTTTAGTGTATTTCCTCCAGTCTGGCCTTTGGAGACATCAGGCACTGGTCACTAGGATGCTGTGTCTAATCATTCAGAAACATTCACCTTAGTGTTACCAGTCCTACATGTCGTCTTGTTTTTTTGACAAAAGTACTGCTTCTGTTTTTCGAGTCAGTGAGTTTTGTCATATATATTTCTATTGTGAACTTTCTGAGATAAGGCTTTTTCAGGTCAGTCAAGGGACAAAGAACACAAGCACCCTAACCTCAGTGTGAAGTGTCACCAGGCAGATAAATATTGATAATTTACTACATGCATTCATGCATATAATACACACATAAACCAGCTACTTTAAGTCATCTCGTGTCACAAAGCTCATGTTCATCCTTACATATTCATGTTGCTTTGAATTTAATGGCCATGGCCTGATAAAAATTCAATAAAAGTGGAGGCACCAAAGGATTTCCTCCTGCAGATTCTAGCACTCTCTTCTCTGTCTAAAAATTTGTATCTATATAAAGCTTTATTGCTAATCTATATAATTGAATAACTTTGTGAGATTTCTTTTGAATAGCTTTGACTTGGTTTACTGTGATTATCTTCAAAATACGGGAAGGCTGGTAAGAATGGCTTCATGTATGGGATGCAATATACATCCTCAGTCTCAAGGCCAACAGAAGGATAGGTGCTTTCTGAACAGCAGATGCCTGCAGGAGGATAATATACCCACCAGTTACTCAGCTGCTTCATCTGTCATTTTTATGAAGGCATGTCATGGTTGGACAGAGCAAAATTGCCTGTGAAAAGCTATGTGAGGAAAAAAGAGAGAGAGAAACAGGTAACTGCCTCTTCCTAAGTGCTGGATGAAATTAATGTTTATGGTGGGGGGGAGAGCACACAGGAAAACAAACATAACAAATAACTTTACAAAATATATCTTCATACAATATCAGTCATCGTGGTAGTGCTAAAATGCTGCAGTTGCTCCACTGCTATTACTCGTTGTTTTAAAAGATTAATGAATGTGGAAATTAGAGAGTAACAGATGTGAAACAATTTTAAGCATAAATTCCTTCACACTTATTAAGCGTGGTTAAGTTTTTGGTTGTCAAACATCCTTTGGTTCAGAGAATAAAAGAAAACAAGGGAAAATTTAGCTGTTCTTCAGTATTATAAGTTCACTTAGCTCTATCATTTGTTGAAGATTTGTTTTCTGACATTTTCACTAGAAAAGGGAAGGAGAAAGAGGGGGGAGAAAAAGTGTTTCTCCAAAAGTATTCTGACCCATAAAAAGCCCCAACTGTGTGTGTTGGGAAACATGTCCCAAAGCTTTCCTATTTAAGGCTTTTTTCTCTTTCAAAAAAATGTCAGTACCTCTTTGAATAGATATTGTCCTTGGCCAAGACCCTAGTGAAAGGCAACAGATGTTACTAAGATTGTACCCAGGCTATCCTCTATCCTGTTTCATTTCTGAAAGGGAAAAAGAGAGAAAGAGAGAAGAAAACTTGCTTTAAATCACTGGACCATTTTGTACCTCGGCGAATCTGTTTGCACATGCTCGACTGGCCTCACAGAAAAGGCTGAGCCTTTTGCATTCAGCCTGAGGTCAGTCCTAATGCTCTGTTCAGTGGTCCACACTTCTTTCACATGGAGCAGCTGCCTCTGATTGCTAGAACAAATTGAGGTGATTCAGGCCACCAGCAGGGCCACGGTACAAGTGCTTTTCACCAGCAAGGGAGGGAAAGCCTTAGAACAGGACCAACTGGGGCTGCCCACAATAAACCGTAGGATTAGATTTGATACACTCAATATTAAGACATGCTCTTGCTGAAAAGTAGGCCATAGTGACATAAACTACAAGAGAGTTGGACTGAAAGGAGAAGGGAGAAAATGGTGTTCAAACATTCATTAAGTTACACCTAATTATTTAATTGGGGAACATTTAAAACCGTAACACTGACAGTTCAGGCTTGAGAACATCCTGGCACTTAACCCTTGGGAGAACATTCTTGATGTAAATGCGAGTCAAGATCTGTTGTGCCATTCCCACCCCCAATATTGTTTGAAACATTGTCTGCAAGTTCTCTAAACTATTTCTGAGGTTAATTTACGGAAAGAAATAATCAACATCACAATTTCCATCCTTATTACCAACCTGTTTCTGTGATTGGAAGCTGCTACATAGCTATTATCCGCGAAAAACCAAAAACTTAAAAGCAAAAAAAGAAAAAAAAAGGCAAAAGATTTGTCGTTTACCTCTTTTTAAATTATTTCTAATCTATCAAATGAGATAACAGCACACAGCAGGCATTAGCAGGGAAACATGAAGGCATAACCCTCCCCTTTCCCTGGTGTAGCCAAGCTCCTGCAGTTACTTGGTTTAGTCCCAGATATCAGCACACGGTATTTTCTGCTGTGTGAAGGATCAGACCAAAAGCTCTCTGAGACTGAGACCAAACAAAACAATACAGTATTGCATTAAGCCATGATACCGAGCACTTACCACTTCAAAAGGAAGCACTCTTTGATGCCTTTGAAAGGAAAGCAAAATCTCTATGGATATATAGGTAATTTTACCAGACTGGCAAAAAAAATAATAAAAAAAAAAGAATGTTTATGTTAATTCATAAAACCATGGATTTAAGATCAGGGGAAAGTAGGAATTACAGCATTGACTCAGGCTCTTCATTTAGATGGAATGGCTGAATGTAACACGTGGCCTTTGAAGTACAGTTATTCATGAGGTGGTTTAGTAAGCTGGAGAAAAAAAGAAAAAATATCTTAAAATTTACTGAATTAGCGGGTATAGAAACAGAAGCTAAGGGAAAAGATATGTAAAAAACTGCCCACTGAATTCAGAAACATTGAGATATAGAAAAGAAAGTGTCCAAATGGTATGTCAGAGTCTCTCATACAGTACTTCACAAAAAAAAAAAAAAAACCAAACCAACTCCTTTACTTACAGACACAAAAATCCAGGTACTTCTCTATCTTCCTTTAATGGTATTTCATCCTATTACTTGCTACGGTTTTCATACAGATAATAGCAAAAAAATATCCATATGCTAAGGAAACTTTTAAAACAACAGACCAGGAGGAGCTTGTATCTTCAACAGAAAATAAACTTCTTTTTCTCCTTAAACAATAAGTAAATATATATATTGTTGTGGGTTAGGGCTGGGCCAGCCAGTAACTCAGACAGACGCTCTCTAACCCCCCCCTTCCCCCCCAAAAAAAAATGGGAAGAAAAAGGGAATGAGGCAGAGAGACTTACGGATTAGAAAAGAAAAACTAGAACAGTTTTCATGACATAATGGAAATAATGGTGAAATGATAAAAGTAAAGAACTATATACAACTATAGATAGTAGCCCGATATCAAACCCGACTCCCTTCCCCAATAGGAATCCCCACTGGTGCTGCAGAGCAGGAGGCACTGGGGAAGCCCCAGGCTCAGCAGCAGAGGGGAGCTGGATACAGGGAGCTGGATTCGGGAACTCAGGATCCGGATCAAAATCAGGAGATCGGATGAAGTCCTCTCTGGACACCGACCATTGCAGAAAAGGGACAAAACTCTCGTGATCACTCAATTTATACTAGATATGACGTATATGGGATGGAATACCCTCGTTGGTCACCTGTCCTGTCTATTACCCCCCGGAGGTACAACCTTTTCCTTCCTTGTGCCCCCCTCTTACTACCCAGCACCCCCAGCGTGGCACACAAGAGCCAGCAGTGGTCTTGGTCACTACAGGAATAAGTATAAGAAAGAGCCTTTCTGCATCCCAGTCCCAGGCAGTGACTGTAAACATCAGGTGTTATCACTGCCAGTAGTAGACACTGTCTGCAAAAACATGCTGCTGACTTCAGAATATGCAGCCTTTTAGAAGACACTAAACTGGAAAGTAAAAATCACTAAACAGAACTGGGTGTTTAGCTAAAGCCAAGACGTGATGAAATCTCCTTCATAGGCACTAAGTGAATGAGTTTTGAAGAGCTGCATCTGAAAACTCTCTTCCATTTTTCAGACAGACAGGCAAAGGGTGAATTGTGTGTTTTTGTGTCACTGGCAACAAAGCCAGTTGAGACTCCTCCTTCCTTCCTACCCCTGGGGCTGGGAGCTGCTGTTCACCCTCCCATCAGCTGGGGTGACATCACATGTGTGCGGCTGCATTGTGAAATAGAGCAGTTCAGTTATTCAATTTAAATCAAGGAACAGAAAAGAGAAGTTTCCAATGTGTTTTATTTAACATAGATTGCTTCCCTGATCAACTTTGCAGCACAAGTCTATATGTAATTAACCAGAACAAAAAGTAGGGATGAGGAAGAAGAAGCAAGCAAATTAAATTTATGCTTTATGATTCCTTCAGAAACTTTATACATACTTCTTTTAGAAGGTCAATTTTAAAGGTATTTGTGAACATCTGCTGGTATATTATCTGTTTTTTCTCTCATTCTGCTAGTGAGGTATATGTTCTTCTCGCTGGTCTTTTCCCAAGCCTCTACCAAATCATAGTTTCCCAAAGTATAGTTATTGAATGAGAAAGGAGAAGGAATTGAACCTTACCAAGTTCTTCAATGCCAGGTTCTAGAGAAGGAAATGGGGCCTTAGGAGCCTAAGGGATTAATCTGACATGAAAGATCAGAGTCACTTCAGCGTGCTTCTGCCTACACTTGCTAGATTTGTACAGCATGTAAGCAGGAATGTATGACTGACAGGGTCAAACACTGCTGAGGAGAACAGTAGAAAGAATATGGGCATTTGCCAGTTGTCAGTCTGAGGTGACATGCACTTTAATAAGCTAAGCACCAGGGAACAGAAATGGACTGAATTAATGCTTTGAAAGAAGCAAATTCTGATTTGGACTTCTCCAATTTCTTCCTATGTACAAAAAAATAAAATAATATTGAGTGTGCAAAAGCTTGTACCAGCTCTGTCTGGGCTAAAAAAAATCTTTTAATAACCCCGTAATATCAGTTGCCATATATTCATTTTGAGGGTGCAAGTCCTAATATTCAGTTGTGCATAATTTTTTTGTGATATCTAAAAAAGTCGTATATTTTATATACATATATGTATACGTATACGTATACGTATACAAGCCTCCGCAGAATGTAGCCTAAAACCCAAATACTCTAGCCCTTAAAATTTAGGCAGACAGGCTACTAAAGAAAAAAAAAAACAAACCTCACTGTTAGACTTCATAGATAGTTATTGCTATGCCATGTTTTAATAAAGGTACTATCCATATATTAATTGTACTGCAGGTACTTTCAGTGCTGATAGGAACAGGCAAGAAGAGTACGGAGCTAAGTCTGATCTCCTGTATGCGTATGGCTCCTAATTGGTATCAGTGACCGAACTACAAAGCTTATTATTACAGAGATTTTTACATTATTAAAGGGTTAGTAGTACTTGGGAATAGTTAACAAAATACATAATAGAACAGACAATATAACTGATTTAGAATTTTGAGAGCCTTTTGAAAAATTTCTACTTTTGAGGATGCTAAGCAATGTGAGGGGATGATGCACAGTCATGTTATGGATTAAAAACTAATTAAGAGACAGAAAACAGCATAGGAATGTATTCCAGCTCACAACCCAGAAGTGTCTTTACACAGCAGCACCAGAGCAAGTCTTATTTCTACCAGACTGCATTCATTGCTCCCCAGTATTCTTACAAATTAAAGGAAAAACAAATCAAACCCCTATTTCAAATCTTTCTGCTTTCCTTTTTCACTGGGAATGTTTTGGTCGAAAGGATACAGTATGTTTTAGTTTTGTCCTTGACAATTTACCTGGAAGAAAGAAATTATAAGGAAATCACATTAGCACAGTCTATCTTTTTCTACCTGAAGCAAGCTGATGGAAACCAAAGGTGAGTGTTCAGCTCTGAAGTGGTTTCTTTCTCTGCAGAGGCCACAGTTCTCCTTGTCTGTAGTTGACATGCAGGTTGATCACCTACCTAATTCTCGTTCCCCTCTACTCTGCCGTGGTGAGGCCACGTCTGGAATATTGTGTCCAGTTCTGGGCCCCTCAGTTCAAGAAGGACAGGGAGCTGCTTGAGAGAGTCCAGCACAGAGCCACAAAGATGATGAAGGGAGTGAAACATCTCCCTTATGAGGAAAGGCTGAAGGATCTGGGTCTCTTTAGCTTGGAGAAGAGGAGGCTGAGGGGTGACCTCATTAATGTTTATAAATATGTCAAGGGGGAATGTCAGGAGGATGGAGCCATGCTCTTTTCAGTGATGTCCAGTGACAGGACAAGGGGCAATGGGTGCAAGCTGGACCATGGGACGTTCCACAAAAACATTAGGAAAAACTTTTTTAGTTGTGAGAGTGACAGAGCACTGTAACAGGCTACCCAGAGAGGTTGTGGAGTCTCCTCTGGAGACGTTTAAAAACCACCTGGACGCATTCCTGTGTGACCTGTGTAGGTGATCCTGCTCTGGCAGGGAGGTTGGGCTGGATGAACTTTCAAGGTCCCTTCCAACCCCTGACATTCTGTGATTCTGTGAATTTAGTACTTACATGGGGTGCCGACACTTGTTAGGTTGGTAATCTCAGACAAATCAAGGACCTTCAAGAAGGCTGGACAGCAATTCAGAGATTTAGCCCCCTATGGATCTATGGGAACCTTTCAGAGCATACTGCTCATTCCATCCATTTTTAGCCCTTCATGAGTATCTCTTCAGTCATGATTATTTGCTAACCAGAACCTCTGTCCCTCATTTGCATATGGTCATGCTGAAGGGATGGGTGAGCCTTGTAATACCACACTACAGAGCACACCCTCGTGAGAACTCATTATCTCAGTTCACAACTTACTCTGTTAGGCCCTTGAGGCCACCAGCTGCAGTTAGTATCCTAACAAAGTTAGGAGCCTAAGGTAACTAAACTTCTCTACAAAATAAAAAGCCTTCTACTGTTCTCCGTCTTTTTGAAATTGAGTAGAACATGTGAGAGCTATAGTAAATATAGACTGAAAAGTTAACAAATTAAGAACATAATCAAGAGTTTATTATGAACTTCAATCATATTTTCACAGAGAAAGGACTTCACTCATTCCCATTTGTCCTTTTAGGCTTTGGACAGTATCTATAAAATCTATTAAAAAATCTTAATAAAACACAAACCAAAAGATTATGAAGACTTTTGATCTTAGCTTAGTTGTAAGCACACAATAAGAAATGATTCATGAGTGAGAGGATTAACATATATGGAAAGTTACGCTGCACTGTAATCCCCAGATAGTTCAATAAAACATCAGAGAAGTAAAATCTGAACATAGATGCAAATTATTTCACCAAATATGAGATGAAGGATAATGGAGGTGATGATGGGTTTATGGAATTAAAAAGCAGCTGAGGGCTGGAGTTTGCTTGCACACACCAGGATTCCTTGAACATCCCTCACATAATTATGAGAGTTATAGCAGTGCACTGGTTCACTCAATTGCATCTGCATACAACTACTAAAAACTTTTTTCATCTATTTATACCTGGAGAACTTTGCTTTTTTACACACAAGATCTCAGGTACTAAACTTCTCTATATTGAGACACTGAAGTGCTTCATGCTTGGGGACTGAATCTCTGCTTGCAGTCAAACAAATCTCAGAAGTGGGTACAGACTATATGATATGGAGTGCCTACGGGGAGGGGTCCAGGGCTTTAGGAGTCTGACATCAAGCACTTTGTCAGCAACAGACTCTGCTCAGGATAGGCTTTGCATCTGAATCAGTAATGCAATTCCTGTTTAATTGTAGAATAAGGCAGTCATTGAACTAGTTGTAACTTTGTAGGAACATTTCTAAGTGTGTATGATGTGCATGACATAGTGTCACTTCTTCCCCTTTCCGGAACAATCCAACAATGAGCTCTTTTGCACAAGTTTTCCCCAAGAACAAAGGCTGTATCAATTAGTGAACAATTTAAAAGGCTATACTGTGAAAGCGGGAAATAGCTAGAGGAGTTGCCTGATATTATGGTAAAAATATGTCTCCTTTTATGTGACAAAATGTTTCCTCAAAGCGCTTTATAAGCATGAACTAATTAATACTTACTCAACAGAGTGTACATTAACATTATTTTTCTTTTGTGAATTACCTTGTATGTTTTTACTTGAACAGTCAAGACAAACCAATACTAAAAATTCCTTATAAAACATCATTTAATGTCTTCAGCCTCCTTTCTGGTGGAATAATATCACCGACATCTTGAAATAAACGGATTTCACTGTCGTTGAATTTAAATATAGTTCTTACCTGGCAGTTGAAATGGTACACCCGTTCTGAAATCTGACATTTTATTTTTATGTTTTTCTTTATCCTTCTTCTTTTTCATTTATCATATTTTTAGAATTGGCTATTCCAGATCCATGCATGTATGTCTATGCATCTGTGTGTGCATGTGTGTGTGTATATATATATATATTTATGTGAATAGTTACTTCACTACGTATTCAGACAAAACTCTCACTGAAAACAAGAAGAATTGCACTAGCCATAAAGTGAAGATTTAGGATACAGATCTCTCTCCAAGATAAAGCATTCCATAAAGTAATATTCCCCAAATCCTCCAGGCTACTTAAGCTTGAATATATGCCATTTAGTTGAGTATTAAAAAAAACCAAAACCAACAAACAAGAACAATCTCCTTTCCAGTCCAGAAGTTTTCATTAATATATTCATTTACATTCAGTATATTTTGATATCCCTCCATACCTTATCTGGTATTTTTTTTGTCCTATTCAGATTAACGGTAAATAAGCAGGGAGAAAAAATCCAATCTGTAGGACAACTTGAGGCTAAGCAATCCTGAAAGCACAGACTTCTTAAAATACTTGAAATGCAGTTTTGGACTACTTTTGCTGTTTTCAGTTCAGAGTAAAACACTGTTCTCAGTTTGACTAGACTTCAAGTATAATTATGATGTTTTTCCATTAGGAGGCAGTTACAAAGATGATATAACTGCTTCCCTGACTTAGAAGCCTCCAACCCATTTTATGCTCTTACCTAGGGCATTCAAGGGTGCCTGAGTGTTGTTTCAAACAAAAATTTATAAACAAATTTCACTTTCAAAGAAAAATCCTGAAAAAAATTCTACCACACAATGTATATGAAATATGGTGTTAACTAATGTATCAGCTTCTCACAAATAAATCAAATAAATTTTAAAAATACATTTGATAATTTTTTTTTCCATTTGTAGAATAGTTGAGAGATATGCAAGTTACCTGACATCATAGTTAGAACACACAATTACTGCAGAAGAACCCTACTATAGATTCACATCCCAAAATATTTGGTCCTTAGCAGTCCAATTATTTGATCCAAGAGTAGTCCTTATCTTTTGAAAAAAAAAATAAAAGAGTACCGAATGTAGCAGAAGAAACCTATCAAAAGGAAACAGGAATAAGCCATAGTTTAAGCATACTACCATCACTTAAAAGTCTTAAATTGTAAAACACAAGCCATGAAACCTTGTTGAAGAGGGTCCCTTCGGAGAGCCGGCCAAGATAACAATCATCACACCAATATGGCTACAGATCGTCCTTCCTTTATTGCCCCGGACAGCTCAATACATACAGTTAAGCAGTGTCCCCGCGCCTGCCCCGCAACAGAGTTGGTCAGTTCCAGGCCTACACGCGCCAGCGTTCCACTGGGCAGTGCCACTCCACTATGCAAGCGGCTCTCGCCCCCCCTTCTCCCCCCGGGGCCAGCACCTCCAGCCAAGCATCTCGCAAAGCTCTCACAAAACAGATAAAACCTCCTCCTCCCCGTGTTCCAAGGCAGCTTCAAGGACAGAGCCCCCGTTTAGGCCCAAGCTGGGCTGTCCACGTTTTTAAAGTTATACCGCGCCTCTGCTCCACAAGAAATTCCTCTACACCTTGTATATCCAATTAGATACATTTAAAACATGTTTTGGTCCTCTTTTCTTGAAATTGAATTCTGAATTTGGTTTTGGTCACCCAAGAAATATTTATGAACATCCTGAAGTCTTTTATGTAAAGAGAGATTAAAATTTCTTTGTATGAATAGAGGAAAAAGTAAAAAGGTTCTGTAGTTTTCTAACTTCAATGATTATTTTCCATTGATAAAAAATTATCATTAAAGAACCTAAACAGTATATTTTTCTAGTTACTTTATGTTTAGTAAAGCAGTTTTAACACAGAAATAGTCCCAAATAGCACTCAAATGAAATTCATTCTTCAGAAATACTGTGAACATGCAGGGTCACTTTGTCCCGAGCATGATCTCTAATCAGAGATTATGGCAAAGGGCATTCCACTACTGCTTGCTGCAAGCCCCTTCAAAAGAAAATACATTTTAAAAGAGCATTTCTTCTAAAATGAAAAGAAGAAAGAGCCTACAAAACTGATGTCTGGTAAGGTTACTACTTTCCTAGAGACATGAAGGAATTGAACTAGATATCAAATGCCCTATATACTTTTGAAAATCATAGTCATCTATCAGAGACTGAAATCTATAAGAAACAATTCAATGCACTTATCTATTTTGCTGTAAAATGAAATGGAGAAACCATGAGTGAAAATGCATAGTAATACATTTAAGACAGAAGAGAATATTTTAATGCAGTATACAAATAGCCAACAGAATTCTGTGTTTGCAAAAACAAAAACATTGATTAAAAAAAAAAAGAAAGAAAAGAGAATCTGAAGGAATGCTTCTCTATTTATTATGTAGAAATCAACCCCCTTAATAGCTGCTGTGAGTTTTTAATTACCTGAGTATAAAGTAATAATCAGTGTAAACTGGGGAGACACTACACCTTCCAGCCTCATTGCTGGCTGGAAAGAGCGTCACAGCACGCACCTGAAATTGTGTGCAATGATCATCATTAGTAAAATTAATTTTAGCTATGTGGAACACTGGGCTGATTTGCTAAACCTGAACACACACTCTGTCCCTAGCAAAGCTGTTCAGACTTAGATGAGCTAGAATAAGAATGCCAATACTTTAAGATAGATAGGTTTGTGAAGATGCAGTTTGCACCACATTTACTAATGTAAAATACTTGAATTATTCTACCTTTAGTTCCTAAAGTAGATTCTATGTATCTGGAAAATATATTATGAATGTGGCTATCAAAACCTAGAATGTAAATATTCACTAAAAATGAGTCCAAGGATATGACAAATACAGTTAATTTCTTGGGTCATCTAATATTGACCAAAAATTATAAGATGTAGTCAGAAAACAAAATGGATATTCTCTTTTCAATTCACTTAGTTTGGAGGGAAAAAACCATCAAACTGATCTGCTGGGATATTAGAAGTTAAATCAATGAAACCACACTATTTACAGTCACTATAGATGCTGAATAAGCACAAGTCCTATGAAGATGACTGCTAAAGGGTTAAATTAGAACATATTATGTATAACAAAATGCATTCAGAGGTTTGCATATATAGTTTCTCAAATGAATGAGTGATTTGCAATTTGTAAATAGAAACAACTTGCAAATAAAGCAAGTCCTCTGAAATCGTACTATTTTTAATTGTAAAATGCCTAAACTTAGGCACTGAATGTTTTATATTTTATTATATTTTGGTACAGTAGCCTCTTTCTTGTTTGGAGAGATCCTCTACTTCACTATTAATAGTTGTCCTTATAACAATCTCTTAAACAGAAAATGTTCTGCTGGGCAGAGATCCCAGGTAAGGAAACACAGCGACTGAAGGATGCAATGACTGATAGAACTATGCTTCAAGTGATCCACAGGGTCAATTGTCTGTGGCACAACAGCAAAGATTGATATGAAGAAAATGTATTCTCCACTCAGCTCTCATTTGCTTGAGCCTCAGAATCAGGATTGCAGCTCCACAAATTTATTGAATCTCCTCATTAAAAACGATTGCATAAGCTGCATTTAACTTGGTTTTGGTTTTCTGTAGAAGTTGTTCAATAGCTGATTTGCCCTCCACTTCTGTTTTTGACCTCTATTTTTGTGTGGATTTGGGAGTATTCTGCTGACAAATTCTCAGCAATGTTTTTTTTTGCAGCAGTAGGTGCTGTATCTGAAGTCAGTGGAGAGACTGCACAACGTATAGGTCCAGGGCTGATATACTTGCTCTGCATGTAATCTGCTTTGAAATAAAGTCCTTGCCACAATTTCTTGGATGTCTGAATCAGGACCACTTTTGCTTATGAGAAATATCAATGGTCAGGCAACAAAAATTTCCAGAGAAATATTATATTAGGCAGAATGCTATTTTCCTTACTTTCGACTGCACCATCAAAAGAAATGTCATGGGAACAAGTTACCTTATATCATTGGGTACAAGAGAGAGAAAGCCCACCTGTGCTTCAGTAGTTATTTTTGCAGTTCTTGATGTTCTTTTTTGTTCTTTAAACCAGTTTGGTTACCTACTAGGCCTCATTCTTTTGGAAAGTTTTACCAAAGAGAAGTTGTAGGAAATCATATCTAAAGAAGCCTGAACACTTTCCTCTACATCATCAAAATCAAATCAGCTTCCCTGTGTAGGTCTAGAAGTGAGATATTGATGCAGAGTTGTTGGTTCCATTTCAAACTGTAAATGTTATTCATCAAAAGCTTGTATCTTGGCAACTTTTTTTTAAAGTTGTCAAGGGTTAGGACAGACATTTTGTCCTCAGATCAGGACAAAAGTCAAATGTGTATCTGAAAGGCTGCCTTCTCCCAGCTGTCAAACATGTTGTTATGCTTCTCCCTTACCAGAAACTTCCATGCAGTGACTCTCAAAGCCATGTCAACAGGATGACTGGCCTTTTTTCCATACAGGTTGCCTTTCCAGTCATTTAACGAGATACTTGAAATTAGTACTGCTTAGAAAAACCAACAAGTTGTGATTAATATTAGTTACAAATATTTAATTCAGCAATTGCTTCCACATAAAAATTTCTAGAATTCAATTAGTTGTTCTTGAAGCTTCCACAATTGAAATTATGTGCTTCTCTTAAGGAAGACCATGTGAAATATTTTGCCTCAGAGAATTGTTTTTCACCAGCTTACTCTGAGCTTCAGCTTCATTTATGGACTTCAGCAAATGCTTTCCACTTGTGTGAAACTCCACCTGAAGCTCAGAAAACACTCTCTGACTCCTTTGTTTCACAGTCTTCGAAATACAGAGTAGTACCACTATGAACTTACAGACAGGGAAAATTAGGAAAAAAAGCTTCAGATATGTGATAATAGAAGTTCTTATCAGAAATATAGACTGAAGAACAGATTATTAACATGCATGTGAGCTTGGTGACCATACAATCAGATTTCCATGCAGTTATTAACAAAACTTAAACTTTTTTTTACATTTTTTGGGAAAATTCAGACATATGTTTGAGCACACAAGAAATACCTGTTCGACATATCCCAGACCCAGTGTTATAGCTGATGTTACAAGTAATTTCTCTCTCCGTCTTGCCGGACAGAGACACAGCAGCCAGAGCAGGGTCCCAGGGGGGGCAGTGGACATCTACTGGGAGTTTAGCCCACTCACTTTAGATCTGAGCTTGTTATGGTCAAGCTGAACTTCAGCAAGAAACTGGAGGGAGGAGACACATCTCAAGCTGCATTTTCACTCACTCTGTTCACAGTGTTCAGAGGGATTGCATGGTAAGCGTAACAGGTCAGTGAGAGCAGGATAACACACGTGGCATAATGCAGATAATTGATCTAGTTGTGTTGTTTTAAGTGTAAATTTGGACATTATTTTGAAGTGCATGTGTCCCAGACTGATGGATAAATAGATCATTAAATGTGGGTGGTGATTTCTTTATTTCATCTAAAGAAAGAAAAATATTGTAGTGAAGACACTCCAAAGGAGAGAACTTTGGGCTAGCATTAGATTTCAAACATATTGGTGTCTATTCAGGAAAATTTCAGTGAAGTCAATATCATTATTCTGCTTTCATACAGGCCAACTGTGTCCAATATTATTTTTTAATTTCTCTGGTATCACCCCAAACAAAAGAAAGTTTAAAATATTCGACAGTGTTCTGCAAGAGAAAAAAATATCACAATGTATTTTTCCTACTACAGAAAAGATTAATTCACATGCAGTGCACCAGCACACTATATTTTACATTCCCACTCAGAAATATACACATGTACTCACTCTCACAAGAGTATACAGTAGCTACAGTCAGATTTATGTCTCTGTGGAGCAATTTGAAAGAGTGTGATCCAGAAACTAAGCTGAACATTAAGCCTGGAGGAGCTGTTAAGCAACAAGGCTTTGCTGATTAAAACATGAACTTTATTTTAGTTTATTTAATTCATTTTGCATTTGGCTGTTTTATGTTAATTAACTCTTATGCAATTTTTATTCAATTTACTTTAGGTCCTAAATGAATATTTCAAGTTGCTATTGACAATTGTTTATGGACTATCGAACCTGTCTTGAATGTATTGCCACATTGAATTCCCAACACAATTATGAAAAAGCAGAGTTTCTCAGTGGTTGAAGACAAGAATGGGAAGTAAGGAGGTACACATATAAATGGAAAACTGCAATGTACTCACTGTGTAGGCTGGAAAGCTACAATTACTTTAGATGGGGATCACGACTGATTTTTGGAAGAGAAGCAACTCACAAACACCCACTGCTTGGAAGAAGAACTAGTTAGAGTATGCTCAATCCAATACTAGGCCCCAAAACTGAATTAATTTGAAAGACTCTGCTTTGTGCTGTAGCAGTGAATAGAGAGAGTTACCTGAAGGAAAATCCCAGACTTGTATTTCAATCTCCTCATTTGTACGTGGTCATGGTTACCTACATTTTTGAAGTGTTTCATTTTTTATAATGCCTTATGAAACAGATTCAGCTCTGGTATAAGCAGGTACAGTTTGACTGGCAGTTGTACTATAACACAGGGTAATCTTTTAAGTAATAAGTACTATCAGTAATGACATTATTAAAAAACATTATCTTAGCTTCACAGTGCAAGACAGAGCGGAAGGATGATCTTGTTGTTACAGGGCAGAAGTTATGAGTCTGGTATCTAATATCCAGCTTTATTACACACTTCCTTGCTGAGCCAGGGGTTGTGTCTCTATATTTCAGTCATCCCCCTTTCTGTAAAACTACATACACTGCTGAATTTGAGTTTTCCTCTTTCTATGTTTAACGCCACCACAACAGGGCAATTAAAAGGCATTCTAAGACACTAGCAGAGCTTTTTGTGTTTACTGTGCTGTAATCCTCTGAAACACTCTATGTAGTCCAAGCGCTGCTATCTATGACTATGCTTACTTTTCCTCATGTTAGGTTTTAATATTTTGAAAAATGTAAAGCTAGCAACAGTGGAGAATGTTCATTTATCCACAGGCTAGGATCATTAAGAAAGTGACATAAAAGTGCATAAAACCATTTCACATCTGGAAATTTGTGCAAGGTAGTTCAGTTCTTCAGTGTCTTCTCTTTTTAAAGCCACTAAGAGACAGTAACATCTGTTCTAGTGATTTTTGCTGATTTGTATGCCTGAGGAACAAGAAACAGGCTGAAATTGGCAGTTCGTTTTGTAGGCCAAACGCTGCAAATAGAAATGTGTCCAGGCAGTCGGTTCCTCTAAAAAGAGTGAGGTGAAATGGCCCTCTCTAGGGGCAGAAGGCCTAGGGGCATTGGCGGATGGCTGCTTTAGTCACAGAGATGTGACTAATAGAGGTGTTTGTTTTAAGTAAGCTAGTTGTGACGTCAGTGAAATACAGTTCCAGCCATGGACTGACGAAATATAATGGCTTTTATCACCTTGCTTTAGCCTTTTTGCTGAAAATAAGATATGGTATTCTTTTCTCCCTTCAGAAAATGACACTGTATTATAAGCTATCCTGTCCACTGACCCTATGACACAAGTGAAAATAGTTACTGAGTTCATAAATGTGAGAGGTCCTGTAGATGGATGCAGTCATGAAGAAGTAGGAAGATAAAGAGGAAAAAGGAAATATTTTTAAGGCTTTTTCTAAAGAGAAAGGGCAATACTCTATCTCGGATTTAGTCCTTGGCCAGCTGCATGCAGATGAGTTCCTTTGGCTAATTTAGAAAATATCAGTTGTGTTATAAATATGATGGGGATTCTTTTGTTTATTTGTTTTCTGATCACTCTTCAGGATTAAATCTGCAAAAAAAAAGTTAGAAACGTCTGCAGTACTTCCTCCCTTCTTTCTTTTTTAAGGACTTGCTGAAAGTGTTCCAACAGCTTTCCTTCCCACAGAAAATCATGAATAGAAAAGTAGTTCTATGGGGAGAAATCTCTTCAAGGACCTGAAGCAGAGCAATCATATTATGGCAAAAACTAGACTGCAGATGTGAGTAGGGGTAAAAAGATATACAAGAAGTTAAGTTCATGCACAGAGTGATTTTTTTTGCTAATCTGCTGACTATGCTTCTGATACACTGGCTGAACATGGAAGAGGGATATTCTGAGGGCCATGCTGTCATCAGTGTTGCTGTCTACAAGAGGAAAAAATGCTGTTGTGCACTAAAATCTTGTTGATCATTAAAAGCATGTGAATTTTCTTTTAGAATCTCAAGCAATTAAACTGATAAATAAGACAAATGCAATTTGTTAGAGCACTGCACTCAATAAAAATAGTGATAAAGTTAAATTCCTACTTGATATAATGATCTGGCAAGGCTTTCCTCACCGGACTGTGCTGCACAAAGGCAAAAGATAAACCACGTGTACTCTAGATGCTTGCAGTCTCTGGAAGAAAGGTCCTTTGCCATTCTGCAGTGGGGGTTTAAGTGTTTATTTATGTATGAGTGCAAATCCCCCCTGGAAAAAGCACTAGGGATGATGAGAGATTATAGGGAGTGATTTACTCACCTCCACATCCTGAGAATGAAGATGCCTTATAAATGGTCCCCTGATGTGAGTTATTATGGAAGTTTTAAAGAAATAAAGAATGTCTACTATTTAATATGTAGAAACTGTTATTTCACATATTGAAAATGCCCTGGCCACCCTAAAGATTCTTCTGTTTCCGACAAACCAGCCACGTTTTTGTTTTGCTTTATTGTGGTTTTTTTTTAATGATGTGCACTTTTGCCCCACCCAGTGGCCATTACCCAAATTGCCAGCACTGCTCGTTTTTTAGAGGAGTTTTCACCTTTCCGCCCCAATCTGCGGGGTGGGATCTGCCACCGTAAACTGAACAAAAGCAGCATCTGTCCCCTCTTGCTACCGTGAGTGTATTAGGCTATCATTATCTGCAATGACACTACCATCTGTAATGCGCTCTGGGGCAAACACAGGCATTGCCAGTAGCTTCAGCACCACAGGCAGATGCTTCATCATGCAGGAAGATTCATGAAGCCAAAATATGCTATACATGAATCTAAGTACTTGACAAGAGAGAGGGAAGAAGAGAAGGAGAGGCAGCCAGGAAATAAATGCTTTTCATGTGTCTCATCAGCAAAGATGGAAACAAGGAAGCATAAGCTAGGTCAGATGTATTAATCTAAGGAAGTAACAGGTATGAAGGAGACTCATTTTATTGCACTAGGAGATCTGAGAGTCTATAATTTTACATGGACTTTTACATCTTCCCTCTTTTTTACAAGTCACTTGCTAAAATTGGTTTCAAATAGAAGTTGTTTTTCTCAAAATTCATGCCTTCACTTATTTGTAACAGTAAACAACCTTCCCCCAACATGCATAGACAGGAAGTAAAGAAAAAGAAAAGACAACTTTTTTTTTTTTTTTTTGGTAATCATTTTCCTCTCTCTAAATTACAGAACTTTTATGTAGAACTCTGTCTTCCTCTCCCTGAACCAATTTCCCTGTCATTAAGTTCTCAAGGAAACAGAACTCTCTTCCTGGACCTCATCGTTATATGTGAAAGCACAAGAGCAAAGTAAAGATAAATGGCATCTTTTCAGAAACCACCAGCATTCTGGCCAGTATTTTTTTTCCTTTGGTTGTTTTTTTCACATTGTCCTTAGAGGTAGAAATGCAAAACTGTGCATTTCAACCAATCTCCTGATCTCTCTACCTGTGAGATATATATATAGCAAAGGACACAGTTCTGTTCCTTTTTTAAACCAGATGTTTACTGAATATGTGAAATATATTACATGTCTATTACAACACTAGCTAGGTGTCTTAGCCAAGATTGTGGCTTCAGCATCATCTATTCTGTATTCATACAGCGAGATAGAGCCACTATCAATAAAAATGTACTTTCCTTCCAGAATGAAATGTCTCTACAAAAGCTCTGTACTCTGTCTGCAAGGATGTTAGCAACATCCATTTCCAGAAGTCTCCTAACATCTCCTGTAGATCTGCATTGTGGTGTCATTTCTTCCCTGCTCTCCTTTTCCCTTCCCCCATGCGCGGTCTCAGGAATTTACTTGGTACCTTCCAGAAATGGACTGCATTGCTGCAGGCAAAATTCATCTCCTGAAATATGCAAAATGCATACACACTTACATGACTGTATACAGTACATGTATATATTAGCAACATTTTCCCCATGGTTTCATTTGCTTTGTAAAAAAAATTGATCATTAAGGCCAGTACTATTTTCACAAAAGTAGAGAAAGATATTTTTCTATAAATATATTGAATTACGCAACCAGCTTTAATCACAGTTGGGTGTGGAAGACAGGACTGTAATAATTCTGTGTCATAATGTACGGAGGAAGACTGAAGGATTCTGGCTTCCCGATCCACAAATTGTTGTACGTCACCCTCCAGTCACTCTTTTATTGCACTACAAGGACACCGTCTCGTTGTGGAAGGTATCAGACGATGTCTTTGTGTTAAGTGGTCCAGTGCTGCCTCTGTCAAGATTAAGTAGGTCATTTATAAGAGCCCTAGCACACACTGTATTTTGCAGTAGAGGTTTGAAGTTTAACAGACAAGCAGCCATCCAGACAGCAGCCCTGAACACATTGTATATGAGACAATATATTTCTCAGAGACTTGCCTTCCAAATAAGCACAAAATATCCTTAACACGCCTGGAGAGAAAATGGTGCTTTCACTATGTTTTCTCATATGGCAAAGGTTTTGCAAGCATTGTTTACACATCATCACAAGAAGTCTGTGATGATTTTCTGGGCATTTGTACAGGCTTTTTATAGTTTTCTATACATTGTCACTTCTCTTCTAAAAGGTGCCTATTTAAAAATACAATCCCAAAGAATTAAACTAGTTCAAGCTATTCTAAACTTGCCACATTTTTCTAGGGGAGGTTTCAGGGGGTTTGTCAATTTTAATTAGAAATGGCACAATGATTGTGCACAATGTAGCAGATTATAAGGGCTACTTGTTAAATTATAAAAGACTGGCTAAGCTTCAGAGAGAAGCTAGTGTCCAAATTCGCAAATTTGGAAGTTTATAGTTTGTGCTCACAAAAATACTTGGTTTTCCTTCTTTCTGTTGCAGATTGTGTTCTTTATCTGAGAAAAATACCAAGTCCTTAGATCTCTAGCTAGTTTCTGTGATTTAAACCTGGGTTCACAACAATAAAACCAAGTAAAATGCCGTGCCCTTTCATATGCCTTATCTATTTTTAACATTTCTTATTTTTATGTTAAATTCAGAATATAACCTTTACTGGAGTATAACATGTTTTCCCCTCAGAAGGTCGTTTGTTGTGAATTCTGAGAACAAATGAACTAAAGAAAAAATAAGTATCTGAAAGAGGTGATATGCATGGATGGAAAGAGAGGGAGGAATAGTCTGCCGTATACCTTTTCCATTAGAACTGTCCGACATGAGAGGCAGCTCCCCTTGCTCCAGCACTACGAGGAAGCTGTGTGTCCCTATACCAGTGTGGCCTGCAGAAAACTAACCTGACACTGGACACATATGAAGCTGAGGCACAGGTTCCTACATCATGCTCCATCAACCTTGGATGACTTGCAATATTGTCTGATTTTGACTTGTGACGGTCAGATAATATGCTGATTTTCTTGCCTGTGTGATTAACTCTGAAGATAACACAAAATCTTTATGAAAGCTAAAGAAAAGAAAGACAAGGACCAAACTGTCCATTTACACAAGTCTCAAACAATAAATTGTGAAGCATTGGCCATCTATTGGCCAGTGCTGATCGTCACTGGAAAGTTATAACAGATTTCTTCTTTTAATCTCCAAGTACTAGCTTATATTCAAAGACAGTTAAGAATACATTGTACAGGAAGCAAAATATATTTGCAAATAAGCATCACCAGTAAACAATCTGAAGCTTGACTAGAAGTAGTTCTTAAGGTGTCCTAAGCAATTATATCTATCCTGCATCTTGGATTCATTGATTTGGTTTTTCTTATTTCTAAATCCAAGGACTTTGTGGTTGTAAAATTGCGTGTGACTCCAAGCTCAATAGATGGTGCACTATTATGAAAAAAAAAAAAAAAAGCCCTGTACTCCAAAGTAGAGACAAGTGAACCAATGACTCTCTGATTCCAAAAAAAGCACAAAACCCAAAACCACAAGACTCCTGCATAGAAATACCTAACAAAAAACTTTTAAGGATTTTGACTCTGTATCAATTTCAACCTCTCTATTGATTATCTGGTTTGCATTGACACCTATGAGGCACAGTAAATACAGCTTGAGAACATTCTAAATCTGATCCACTGTGGGATATATCTTCATTCTTTGCAGTCATGTAGTTATCTCCCATCTATCACATGATCAACAACCAGATGGTTTGCTGAGTTCAAATGACTCACAGCACATGTTAAAAGGGCAAAAGGAACGGACAATAAAGAGGTTATTTCTTCTCTCCTTCTCTTTCCTCTTCTCCCTCCCCCCCTCTTGCTCTCTCTCTTTCTGATATACTGTGGTGACTGTCAAAGCAGCATACCTGCACAAATATATTCCATCTAGAAGTAATCTCTTACAAAGTGAAGTACCTTATTAAAGGGTAAACCTGGATAATGATTAATTTCATTAGGCAAAATTCTTCCCTGAAGGCTCCTGCTTGTAATGAAATCTTCCACAATCTCTACCCAGGGAAGCAATATGTCTGTTAAGAGCATTGCAAAATAGTTATCAAATGACAAAATATGACATACTAACCTTTTTAGATGATTGAGTAATAATACTTCAAAAAATCCACTCCCCTCCTTTTTTTTTTTTTTTTTTTTTGTACATTTAAGCTGTTTACATTGCATGGTGCAAAGTGATCATTAACTTTGCAATATGAAACCACCCTCACTGAGCACACTCACAACATGCAGAACAGAGGGAACTAGAGAATCTTTGATTTTAAAGGATTGCCACATTGTTTATTCCAGAAATGAGTATGTTTAGTGGTCATATTTATTTACAGTGTCTCCGTACGTCAAAGCAGTTTAATGAAATCCTGTTTCGCTTACAAATTTTATCACACATAAGAAATGTGGAAACTGCTGAACACACACACACACACAAAAGGCTTTTCTTAAAAACTTCATTCAGAGACCTGAATAAAGTCCTTTGTGGGATCTGTAATAAGGAGCTTGTTTATACATATTTATTGCCTGCAAATATTTTGATGCCAAGAGTCAAGAAAGACTTGTTTCAAATTAGAGTAACCCTCAATTTGGAGAAGGGCTTAAGCTTACAGTGGACAATGTGTTTTTTTCTTCTCTCTACACAGACAGCTATCTTGTACTGACAATGAGCTATACTGAAGAGGCCTTGCTCTGAAGGAATAAAGAGTGTCTGCATTGAACACACATTCTTGTGCTGAATATTTACATTTACCTACAAGAGTTTAGACTCCAGTAAATAAGAATTACGCAGTGAATCTGCCCTTACAAAGGTTTGGTTACTGTGTGAAAAAAGCTAGCTTCCTCTATTGCTTGCTTTATTCCTGATTTTCTTTTTGCCCCTTGGGAATTCAGAGATATAACATGTTTTGAACACTTTTTAGGTAAAGTTGCTTCATGCCCACAATTCATCCTGTACCTCAACCTCTGCAATTTGCTAAGTTTGCTCTAATTTATTTAAATGTAAGCGTCTGTCAGCATAGTTTTGTTCTGTTCTGTATTAAAATGATTGCAAAGATATTCAATTTTCAGAACAGTGTATTAGCACAGACTACAGAACAGGCATCCTAGGAGAAAAATTCTGATTATTCAGCAATGCAACTCATTCTTTGAGTGTTCTACACAGGTCAGATGATGCCATCCCAATTGCCCCACTGTTGTAACTCTCTGAGCTAGGAGTTGAGGAGAAAGTAGGAGATAAGCAGGAGGAAAACATGTCTATCATGATATGAGTTTTTCAATTCTCCTGATTTGTTTTTTTTTTTTTAAAAAATTCTTATCAACTTCAGGAAAGTACCACTTTTCTTTGATTTTTCATACGTTGGAGAAAACAGGTTCCTTTTTTCCTCAGTCTATAGCTATTCAAAAAATAAAAAGTTGCAAAATATTTGAAGATTTGCTATTATATGCAATATAATTTATTCAGTAATTAAAATGCAATGATTATTGTCACCAATTCAATATTTGCTCACAGCTGTTGCATGTTGATATCAGAGACAATTTGAAACTACACTTTCCTTAACATGGGAAGGTATGGCCTGATTCATATCCCATGCAGAGCAATGCATTAACCGTCACTGACACTCTCAACTCATGGATCTTTGCTTTAGAGCTATATTTGGTGTGCCACGTAGGATCATCTTTCATGAATACTTGCTCCGCTCTGTGTAGGTACATTCATGTTTTATCTTTCATTTTCCCTTTTTGATCATCTCCAAATGATAGGGCTAAATGAAAACCATTTCAGTGAGGAATGCAGTTATCATTCCTCAGAACTGTCGCAAGTACCTGAGATTTTCAGATGATTTCTATAATCTTTGGATGGACGCAGAGTGACATTTTTTCTAGGTTCAGACAAAAGCTCAGGTCTACTCCTCCCATTAAGGTAGACAGAGTGTTTAAGAGCTGTGGTAATTTATTTCCTCATTTTTAGCATATAGTAGAGTATTGCTAACAAATATTTAGTATCAAAACTAAAAGTCTTCCCTAATCTATTTCAGGCCCTATTTTCTGCTTTGAAAATATGTCTTCTAGTGTATTCCAATGGGACAATGATCTTACTCCAGCCCAGGCTAGGTCCCTGGGATAGGAGGCCCCTGGAATAGGCTGGACTCATGGATCCCACAGCAGCACCTGCTTGTTCAGCACAGTGAGGTTACACGCTTGTTCAGGCTGCAGCATGGCAGAATGGGGAAGAAAAAAATGTGGTCTTTCAAGCAGGTCATTGACCTAACTTTCTAAGGAAACAGCAAGTTAAAATGATTTTTGTTAAACCTATATGTATAGGGTTTGCATGGCAAGATATTGGTGGTGGTGGTGGCTTCTGTGAGGAACTGGTAAAAGCTTCCCCTATGTTCAATAGAGTCAATGCCAGCCAGTTCCAAGGCAGACCCACCACTGACCAAGGCCAAACCCATCAGCAACAGTAGTAGCACATCTGTGACAACATATTTGAGAAGGGGGAAAAAACCACCCTAAGCAACAGCAACTGCAGAGTGAGAATATGTGAAAAAAAGAGCTCTGCAGACACCAAGGTCAGTGAAGACGGGAGAGGAGGTGCTCCAGGCACTGAAGCAGTGATTCCCCTGCAGCTCATGGTGAAGACTATGGTGAGATAGGTTGTCCTGCTGCAGCCCATAGAAGTTGATGTTAGAACAGATGTCCACCTGCAGCCCTTGGACAATCCTGTGCCGGAGCAGGTGGATTTATTTCTTATTGCCCTACTCTGATTTGGTTGGTAATAGATTAAAATAATGTCCCCAAGTATGGTTTGTTTAGTCCATGATAGTAATTACTGAGTGATCTCCCTGTCCTTATCTTGACCCATGAGATTTTCATTATATTTTCCCTCCCTTCTCCAGCTGAGAAGATGGGTGATAGAGTGGCTTTGGAGGCATCTGGCTTCCAGCTGAGTTGGTGCTGTTCTATTGTACTGTATAAAAAGCAAATCGTCTTGCAGTCTACTAATTTGGATTTTGGTGTCTTCCAGTTGCATCCTAAAAATAAAGTATATTTCAATAGCCTGCACTGAGCACGGAAGGGGAAACCCAGGTGCTAAAATGTGAGTCCTGCCACGCACAGCTGCACTGCACACCCCAAACCCACCATGCTTGTGCTCTCCCTGCTCAGTAGCCAATCTCTCAGTAGCCAATTCTCAAAAATAGAATTTCAGCCTATAAACTCAAGAGTCGAGCAAAAGTACTTTAAAGAATGTTACTTAATATTAATTTAAATGCCAAAGTATTCCATTAAAGGAAAAAAATTCAATAATGTTACGATGTGCAATATTTTACATAATAAGAGCTGGAGGAATAATGAAAAAAAGTTCAATATCTTATTCTGAAAACTTGTAAAATCTATTAAATGAATTGTTGGTAAATATATTCATAGATTTATGAATATATAAAGCCCACAGTAAAAAAAATAATGTATATATATTTCTAAATACTTTATAAAAATGTAAGGATATATATTAGATTTATAATTTAATTAACTGTATAATGAGATATCAACAAAAGCTATTGTTTTGTGTGCACATTGAGAGTTACAGTGTATGAATCAGTTGTTACTAGTCAGATTTCCATTGGTAATGTAGAATATATCTCTTTCTCTGGATACTACTATGTGAGGTTTAGCAAGATATGTTACAGATACATGGATAGCCTCTTTGTGCTTACTGTTAAAACAGAAAGAAAAATTTGTTCCAAAGTCATACAGTTTTCCAAAATACCTACCCTTATCATGGAGTAGTTGCAGTTGGAATCCCAGCCTGTTGGTTGGTTAGTTGGCTGATAGTGTACTTTGTAGCACTGGATCTCTGTAATGCGAAGGTTACAAATAAAACTTCCTGAGAAGTAGGTTGTTTTCTGTGTAAAATATTTCAATTCTAAAATCACTGATTTTTTTTCAACAGTAGTTTCAACTCTTAGCAAATAGATGGACTTTTCCCCTAGGAGCTGAAAACTCAGTACGTTAAAAAAAAAATCATGTTACATGTTGGCCAAAAGTGCATCAAGGGGAAAAATCTTTGTTAATGAACCAAACCTACTGAGAGTAGTGGCATAAGACTTTTGAATGCCCATGGGACATTATTATCAGCAGATGTGAATAAAAATATCTCAGCTGAGTATTTCTGACATTCAGGTGTTTTGTTTTTGTTGAATAGATGTGATTTTATGCGGGGAGCAGGAATCTTTCTAGTTTTATTTTTCTCAAGATCTATTAACAGGGTTTGTTAAAATATTTTTGATGAGATGAATATGCATTTTGTCTTCTACCCTGTACCCTACCTGAAAACCAAGGCATTACATTACCGTTGAATTTATTTTGCTCCCTCTCTCTCACAGAGGCAGAATGTGCTTGAGAGAAAGCATCTTTTCAAAGACTGTGTGCACTTTGATATCAATAAAAATAGTAAGAAAATAGAATAAACCCAAAAATGTAATTGCTTTTGCTGCATGACTGATTGCTTCCACAATACAATTAAGCAGAAAGGAAAAAATATTACATCTTTGGCAGTTAATTCGGGGTGTGGCACACTACTAATCCTCAGAGGACTTAATTTTCTGCCAAAACTAAACAAAGTGTATTAAAAATGTATCTGATCACCAGAAGAGAAAAAGACAATTCAGACAAACAAGATAAATAAGACACATCTCATAAATCAGTGTCAGACCAGAAACAGATTGTGTTAACTAAAGCCACTCCTCCCTTGGATTCAAGTGCTTTACTTACAGAAAACATATTTACCTTCAATGGAGGTTTTTTTTCTGCTAACCAAACCATCATTAAATCATGCCACAAGACATTATTTATTTATTATTGTGGAAAAATGGCTTCAATGGATTCAACTGTTTAATCTTGCTGCCAGATAAAAAGAATGGCATAGGGTTTATAAAATAGTTAAAATCATTTTTATGTGTAAATACACCTGTATATTTTCATATATATTTTATATATATGTATACAGGTATGTGTATATACATATATACATATGTATATACACGTAAAATCACTTGACTCATGTCAATCTACTGTTACACCTTAGGTGGCAACAGTTTTATTCACCTATGAGCATAATATTGCCTAGATGCGCTCCACAGGGATTTCACTCCCTATCCAAATGCTGTGTAATATGTCTTTTGAGGCACAGCGAGCTACCATTTTCCTTATGAATGATCCCCAGTTTATTATGAGGCCATAAAATGATCCAATAAAGGCACCTCTGAATCTTAGCTACAGAGCTGATTGTTTATTTATGCTGCAGAGTTAGAGAAAACATCATCGGAGAAGATGGTGATGTTTTAACGGATTAACCACTGGCATTTTAAATTTAGATAATTTCATTGTCTTTAAGGTGTCTGTTTCAGTAACACATGCTTAAGGTTAGTGTTATCTATAAAGGAGGTAATGTTCCTTCTCATTTATTTATTTTGTTTTAATTTTTTAGGAAACTATGTGAGGCATGATACCTCACTAACAAATGTTTAATAGTAGTAGTAGAAGTAATAATAACAGTAACAACAGTAATTGCAAAACCTTGTGAAAATTAACTGAGTCTCACAAAACACACACGACCCCTCCCCACTAAACATAAAAACCAAACCAACAAAACCAAAAAACAAACTCTGAATCAAAAACACAGACAAGAATGATCTTAGGAGGCCCCTTCTTCAGGTATCTGCCCTACCAAACTGCTTTTCCCCTTCCCACTCTGCTGTCACATACTAAAGAAATTTAGTGATAGGCATTAGAATGAGAAATCAAGCTCTGCTTCCTCCAGGAGGCAGAGGTGAAATCAAATTGGCATTTCAGTATGCTCAAAAAAAACCAAAGCCTTCGTGAGTGTTCTGATTTTTGTTTTCTCTTCTCTTATGCTCTTATTTTGTTAAACAAAAAATAATTGTAAAACCACGGGCAATCACAACTGAGGAAAACGTGCTTCTGCAGGTAAAACCCCAGCACTGCAAGTGTGAGTGCGTTGGAAAAAATCCCAGATACTAAGTGAAGCAAGATTTTAATTATTATTTGGTCCCTTCCCTTCCCTTCCCTTCCCTTCCCTTCCCTTCCCTTCCCTTCCCTTCCCTTCCCTTCCCTTCCCTTCCCTTCCCTTCCCTTCCCTTCCCTTCCCTTCCCTTCCCTTCCCTTCCCTTCCCTTCCCTTCCCTTCCCTTCCCTTCCCTTCCCTTCCCTTCCCTTCCCTTCCCCCTTGTGCAGGCTTTTGAAAGAAAGTGCTTCACATGTTCATTTATTTAACTAATTGAAAAATACAGCAGTCAGGCAGCAGATATTTGAGCAATTGATAAAAGCATTATAAATGCCTCACCTGTTCTGTCCTGTATTTCCTCTAGTAAAGGAGAAAATGTGAATTCAATCTCAATTAAATGCATTCAATTTTTATTGAGAAAGTGCGATCCTCTACACAAATAATTAAAAAAAAAAAAAGTGTTTGTCTTCTATGTTCTCTTGAAGGTTTATGCAAGCATCTCTCCAGTATCTGTCATGTCACTAGCCTCTTCTTAACAAGAAAATTATTCATGGCTCTCCTTATTCTTGAACTGTAGTAACAACTAGTAGTAGGCCAAATCTTTTGTTCAATTTTCTACACTGATGCAGTTGGAGAGAAGATCTAAACATATATCTACAGTCTGCTGTGAGGATCCTCCGTACCACAGCGAGAGAAGATGGTATGTTGCAGAATCTTAATCGCTCCTCTTGAACACATTGTGCAAGAAATACAAAGTAAGATAGAACAGGAATAGAAAATGTATCCAGATGACTTCTTTACTTTCTTTTTTTTTATTATTTTAAATTTGTGTTTGTTATCTAAGCTTTGACTGTACCTAAAAAATTCCCAAACAAGTAGTTCTTATAAGAGTTTATCTCAATGACAAATGAAATAACTCCATTATCAGAATTGCACCCTTTTAAAACCCAATGATCTCAACAAAAGACTTAACTGACATTTAATACATTTTATGTCAAGAATTTGTGCAAAGTCATCAGTGATTTCTCTCAAAATTTCCAACAGAAAAATTCAGGTATTTCCATTCTCTGTGATGCTATGTTAAAGACCTGTCCCTGTGGTCCGATATGTTGATGGATCCCACAAAAGAAAAGTGTAGCTAAGCGTAAGAAATTATGGTAGGTAGTGGTAACAAAAAGGGGTTACAAATTAAGCAAATAAGCCCATGAGATGTTAATTCAAAATTACAGGTGAATGTCTGAATATAGGAATGAAGTATAACACACAGGCATATACATGTAGGGTCAAATAAAAAAAAAAAAAAATCTATGTAACTGAACAAGCAGTCAAAGATAGGTATAGATAAAGAATAGGGTAAGAATAGGTGGGAGGCATAAGTAACCCAAATTCTTGTCCTAAATAACACTGAAAATTTGCCATGAAATAAACTTTTTGTCTTGGCATTTTTTTACTCTTCCTTGTCAAATAAAATGTAAATGGAGATATAATAATGACATCTACTTAAGAAAATAGCTACTAAAAATAACAAAGTTTTTAAATATACCAGTGGGAAGTGACTTGCTGAGTATATATTTTCTGTGAAAAAAGGATGTCACAGAACCCATTTCACAAATACGTGTATTTTTAGTATCAAATTAAATATCTTACTGACAAAAGAACGAAACAAAGAGGAAAAAAAATAAAAGGAAACAAGATAAAGGTTAAAAAAAATCCCAGCTTATTTTTCTATTTGTAGTTTTGTTTATGTTTTAAATAATTAAGTGTACTAGCATCTGCGGTGTAACCCTGAGTAGCTGGAATTCCCCACTGAAGGCATGTGGAAACATTAGAAAGCTGAAAGAAATCTCACAATTTTCAAAACTGAGATAATTTTAAATATTTCAGCACCTACACAGGTCTCATCTCTAAGGCATTTATATGACAAATTATTCCCAGACAATGAAGGAAACAGCCTAAAATACAGGAGCAGAACATATCAGGTTTGTACATTGGAACCATGATTTTCTACAGGATGGAGCAAGAATAGAAAAGGATTGTGAATCAATTTGTAGTAGCACACCATGATGGCACTTCATAGCTTCAACGTGCTCCATATGCACACAGACAAACACACAGTGAGACCCAGCAGCCGCAGCGAGCTTCAGATCCAAATTTTATCTGTCTACTACCTTTCGATCAAGAGTTTTGGTGAGGATCACTATCTAACACTGCATAAAAGAAGATGATATTTTTAAAAGTTTTTCTAGTAACGGGACATAGGGGAATTCAGTGAATTTGCTATTTTTTTTTTTTTAAATGTGTGTGTGTGCATGCTTGTTGGTACTCACTCTGGTTTTGCAAAACACACCACATTTTACGGTCTGAAAATGAACACAAAACTGTTTGCATAACATCTGCACTGCTTGGAGGATTGAAACACTGCAGCAATTACATCCATGCTCAGTAACAGTCACTTGCAATTCAGGCAACTACTTTAGTTGAGCTAATTTAATGTTTAGTTAAAAGAGAAGATTTTTTTTCCTTTATTATTAATGATGTATCAGAAACCATTTCATAAACTGTTTTGTTTTTAAGCACATAGCTGCAAAAATATTTGCTGTATATATTTTTAAAGTGGAAGAAACTTTGAAGGATACTAATTTGATCTGCATCTGTAGTGTGTGCTCTAATTTGACTGATTTGACACAGCTGTCGTTCTACAGCCTATAATCTGTATGCATGCAACATAAGCATAACCTTTAATGAACAATATTCACACACAAAAGTTGCTAATATAATGCTAGCATAGCAGCACCTGCCAACACCTCTACAATTAGAAGTCTGTGTCAGCATTTCAATTATAAAGCACCTTCTAATTTAGAAGATCATAACTTGACAGTAGAAATCCATTCTGTGTTGCAACTTGACATATAAGGTCTCAGTTCAAAGCATTTTTATTAAAACAGGTTTAAATTGGTTTAGATATTATGAAGTTACAGGAAGACACTCTGTGGATGTTTTTTCATCACTACTCTAGCTTGGATGCTTTGAAAGGGAAATCCACAAATGTTACAGTTGTTTATGTGTAATTAGGATCAGTGAGACTGATTTCTTTTTTTCCATTAATGCAGCGGTAAGATCTAAGCTGTAGAGCTCCCCAGTGTAATATTTGTTTCATTCTATTATTTTTAGGATGCATATTTATCATTAAGGTTAAGTATAATATATCGATTAGTATATTTGCTCTTAAATGCACCAATTCACTGCTAAAACAGACACTGGTAATACATGTATGAATCTGTGGCCTAAAGATCTCTCCATGAAGACATATCACCTACTGACAGCATTTCCATGAATTACAAACTTTGTGAGTGTGTATTGACAAAACTGTTCCAGCTGAGAAATTACCATCTACTGTGTCAATAATCTACTTATCAAAGTTGCCTATTCCTTTGCACTGACACAGTAAGTGCTAACTACTGCTCAGTTATGGCACTATCTATTGTGGAAAGGAAATAATTTTCAGATTGTGACAGGGTTAGGATCCACTGAGGGAGATAAATTGCAGGGATTTTTTTCTATTCTTAGAAGGGTCATTGTAAGAGGAAAAAATATCAATAACAACTAGATCAGTTGTGTGACCTTGCTGGGAATATTTCCCTCCACCACTATTTCTAGCCCTTTCAAGCTGTTTCCAAAACCCAAAAGGACTGCACGGCATTATGAGTTCAACAGTTGCACAGAATGATGTGCAAAGGGTTGCACCACCTTCTTTTGTTGCCTGGTGGAAAAAAGCATCTGCACTTGACAGGAAGAGTGAAGAGAATCGCTTCTAAGCAGAGCCAGAATACTCTAGGCAACCTGAGTTGCTGGAGGAAGAGCAGCTCATAAACTGCAGCAGCAGGGGAAACTTCTTGGTAGTAGCCAGAGGCCAGCTCACAGAGTGAGAGCTTCACACAGAGCTTTTCATCTTGGGCATGTTATTGCATGAACACGTCCATATCACATCTAATTCATGGCAGAAGATGGGCAAAGTGAACCCACATCTGCCTGCAAAAGACCACGCAGTCAAAAAAAAACAGTTCCTGAAATAATTTTCCAAGGAACGTGTAAAATCTGTGCAGTTTACCAACAAGTTAGCCCTCTTACTAGCAAGACAGCTCTTCCCTTGCTAAGAGATGTCTGGAGTTTACTCCCACAGTTGAAACCCTTTGTGTCATGATTTCAGCAGGATGTGTCAGAGCTCCTGTGTTGCAAGCAGATGCAGTATCTTGCATTGATTGTTTGTGACAGCAGCAGGTCCTTGAGGTTCAACAGATTCCAAGGACACAAAGATAGTCCAGTGGCTGGAGCCCCTCTGCTACGAGGACAGGCTGTGGGAGCTGGGATTGTTCAGCCTTGAAAAGAGAAGACTCCGGAGGGACCTAATAGCTGCCTTCCAGTACCTGAAGGGAACCTACAGGAAGGCTGGGGAGGGACTTTTTACAAGAGCGCCTACTGATAGGACAAGGGGAAATGGGTTTAAGTTAAAAGAGAATAGATTTAGATTGGACCTTAGAAAGAAATTCTTCAGTACAAAGGTGGCAAGACTTTGGAATATATTGTCCAGAGAAGTTATGGCTGGCCCCTCCCTGCAGGTGTTCAAGGCCAGGTTGGACAGGACCTTGAGTAGCCTGATCTAGATGAGAGGCATCCCTGCCCATGACAGAGAAGTTCAATTCGATGATATCTAAGGTCCCTTCCAGCTTAGGCCATTCTGTGATTCTATGATGATTCTATGATTATGGCTCCTTGTCCTAGTCCCGCTCCATTTAAAAACAGGATTCACAGACTTGGTTTGTTAATGAGCAATATCACAAGCATTTTATAAATGGTCTGGAAATTAATGTTAATACAGCTATTACAAGCAAGAGAAACCTATTTGCTGGGGGAAGAAAGCTTGTAAAAAAAAGCAAAGAGAATGTCAGTGAAGACAATGGGTTTCCTTTATAGTCATTCATCTCCACACACTGCTATCACCTCTGAACTTTCTTCAGGTGAAAATGATGCCATTCGTACTAGTACATGAATCACATAACCTCCCGTATCACTCTTCAGTGCTCATTATTTTACAGGAGGCTTTTAATTGGTAGCTGTTTTCCTTGTTACATCTCACAGTGCCCTAAAATACCGGAAGTCTAGATATTTTAAGTGACCCTCACTGTAATTTAGTGAAGCCACCATGTTTTCCACCATATCTAAGAGGTCACAGTACACACCATAGCTCAGAAGTAGAGGTTGTGGTTTGTGTGATTTATACACAATTAAGTCAAGATTATATCAAAGCCTATTTCTTCCACTGTGCTGTTGTTTCATTTAACAGGCTTTGTAATAACAACAAAAAAAAAAGACCTGGTCCTCCATATTACATTAAAGACACAAGATTTTACTTCAGTCTTTCTAGCATCTTCTTGATTCAATATAATCATAGAATCACCGAACATTAAGGGCTGGAAGGGACCTCTAGACATCATCTAGTCCAACGCCCTTGTCAAAGCAGGATGCGCTAGGGCAGGCCACACAGGAACACATCCAGACAGGTCTTGAAAGTCTCCAGAGAAGGACACTCCACAGCCTCTCTGGGCAACCTGTTCCAGTGCTCTGACACCCTCACAGTAAGGAAATTTCTCCTTATGTTAAGGTCTTATGTTCTAGCTTATACCCATTATTCCTTGTCCTATTACTGCACACCATCGAGAAGAAACTGGAACATTCCTCTTGGCACCCACCCCTCTCAGCCTTCTCTTTTCAAGAATAAACAGCCCCAGTTCTCTCAGTCTATCTTCACAGGATAAATGATCAAGTCCCTTAATCATCCTTGTAGCTCTCCATTGGACTCTCTCCAGTAGATCCCTGTCTCTCTTGAACTGGGGAGCCCAAAACAGATACAGTATTCTGGGATACAGAATTCCAGGTGTGGTCTCACCACGACAGAGTAGAGGGGAAGGAGAACCTCCCTAGACCTGCTGGACACACTTTCCTTAATGCACCCCAGGATCCCATTGAGCCTCTTGGCTGCAAGGGCACTTTGCTGTCCCATAAACAGCCTACTGTCCACTAGGACTCCAAGGTCTTTCTCCATGGGGCTGCTTTCTAGCAGGACATCCCCTAATCTGTGCTGGTGCCTGGTGTTATTCCTCCCCAGATGCCACGGTAATGGTCAGAGGACATACTTGAAAGAAATCTGAACTACTGAGTAGCTGTGCAAAGGTATGCTAATCCAAACCCTTTCTTACGCATATCAAAAAATACCAAAACATACAGCTACTCACTACTAGCTCATGTATGTCATGTTTTGAAACTCTCATTGAAACTTGAACAATTTTCTAACTTTTCTGCAGATTATGACATTCAAGTCTATCAGCCAATGACAGCTCATCAGTACTTCACAAACACTGTAAAGGTTTAGACATGTGCTTTGTACATTTAAATAAATCCTTCAGTTATCTACATAATACATTAGAAAACAGCTTTGCAGTACCCTCTAGTGACGCATTACCAAATCAGAATGTTCTAGAAAAAGAATCACAGAATTACAGAATTGTTAAGGCTGGAAAAGACCTCTGAGACCATCAAGTCCAGACTATGACCCAACACCGCCACATTGGCTAGACCATGGCACTAAGGGCCAGATCCAGCCTCTCCTTAAACACCTCCAAGGATGGTGATTCCACCACTTCCCTGGGCAGTGCATCCCAATATCTGATCATCCTCTCCATGAAGAATTGCTTCCTGACATCCAACCTAAACCTCCCCTGACGCAGTTTCAGGCCATGCCCTCTCATCCTGTCACTAGTTTCCCGGGAGAAGAGCCCAACCCCCACCTGACTACAACCTCCCTTCAGGTAGTTGTAGAGAGTGATCAGGTCCCCCCTGAGTCCCCTCTTCTCCAGGCTAAACACCCCCAGCTCCCTCAGCCTCTCCTCACAGGACTTTCCCTCTAGTCCCTTCACCAGCCTTGTTGCTCTCCTCTGAATGCGCTCCAGCACCTCAATGTCTTTCTTGCAGTGAGGGGCCCAGAACTGCACACAGGACTTGAGGTGAGGCCTCCCCAGTGCTGAGCACAGGGGCAGAATTACATCCCTGCTCCTGCTGGCCACACTGTTCCTGATACAAACCAGGATGCTGTTGGCCTTCCAGGCCACCTGGGCACACTACTGGCTCACGTTTAACCGGTTGTCAACCAGTACTCCCAGGTCCCTCTCTGCCAGGCCACTCTCCAGCCACTCCTCCCTCAGTCCATAGTGCTGCAGGGGGTTATTGTGACCAAAGTGTAGGACCCTGCTCTTGGTCTTGTTGAACTTCATACCGCTGGCCTCATCAGAGAGAACCTTGACCTGAAGAAAAGCACTGCTGACATTACCACAATGACAGGTGTTCACTTTTGCTGTTCCAAACTCATAAATTACTGACATGATTTCTCCAAGGCTCTTGTAAACAAAAATGCATTTGTTTGACCTTAAATCTTTCCAGTAGAGGAACTGGATTTATTTTGTATTTGAAACCACTCTGTTAATACAAAACCAAATAATTTTTGTATCTGTTAAGACATTAAATTGACACCTGCGGAATTCCTAAATCCTATTTGTTCCTTATAACTTAGATCTATCACTGTTCGGTGTTTCTTGTGTCAGTGTGTTCCTTTAGCATGAAGATGTGACAGCAGACACCTGACAGCTGAAAGATTTGCTTTGCTCTGTGCAAGTATTTGAGCATGACTTTTGGAGTTTGGTGTAGTTTGGCTCCTAAGCATTTAAATTCTGCTTAGGATCAACTCATATCCTAAGGTTATGAATAATTTTTCTCCCCTTAAAACCACCATAGCTCACCTGTTAATATAAAACCATGAATGTTTATAAAAGTTAGGCTTTATTACTGATTTATGTCCAAAATCATTATAATCTAGTTTAGGAAACAGTAACACTGTGTATGAAAGACAAAGTTGTCTAGCAAGATATTGGTGTGTTTTGGTGATTTTGTTATTGCATTAATGTCTAGTTGTTACAGATGGAAATGATGTACATCATAAATGAATCTGTTTAACTCTAGATTTACCATATTTTGTAAATCAAAGTTTCAGTTCTGAGGTTTTGCAGTTTTTCATCTACAATAAAACAACGTACAACTCTAATACATTAATAAATGTTTCTGGTTAGGGCTGGACCAGCCACTGAATGATGACAGATGCTCTTTGTTTACAAGGGTATGTAGCGACAGTACAAGGGGCAATGGTTTTAAACTAAAAGAGGATAAATTTAGACTAGATATCAGGAAGAAGTAATATACAGTGAGGGTGGTGAAACCCTGAAACAGGTTGCCCAGAGAGATGGTGGAGGCCCCTTCCCTGGAGACATTCAAGGTCAGGCTTGATGGGGCTCTGAGCAACCTGATCTAGTTAAAGATGTCCCTGCTCACTGTGGGAAGGTTGGACTAGATGACCTTTGTATGTTCCTTCCAGCCCAAACCATTCTACGATATTATGATTATATGATTCTAACCTTTCTTCCTCCCCAGGTGGGAATGAAATAAGGCAGAGAGACGTATGGATTGGAAAACAAAACCAGCTTGAATAAAATAATAAAAGTATAAGAAAATAATAAAAATAATGAAATGTATACAAATATATACAAATCTGATATCAAATTCAACTTGCCCCTGATAGCAATCACCACTGATGCTACAGAGCAGGAAGGCCCCAGGCAAGTCCCAGGTTCAACGGCAGAGGATACAGGAGCTGGATTCAGAAACTCAGGATAGGGATCAAAGGCAGAATAAGAGATGGAGTCCTCCTCGAACACCTACCATTAAGAAGAGGGTCTAACCTGCTGTGATGCTTCAGTTTTATACAGAATATGATGTATATGGAATCTTGTTGGGCATCTGTCCTATCTGTTACTCATTGGAGGTGCAACCTTGTATTTCCTTGTGATCTCTTTTATTTACTGGCACCCCCAGCATGGCACACAAGAGCCAGCAGTGGCCTTGGTCACTAAGTATCAGCAAGAGCTTTTCTGCATCCCAGTCCCAGACAGTAACTGTAAACATCAGGTGTTATCACTGCCAGTAGCACACACTGTCTGAAAAAAACATGCTGTTGACTTCAGAACGTGCAGCCTCTTAGAAGAGTCTGAGCTGAGATGTAAAAATCGCTGTTTTGCTCATACCAGGATATAAGGAACATAACTTTTTGGGGGGGATACCTGGTCTTAAGAATTAAACTGCTTATAAATACTTATAAATGCTCTAAAATAAAGACTAACATACTGTTATATACAGATAAAAGCGGCAACATAGAATCATGACAATTTATTTGATGTTGATACATACTACTGTCTTCTTTCATCCACTCATAAATGTTGAATATGTTCGTCTATCATTTCCCTTTCCCAATCCGATCACAAAGCAATTTTAAGAAAGGTTTTTTCCTGTAAAGGTTCCTTGAATTCAGCATTTCTTGCACCAAATATATTGCTTACATAAGCAATTATCAGTTGGAACGAGTCATGGACTTTCTCAAGGAAACGTGTTTTTCAGGTGTCATGTTTTATTCATTGTCCCCTGCACCCCCACATACAGAGAATTTGAAACCATCTTCAGTACTTACTGTTGCTATCTGGTTTTGAAATGTCCGGAAATAAATTATATGTATAGAAAGTATCTGTTTTTCTAGTGTAAATACCTATAGCTTAAAATACTGGTCTTGTACAGCAAATTTGCACAAAAGCATAATAAAAATTGCATTTCATGGAATAGCTAATAAACATAACTTTCTTGGCGAAAGATCACTAAAAATAAAAAAAGCAGAAACATTATTAATTAGTACATTTATCAAGATAGCAGAAAACAATGGTATATAATATATATGCATAACATGTAGTAGCAACAGGAAAACGTGTATATGCATAACATGTAATAGCTTCAGGAAAAAAAGGAATATTATTCTTTCCAACAGGATATATTTTCCCTTTGAGGGCTTAGAAGTAAAGTAAAAGGTCTGCTTAAATCCCTGTCACTTCAAGTCTGTTTGCAAATACTACACATTGACTGTGCAAGAGACTGATTTCTGCACCCAGAACAAACTTATAATGATTTGTCAGGTAAAGCTATGCAAATAGCAATAAAAGTATGTGGAAAACAGCTATAAACATCTAATGTAAGTCTCTGTTTCCTTTATGGTGTAATGTGAGAGTGGTGCCTTTCATACCACGACCACGCCAGATGTCTACACGGCCCAACCTATTTTATAGTTAGCTTGGATTAAAATTTCTGCCCTCTTTTCCCATTCTATTTTCTCTCTTTAGTAAGTTCACACTGTAAAGGAAGTGACTAGACCTAACTACAAAAGAGATTTATTCACTATCTAGAATCACTCACATCATATGTGTGGAAATGAAAAATTATGTGAATCTTTAAAATACTTTAATATAGCTGATGGATATACTACCTTACCTATTCTGTAGAGCTGTTATTACACTACAATGTCTTTCTATCAAAGAAATTATTTCTCACTTCTAATAATTCACCTCAAGAATCTTCTTCACATCCACTTGCAGATTATTCCTAGATGATGAAAAAAAAAAGGCATCCTAATTGTGGCCGGTCCAGCCCTAACCTGCAACACTAGTCCATCTCTTTTCTTAATTTTCTCCTCCGTTAAAAGTATTGTTTTTCTAGATGTTTCAATAAACTCATTAAGATGTCTGAATGCGTTTTTTGTTTAACTTATCTAAAGAATTTTCTGTCCTCTTACAAGTACACATAGATCCAAATTTTGTTAATTTTAAATGCCTCACCCACAAATGGTTTGGGGAATGCCAATTCATTCCTCCCTAGGAATATTACAAAGATCGGATGTCCTCAAAGATCATGCTAAACATCACATTATTTCCTTTGCTCACATTATTGAATACTAGAGAAAGTGTGCCTTTTTGCATTAATTCAATGCTAATTCCTTATCACAATTTCATTTAGTCTTTCATTCCAACATTATGTCCAGACTGTATATTTTTCTACTTTGAAAAGGATAAATTCAAATTTTACTTCCATGTCTTACAAGACACTACTGGGAAAGAAATATTTGCTTCATTTTAAAACTATATGTGGATCTTATTAGGCTACATTTTGGTTGTTTCCTACTATGACTGCAGTATAGTTATTCTTCATGTAGTTATCAGAGGTAGGACTTTATAAACTACAAATAGGAAGAAGTAGTACAATATGTTTCATTCCATTTAAATTCATTTTCAATTTTTGAAGAAATTACAGAAACCACCAAACACAATAAACTGGTGATATTTGACAAATTCTTTCTTTCTGGCTAATAATTCAGTGGGTATCGTTGCTATTACTTAGTGTTACATTGTTCCCAAACACACAGATTGTTTTTTAAATTTCTTTGGAGTTTGGTTCTCTGAAGAAAGCTATACACCATGGCTGATATTCTCTATTCAGTAAAGTAATACTTTTACACATTGATCTGAAACTCTTAGTAATCGAATCCTGTTCCATGCTTTCAGGAAATGCAAACAGGCGCGTTTTTGTGTTATGTTATATTATTATTTTATTCAGCATGAAGATTAATTTCTTCTACAAGACATCACCTAGGGGGGAGAAACTTCATAATTTGAGGGATAAAAAGATAGAGAAAATTATCATTAAATTGGGAGAGAATTTCAGTGCTTGATGGACCGGTCGAGAGGCTGCATTCTCTTTCTCCATCCTATGCAGAGACGCCTCTCTGGGTGAATGTTACCCCTAAATTGCTGTATTATTATTTTGGCTAGCAATATTAAGCTTAATTGGTAGTGCTATTGTAGTTACTGAAATTATTAATGGCAATCTCAAATCTGTTCTGCCACTCTCAATGAAGTAACTAATTTTGGTTTTGTGAATCTGATCAGTAAAAATCCTTTGCCAGGACTCTGACTGATCAAGGCAGGACCTTTGCTGGGATTCTGATAGTTAGTCCTTTGCTGGGTCTCTGGTAGTCTTTTGCTGGGTCTCTGGTAATCCTTTGTTGGGACTCTGATCAAACAGTGCAAGTACTTTGCTGGAACTCTGATAAATGGATCAGTGAAAGTCCTGGGACTCTGACTGACATATATCGAAACTACATTCCTTTTGACATGACAGCAGTCCAGTCTTTAATAACATGTTTTTTCATCTTTTGTTTCCTTTTTGTGAGCATGGGTTCTGATATACCCAGTTTTATGCCACTTCTCTTTTACTCTTGTGTCATAGATTAGCTCAATGGTAGAAGTTAAGCAACAGTTGCTGATAATGTCACCTCTGATGAAATGCTTTCCAATTTCAAGCTTTGTAGCATCTCCCTCCTTCTCTATCAAACCAGTGTGATTATTTTTAAAGATAAAAAATATCCCACTGTTTTCTAAGGGAGTAGAACTACAAAGTTAGATTTATTGCCTTTATTTTTGTATAAAATTTACAAAGTACTGTATCCAACCACTTGTTGAACCCTGTTGGGTATTATCATAGAATCACAGAATTGTCAGGGTTGGAAGGGACCTTAAAGATCATCTAGTTCCAACCCCCCTGCCATGGGCAGGGATATCCCCACTAGATCAGGTTGCCCAGAGCCCCATCCAGCCTGGCCTTAAAAACTTCCAGGGATGGGGCTTCCATCACCTCTCTGGGCAACCTGTTCCAGTGTCTCACCACTCTCATGGTGAAGAACTTCTTCCTAATGTCCAATCTGAACCACCCATGTCTGGCTTTAATCCATTCCTCCTAGTCCTATCACTACCTGACATACTAAAAAGTCCCTCACCAGCTTTCTTGTAGGCCCCCTTAAGATACTGGAAGGCCACAATAGGGTCTCCATAGAGCTTTCTTTTCTGCAGGCTGAACAATCCCAACTCTCTCAATCTGTCTTCATGGGAGAGGTGCTCCAGCCCTCTAATCATCCTTGTGGACCTTCTCTGGACACACTCCAGCACGTCCATATCTTTCTTGTACTGTGGGCTCCAGAACTGGACGCAGTACTCCAGGCGGGATCTCACGAGAGTGGAGTAGAGTGGGAGAATCACCTCCCTCGACCTGCTGGCCACGCACCTCTTGATGCAGCCCAGGACACAATTGACTTTCTGGGCTGCAAGTGCGTGCTGACGGTTCACATTGAGCTTCTTGTCCATCAGTACCCCCAAGTCATTTTCTTCAGGGCTCCTCTCAAGCCAGTCACTGTCCAGCCTTTATCGGTGCCTGGGATTGCTCCGACCCAGGTGGAGGACCTTGCACTTTGACTTGTTGAAGCTCATGCACTTTGCACTGGCCCATTTCTCAAGCCTATCAAGGTCCCTCTGGATGGCATCCCTTCCCTCAAGTGAGTCCACTGCACCACACAGCTTGGTGTCGTCAGCAAACTTGCTGAGGATGCACTCAATGCCACTGTCCATGTTGCTGACGAAGATGTTAAACAAGACTAGTCCCTGTACTGATCCTTGAGGGACATCACTTGTCACTGGTTTCCACTTGGACATGGACCCATTGACAGCCACTCTTTGGGTGCAGCCAGTTCTTTATCCACTGAGTTGTCCATCCATCAAATCTATATTTTATCTTCTTGGAGACCAGGATGTCATGCAGGACAGTGTCAAAGGCTTTGCTCAGGTCCAAGTAAATGATACCAGTTGCTCTTCCCTTGTCTATTGATGTTGTGACCTTCTCATAGAAGGCCACTAGGTTTGTCAGGCATGATTTGCCCTTGGTGAAGCCAAGCTGACTGTACCCAATCACCTCTTCATTATTCTTTTGCCTCAGTAGTACCTCCAGGAGGATCTGCTCCATAACCTTACCAGGCATGGAGGTGAGACTGACCGACCAGACTTGAATGTGTATACTTCTGAAATACTATTAAAAATACAAAGTAATCTTGTTTGTATTAAAGTTTTGTTGAATTCACAGAGGGGTTGTTCTTGGCATAAATGCACTTAATTTACCCTTGTATAACTGTGAGGGTGACAGAGCACTGGAACAGGCTGTCCAGGGAGATTGTGGAGTCTCCTTCTCTGGAGACATTCAAAACCTGCCTGGATGCGTATCTGTGCTATCTACTGTAGGAGATCCTGCTCTTGCAGGGGGGGCTAAACTAGATGATCTTTTGAGGTCCCTTGCAACCCCTAACATTCTGTGATTCTGTGATCTAACTCTGGTGTGAGTTCAGACATAAAGAAATCACCGTGTAATGAAGTATCAATGAATAGTGGATTGAGAGCAGTCCTGGGGAGAAGGATTTGGGTGTGTTGGTGGATAATAAGATCAACATGAGCCAACAGTGTGCGCTTGCAGCCCAGAAAGCCAACCGTATCCTGGGAAGCATCAAGAGATGTGTGACCAGAAGGCTGAGGGAGGTGATTCTACCTCTCTACTCTGCCCTTGTGAGACCCCACCTGGAATACTGCATCCAGCTCTGGAGCCCTCAACACAAGAAAGACATGGAGTTCTTGGAGCGACTCCAGAGGAGGGCTACCAAGATGGTCAGAGGGCTGGAAGGCCTCTCTCATGAGGACAGGCTGAGACAGTTAGGCTTGTTCAGCCTGGAAAAGAGAAGGCTCTGGGGGGACCTTACAGCCGCTTTCCAGTACCTGAAGAGGGCCTACAGGAAGGCTGTGGAGGGACTTTTTACAAGGCCTGTAGTGATAGGATGAGGGGTAATGGATAGAAGCTGGAAGACCATGGGTTTAGACTAGGTATAAAGGAGAAGTTTTTTATCCTGAGGGTCATGAGGCACTGGAACAGCTTGCCCAGGGAGGTTGTGGATGCTCCATCCCTGGAAGTGTTCAAGGCCAGGCTGGATGGAACATTGAGAAAACTGATCTAGTGCGAGATGTCCCTGCCGTGGCGGGGGAGTTGGGACTAGATGATCTTTGAGGTCCTTCCCAACCCTAATCATTCTATGATTCTATGATTCTATAAATATCATAATGGCTTTTGCCATAACTATAGGGAAAATGTCGCTTATCACTTGCTTTGTTGTGAAAACATACTAAATCCTCAGTATATTATGTCTTGTACTCTACAGAATCTATTTATGGTACACGTCTTAGAAAAAGCCAGACTGTTTAGTGGGTATACATTCCTTTACACTTCAAAAGAACAAAACCTTCAATGACCAAAACCAACGAGTATTAATCATCTCAGTGGCTGGATTTGGCAATACTAGATATGACAACAAGTATCAAAGTGTGTCTTTATTGTGATATTTAGAGAGGAAAATTTTATATTGCATAGAATATGTTTATAATAAACTTTTGCCACACATCTTGAGATTTGAGGCGAAGCCATTAGAATTCAACAGGAACCTACCTAAAATTTTAGAGAAAAATAAAGCGTAGTATAGAAAAATGGATTTGAGCTCCCCAAAAATATACTGAAAATGCTCCAAGGCTGACATTTATACAGTTCAGAAAATGAAGGAACATGGGCCTTCATCGCTGATATGGGTGGCATACCAGCAGACAGGTACAGGTAACATTGTAGTGGATGTCTTCAAAAGGCCACATGACCAGCAAGAACAAGTGGATGAGGCCTTCCAGAGAGTTTGCTTATGCTACAATACTGGGGGTTATGCTGCTCTCAAGAGGGATCTCAACAGGTTGAAGAAATGGACTGACTGAAACCTCATGAAGTTTAACAAGGGAAAGTGCAAAGTCATACACCTGGGGAGGAAAAACTCCATGCATGATTATACGCTACAAGTCATCCAGCTGGAAAGCAACTTTGCAGAAAAGGATCTGGTGGTCCTTGTGGACAGCAAGTTGAGCATGAGCCGGCAATGTGCCTTTCCTGCAAAGAGGGTGAACAATATCCTGGCCTGCATTAGGCAAAGTATTGCTAGCAGATCGAGAAAGTTGATCTTTCCCATCTACTCAACACTGGTGAGGTCACATGTGGAGTGCTGGATCCTGTTCTGGGCTCCCCACTATGAGAGAGACTTGGACATACTGCAGAAAGTAGAGTGAATGTCTATGAAGATGATGAAAGAACTGGAGCATCTCTCATAAGAAAAAATTCTGAGAGAGCTGATACTGGTTACTCTGGAGAACAGAAGGGTCAGGGGAGATCTTATGCAACATTTGAAGGGAGGATGTTACAAGAACACAGACAGGCTCTTTTCAGTGGTGCCCAATGAGAGGACCAGAGGCAATGGGCACACACTGAGACACAGAAGGTTCCCTTTGAACATCCAGAAACACTTTTTTGCTGTAAAGTTGACTGACTGCTAGAATAGGTTCCTCAGGGAAGTTATAGAGTCTCCCACTTTGGAGGTATTCAACAGCCAGATGGACACAGACAGCGCAACCAGCTCTGGTAGCCCTGCTTGAACACAAGGGTTGGACGAGATGGCCTTCAACCTCAACCTTTCTGTGGTTCTGTGATTCTATGACCTCTGCAGAGAGTCATAAATCCTTCAATGATTCTAATCTCCAGTTACAACTTGTATCAGACAGTTGTCAGTGTAAACTACCAGAATTCAAGCTACGGCTTCTCATTAATGACACAAAAGTACTAGGCATATTGTAGTATTGAATGTAACTGCCATTTATAGGACATAGTAAATTACTTCAAGATGATAATGAGGCAAAAAAAAAGGAAGTATGTAAGAATACATACTTGTTTCCCCTTAACTGTTGATGAATAATAGATCTTCAAAAATATCTTTTATATTGTTTGATATGAAGTGAACACTGATTATAAATTCTGTATTTAAAAGTATTGAATATTTAAATTACTGAAAGTAATTTATTTCTTTTATTTTGTATGATATGAATGTGATATTTTCTTGATTTGTCAGTATAACAAGACTTCACTAACTGTTACGGATTTTTTTTTAATCCATAGTCACATTTATGGACTAGGAAACCAGAACACATGGCACTTCACAAGCTTGTAACAAAAACCCCGAAGACTTCAGTTTAAGCCATAAATTCTTTTTCTTGCATTTGGTCTTGTTCAAAGTTCCAAATTATTCCAGTTTAGAAAGACATATAATCAGGATTTTTTCATTAGCTATTTTTATTGTCAATGTCTCTGGTAACCTAGAAATTGGATTAAACTCTGCAGAGATTTTTGCTTCACTTTTCTTAGATCACTGTGTGTTTTGGCTGACTTGTATTTTTATCTGCATCAAAGGGAGGGGAAAAGAAGAAACATGTACTTACTACTTCCATATAACTCATGCATAAGGAAAAGAAATACTTGAATAACAAGCATTCACAGCATCCTATTCTTCCACTGAATTGTTACTGATACATCCTCAAAGTCTCCTCAGCGTGATCTGATTTAAAATGTACTTTGAAGCAACTATAAGTTTGTCTTGAGCTAATTATGAAGTAACAGCACAGTACCATACTTGACAAGTTGCACTGTTTCTAAGTAAGTCTCACTCTTCTGTTTTGTTTTGCTTTTTGATGGTAAAACTAATCTTGACCTTAAAGCATGTGAATAAATCTCCCGTCTGACAGCTTGCTGAAGCAGCTTATGGAAAGACACCCAACCATTTATCATCTTCATAGTTGATAATATCTCCTGTGAAATAATATCAATTAAAGGCAGGTAAATAAAACAGTGTGGTGGGAAAGCCTTTTAGCATTTCACCGTAATTAGAAACGGGGAGGAGAAAGAAAATACTAAGGAAAAGTCTGAACAACTTGTCTGTTCTTAGAGAAAGATGAATTAAAGTCTTGCAGAATTTAAACAAAATCTACTTAGTACTGATGAGAATCAGATTAGCAAGTACATTGGGTTTTGTGGGGTTAGTATACAAAATAAGGTTTTACTTAGGAAGAATGAAGCTTGAGAGCAACATACACACATTTAAGGGCTGTAGACAGCTATGACTTGTGTCTCACTCTCTCTGCTGCATGAGCACATCCCTCCTACAACCTCCTGCTGGACAGATCCTAGAGGGTCTATCATTTGGCATTTGAGGGGGAACGTACTTTTCACTTTTCTTCTTGGAGTTGCTTCCTCTTCTGTTTACAAGCAGCAGAAAAACTCTGTTTCCCTTAAAGAGGAAGAGGAGTTGTTACGTGGACCCTGGCTGGATGCCAGGCTCACACCAAAACTGCTCTGTCACTCCCCTCCTCAGCTGGACAAAGAAGAGAAAATATAATGAAAGGTTCACAGGTTGAGATAAGGACATGGAGATCACTCAGTAATTACCTTCATGGGCAAAGCAGACACAACTTGGGGAAATTAGTTTAATTTATTACCAATCAAATCAGAGTAGGATAATGAAAAGTAATACAACCAAATCCTAAAAAACACCTTCTCCCACTCTTCCCATCTTCCTGGGCTCAACTTCACTGTTGATTTTTTCTACCTCCTGCCCTGGAGCAGTGCAGGGGGATGGAGAATGGGGGTTGCAGTCAGTTTGTCACATGTCATCTCAACAGCTCCATCCTCCTCATGGGGAGGACACTCTTCCCCTGCCCTAGCATGGGTTTCTTCCCATGGGAGACAGTCTTCTATGACCTGCTTCAGCATGGGTCCCTGCCGCAGGGTGCAGTACTTCAGAAATAGACTGCTCCAGCATGATTCACAGAATCACAGAATCACAGAATGTTAAAGGTTGGAAGGGATCTTAAAGATCATCTAGTCCAACCCCCCTGCCAGAGCAGGATCACCTACACTAGAGCGCACAGGAACGCGTCCAGGCGGGTTTTGAATGTCTCAAGAGAAGGAGATTCCACAACCTCCCTGGGCAGCCTGTTCCAGTGCTCTGTCACCCTCACAGTAAAAAAGCTTTTCCTCATATTTTTCTGGAACCTCCCGTGTTCCAGCTTCCACCCATCGCCCCTTGTCTTGTCAGTGGACGCCGCTGAAAAGAGCCTGGCTCCGTCCTCCTGACATTCCCCCTTGACGTATTTATAAACATTAATGAGGTCACCCCTCAGCCTCCTCTTCTCCAAGCTAAAGAGACCCAGCTCCTTCAGCCTTTCCTCATAAGGGAGATGTTCCACTCCCTTCACCATCTTTGTGGCTCTATGCTGGACTCTCTCAAGTAGCTCCCTGTCCTTCTTGAACTGAGGGGCCCAGAACTGGACACAATATTCCAGATGTGGCCTCACCAGGGCAGAGTAGAGGGGCAGGAGGACCTCTCTTGACCTACTTGCTACTCCCTTTCTAACACACCCCAGGATGCCATTGGCTTTCTTGGCCACGAGGGCACATTGCTGGCTCATGGTCATCCTGCTGTCCACTAGAACCCCCAGGTCCCTTTCCCCTGCGCTGCTCTCCAGCAGGGCAGTCCCCAACCTATATTGGCACATGGGGTTATTTTTTCCCAAGTGCAAAACTCTACACTTGCCCTTATTAAACTTCATAAGATTTCTCCCTGCCGAGCCCTCCAGCCTGTCTAGGTCTCTCTGAATGACTGCACAGCCTTCTGGTGTGTCAACCACTCCTCCCAATTTCGTATCATCAGCAAACTTGCTGACAACATTCTCTAATCCTTCATTCAGATCATTGATGAATATATTAAACAGCACCGGCCCAAGCACTGACCCCTGAGGGACCCCACTAGACACAGGCATCCAGCCAGCCTCAGCCCCATTGACCACAACCCTCTGGCTTCTTCCCTTCAACCAGTTCTTGACCCACCTCACTACTTGGTCATCCAGACCACACTTCCTCAGTTTACCTATGAGGATGCTGTGGGAGATGGTGTCAAAGGCCTTGCTGATATCCAGATAGACCACGTCCACTGCATGGCCACCATCCATCCAGCTGGTTATGTCTTCATAAAAGGCTATCAGGTTGGTCAAACATGACTTCCCCTTGGCAAAGCCATGCTGACCGCTCCTAATAACCTTCTTATCCTTGATATGCCTAGAGACAGCGTCAAGGATAAGATGTTCCATCAACTTTCCAGGGATGGAGGTGAGGCTGACCGGTCTGTAGTTACTCGGGTCATCCTTCCTGCCCTTCTTATAGACTGGAGTGACATTTGCTTTCCTCCAGTCTTCAGGCACCTCACCTGTTACCCATGACTTACCAAAGATGATGGAGAGTGGCCTAGCAATGACTCCTACCAGCTCCCTCAGCACCCGTGGGTGCATCCCATCAGGGCCCATGGATTTATGAGTGTTCAAGTGTTCAAACTGATCCTTAACCCACTCCACATCAATCAGGGCAGACTCCTCCTTTGTCATGACTTCCTCTGGGGCCTCAGGGGACTGAGGCTCCTGAGGATGGTCTCCAACAATGTAGACAGAGGCAAAGAAGGCATTCAGCAACTCTGCCTTCTTTCTGTCCTCTGTCTCCAGGACACCCACCTCATTCAACAGAGGGCCTACATTGCGTCTAGTGTTAGTTTTGTCGGCAATGTATTTGAAGAAGCCCTTTCTGTTGTCTTTGACCTCCCTTGCAAGTTTTAACTCCAAGGAGGCCTTAGCTTTTCTGATTGCCTCCCTGCACTCCCTGACAGCTGCCCTGTACTCCACCCAAGTGGCCAGCCCTTCCTTCCACAATTTATACACCCTCCCTTTCCACCTGAGTCTGCCCAGCAGATCCCTGGTTAACCAAGCAGGTCTCCTGGATCTCTTTCTTGATTTCCTACCTGCTGGGGTCACAAGCCCTGCCAGCAAACCCAGTCCAGCATGGGGTCCTCTCTCCACGAGTCCGCAGGTCCTGTCAGGAGCCTACTCCTGTGTGGCTTACCTACAGGGTCACAGCCTCCTTCAGGTGCACCCACCTGCTCTGGCATAGAGACCTTCACAGGCCACAGGTGAACAGCTGCTCCACAATCAACCTTCATGGGCTGCAAGAGGACAGCCTGCCTCACTGTGGTCTTCAACACAGGTTGCAGGGTATCACATTAAATAGAGTGTAGTTTCGGTATTTTTCAGTCAGGGTCTCAGGGCTTTCATTAACTCATTTATCAGAGTCCCAGCGAGTGACTTGCACTGTTTGATCAGAGTCTCAGCAAAGGACTGTCAGAGACGCAGCAAAGGACTAACTATCAGAAACCCAGCAAAGGTCCTGCCCTGACCAGATTCATAAAAAATGGCAATTAGTTACATTATTGGGAGTGACAGAACAGATTCAAGATTGCTGTTGATAATTTCACTAACTACGATAACGTTACTAATTAAGCTGATTATTACTAGCAGAAATAATAATACAACAACCTGGGGGTAACATTCACCAGCAGGTGAAAGGTGTGGTGCTTACCCAGAGAGACATCTTTGCCTGGGGTGGAGGGAGAGAACATAGCCCATCAACTGGTCTGTCCATTGTTGAGGTTCTTCTCTCTCAATTCAACAATCATTTTCTTTTTATCCCCAAAATTACGAGGTTTCTCCCCGACTTTGGTGACATGTAGTGTGATTTGGATGGAGAGATGAATGCTATAAGCACGCATTAGCATGATCTCTATAATCTTCATTAGCGTATACAGGGGTGGCAACTTTAATAGGCATTTCATAGGTAATGAGGCAAATGTTAGTTATAAGATATGGTATCCTTTTCTAAGAAACAAAGAACCATACCAGCTCCTGTTATCTTGTTGTTTTTGCTCACCAAAAGTAGAGCTGTCCTGGCTACACAAGACTCCGTCCTCAGCTGTATCCCGTGGTAGCCAGGCAAGTCTCCACTGCCCCTGATTGGACTAGAGACAGCAAGGCCAATCTTAGTCATTCTTTTTGAGCACAGGGGCCTCTTCTCATTATTCAAACTTCATACAGGTAAATTCTTGCTTCGACACCTGAAACACCTTCTCCTTTTTCACTAACTTTGGTGTTTGCAGAGCTGTTTCTCTCATGTATTCTCATTCCTCTTTCTGTTTGCGATTGCTGTTGCCCATTTTTTTCCCCCTTCTTAAGTATATTATCCCAGAGGCTCTACCATCATTGCTGATAGGCTTGGCCTTGGCCAGTGGCAGATCCATCTTGAAGCTGGATGACATTGGCTTTATGAGACGTAGAGGAAGCTTCTATCAGAATCAATCATAGAATCATAGAATGTGTTTGGCTGAAAGGGACCTTTAAACATCATCTAGTCCAACCCTCCAGCAGTGAGCAGACACATGTTTAACTAGATTAGGTTGCTCAGAGGTACATCAATGCTGATCTTGAATGCCTCCAAAGAAGGAGGCTCCACCATCTCTTTGGCCAACTTGTTCTAGTGTTTCACCATTCTCATTGTAAAGAACTTTTTCTAACATCTAATCTAAATCTACTCCCTTTTAGTTTAAAATTGTTGCCCCTTGTCCTATCACTACACAACCTCGTGAAGAGTCCCTTTCCTGCTTTCCTGTAAGCCTTCTTCAGATACTGGAAGGCTGCTACTAGGTATGCTGAAGCCTTCTCTTTTCCAGGCTGAACAACCTCAACTGTCTCAGCCTGTCCTCATAGGAGAGGTGCTTCAGCCCTCTGATAATTTTTGTGGCCCTCCCCTGGACCCACTCCACCAAATTCAGATACTTCTTGTGTTGAGGACTCTACTGCTGAATGCAGTACTCCAAGTGAGGTCTCAGCAGAGCAGAGAAGAGGGGCAGAATCACATCTCTCAGTGTGTGGGCTATTCTTCTTTTCATGCAGCCCAGGATGCAATTGTCCTGCTGGGCTGCAAAAATGCATTAATGGCTCGTGTCCAGTTTTTCATCCACCAACACCCTCAAGTGCCTCTCTGTGGGGCTGCTCTCTAGGACATCATTCTCCAGCCTGCATTTATAAGGACGATTGCCCCAAACCAGGTGCAGGACCTTGGCCTTGTTGAGCCTGATGAGATTCACATGGGCTCAATTCTCCAGCTTGTCCATGTCGTTCTGGAGTACATCACATCCCTCTGGCATGTTGACTGCACCACTCAGCTTGATGTCACCTGCGAACTTGCTGAGGGTCCACTCAATCCCACTCTCTATGTCATTGATGAAGACACTGAAGAACACTGGTCCCAGCACGGACCCCTGAGGGACACCACTTGTCACCTGCATCCATCCGGACATCGAGTCATTAACCACAACCTTCTGGGTGTGACCATCCAACCAATTCCTTATCCACTGGACAGTCCACGCATCAAATCCATATTTCTCCAATTTAGAGAGAAGGATGCTGTGGGGGACTGTATCAAAGGCCTTGTAGAAATACAGATAGATGACAACCATTGCTCTTCCCTTGTCCACTGATGTAGTCATTCCACTGTAGAAAGCCACTAGGTTGGTCATGCAGGACTTGCCCTTGGTGAAGCCTTGTCTTGAATCACCTACTTGTCCTCTATGTGCCTTAGCAGAGCCTACAGGAGTTTCTGTTCCATGACCTTCCCAGGCACAGAGGTGAAACTGACCAGTCCATAGTTCCCAACATCTTCCTTTCTACTCTTTTTTAAAAATGGGTGTAACATTCCCCTTCTTACTGTCATCAGAGACTTCACCTGACTGACATGATTTCACCAACAGGGAGGGGCTGGTGGGCAATGTTAAGCTCATGGGCAGCCTTGGCTGCAGTGACCATGAGACGGTAGAGATTAAGATCCTAAGGGCAGCAAAGAAGGGGTAGCTTAGCAAGCTTGAAACCCTTGACTTCAGAAGAGCTGGCTTTGGCCTCTTCAGGAACCTCTTCGGCAGAGTGCCTTGGGACAAAGCCCTGGAGCTAATGGGAGCCCAGGAAAGCTGGCTGACTTTGAAGGATCATCTCCTCCAAACTCAAAGGCACTGCAGCCCCAAAAGGAGGAAATCAGGCAAAAACTCCAGGAAGCCTATATGGATGAACAAGGAACTCCTAGCCAAAGGGAATATACAAAGTGTGGAAGCGAAGACTGGTAACCTGGAACAATTACAACGATGTTACTCGTGAAATCAGAAACCAGGTTAGAAAAGCTAAGGCCCTGATGAAGTCAAATCTGGCCAGGGACATTAGAAATAATAGAAAAGGATTCTACAGATATGTGAGAGAAAAAAGGAAAACAGGAGAGAATGTGGGGCCTCTCTGAAGGGATACAGGTAACCTGATTACTGAGGACATAGAGAAGGCTGAAGTATGCAGCGACTTTTTTGCTTCAGTCTTCGCAGGTAACAACTTGAGCCACATCACCCAAATCAGAGAGGGCATTGGCTGGGAGAATGAAGAACCATTCAGGGTAGGAGCAGATCAGGTCTGGGGACACATAGAGAACCTGAAGGTGCGCAGGTCCATGAGACCTGATGAGATACATCCACAGGTCCTGACAGAACTGGCAGCTGAAGTTGCTAGACCACTAACCAATGTTTGAGAAATCGTGTCAGTCTCGTGAGGTTCCAACAAATTGGAAAAGGGGAAACATAGCCTCCATTTTTTTAAAAAAAGGGAAGCAAAGAAAACCCAGGGAACTACAGACCAGTCAGCCTCACGTGTCTGCCAAGAAAAATGATGGAACAGATTCTCGTGGTAGCTGTACTAAGGCACATGAAAAATAACAAAGTGATTGGTGACAGCCAACATGGCTTCACTAAGGGCAAATTGTGCCTGACTAATATGGTGGCCTTCTATGACGAAGTTACAGGGGTGGCTGACATGGGGAAATTGACCAATGCCATTTACCTGGACTTGTGCAGGCATTTGACACTGTCCCACATGACATCCTTGTCGCTAAGATGAAGAGACATGGGACTGATGGATTGACCACTCAATAGATAAGGAACTGGTTAGAAGGTCGCACTCAAAGAGTTGTGGTCAATGGCTTCATGTCCACATGGAGACCAGTGACAAATGGAGTTCCTCAGGGATCTGTTCTGGGTCCAGCGCTGTTCAATATCTTCGTCAGCGACATGGACAATGGCATCAAGTGCACCCTCAGCAAGTTTGCTGACGACACCAAGCTGTGTGGTGCAGTGGACTCACTTGAGGGAAGGAATGCCACCCAGAGGGACCTTGACAAGCTTGAGAAATGGGCCAGTGCAAAGTGCATGAGCTTCAACAAGTCAAAGTGCAAGGTCTTGCACCTGGATCAGGCAAATCCCAGGCACAAATACAAACTGGGCACAGATTGGGTTGAGAGTAGCCCTGAAGAGAAGGATTCGGGGATGTTGATAGGTGAGAAACTCAACATGAGTCAGCAGTGCACTCATGCAGCCCAGAAAGCCAACTGCATCCTGGGATGTATCAAGAGAAGCGTAGCCAGCAGGTCAAGAGAGGTGATTCTCCCCCTTTACTCTGCTCTTGTGAGACCCCACCTCGAATACTGTGTCCAGTTCTGATGTCCCCACCATAAGAGGGACATAGAACTGTTGGAGCACGTTAAGAGGAGGCCACAAAGATGATCCAGGGGCTGGAGCACCTCTGCTATGAGGATAGGCTAAGGGAGCTGGGATTGTTCAGTCTTGAGAAGACTCTGGGCGGATCTTATAACTGCATTCCAGTACCTGAAGGGAACTTACAGGAAGGCTGGAGAGAGACTTTTTACAAGAGCGTCGACTGATAGGACAAGGGGAAATGGGTTTAAGTTGAAGGAGAATAGATTTAGATTGGATCTTAGGAAAAACTTCTTGAGTACGAGAGTGACAAGACTCTGGAATAGGTTGTCCACAGAGGTTGTGGCTACCCCTCTCTGGAGGTGTTCAAGGCCAGGTTGAATGAGACCTTGAGTAACTTGATCTAGTTGAGAGGCATCCCTCTCCATGACAAGGAGGTTGGATTAGATGATCTCTAAGGTCCCTTCCAGCCTATACCATTCTATGATTCTATGATTTTTTAAATCATGGAGAGTGGCTTGACAGCTACATCAGCCAATTCCCTCAGGCCCCATAGAATTATGCATGTCTGTGTTCCTCAGGTGGTCACGAACCTGATCTTCACTTACAGTGGGAGGGACTTTGTCCAGTTGGTCCCCATTTTGTGGTCCGTCAACCTGGGAGCTCTGAGGAGATTGGTTGCTGGTGAAGAAGGTATCGAGAACCTCAGCCTTCTCCTCAACTGTTGTTACTATTCTGCCATCCATGCTCGTCAGGATGGGTATGCTTTCTCTAACCTTCCTTTTCTGGTTCACATACCTGTAGAAGCCCTTCTTATTATTCTTCACAGTCCTTGCCAAATTTAGCTCCAGCTGCGTTCTTGGCCCTCCCGACCTCATCCCTACAGCACCACTATACACTTCCCAGGATATCTGTCCCTGCTTCCACTACCTGTGCAGTTCCTTCTTGCCTTTTAGCTTGTCCAGAAGGTCTCAACCCAGCCATGCTGGTCTCTTCCCTTCCTTACCTGATTTCTTACACGTGGGAATGGAAAGCTCTTGCCCTCTGTGGAAAGCATCCTTAAAGATCTGCCAGCTGTTCTGCTCCTTTGTCCCCAAGACCATTTGCCAAGGGGTCCTATTGACTAACTCCTTAAAGAACTGAAATTTTGCTTTCTTAAAATTCAGGGTCCTGACTATGCTCCTCATCTGACTCATGCCCCTTAGGACTATGAACTCCACCAGTGCATGATCACTGCAGCCCAGGCTGCCTCTGATCTTAACGTCCCTGATGAGCTCACCTGTGTTGGTGACCATCAGGTCTAGTGTTGCATCCGCTCAGTTAGAAGTGTCTATTTCCTGTCTTAAGAAGTTATCATCGAGGCACTCCAGGAGCCTCGTTGATTGCCTACAGCTTGCTATGTTACCTTTCCAGCAAATGTACGGGTGGTTGAAATCCCTCAGCAGGATGCGAGCCTGCAAACGCAATGCCTCCTCTAGCTGGAGTAAGAAGGCTTTGACAGTTGACTGCCCTTGATCTCGTGGCCTGTAGTAGGCACCTATCATGAGGTTTCCATTGTTGCCTTGGTTCTTAATCCCTACCCATAAGTTTTAAGCTCGATCTTGGCTATTCCTTAAGGATATCTCTTCACACTCTATTTCTTAACACAGAGGGCAAGACCTCCACCCCTCCTTCCTCATCTATCCCTTCTAAACAGCTCATAGCCATCGATAGCCACATTTCAGTCATGGGTTTCATCCCACCAGGTTTCAGTAATGGCCTTTATGTCGTAGCTTTCCAGTGGCACAGTGGCTTCCAGCTCCTCCTCTTTGTTGCCCATGCTGCGTGCATTGGTGTACAGACACTTCAGCTGGGCTGTTGACCATGTCACCTTCTTGTTGGAACACCTTTTAATTCCCTTGAGGTGTTCTATGGATGTTAACCCACTGGCTGCTACTACATCAGCTTCTCACAGAAGCCATCTCTGTATGCTCCTGCCATCAAAACCTTGCCATGCAAATGCAATATAAGGGATTCTCCAGCTTCCTTTTCCATGAAGATATTCAACAATTTGTGTGACATGAGGTTATTCACAGATTGTGAGGTCTAGGATTGCAGGTAGCAAATAACTGAATTCTAAGACATTAGAAATAATTACAGGTCGATTCATAGAAATGCTTCAATGAAATACATGGAACTGTTCGTAGGTACTTCAGCAATTTTATCATATCTGTAAAATACTGCTGTTGATTTTGATGCAGCTTAAGCAGTCAAATGCATTTGACTCTTTACCTTCATCAAAGTACATAGTATATAAAAGTGTAAGCTCTCATTTAACAATTTTAACAATTTGTCTTTCAAAACTTTGTCTTTATGAGGAAGCTACTAGACCTCTGCCTTAATTTATCATTGTCCAAATGAATTTAATGTAACATAAAAAGAATACAAAATTCATGTTTGTGCTTCCATTTCCACTGAAGAAACATAAGCAGACTGAGAGTTTAGCTGTTTGCTTTAATCAAATGGTCCTGTGAGATTACATTTCCCTAATTCTCGCAGCTGGTATAAAAATGGGTTTAGCTAGCCAGCCAGAGACTTAAAAGTAGCCTTTCAAGTTCACCTTTAAGAAGCTACATTAGCTTTGCCTAGTAGCCTGTTTAGTAATGCAGCATACAGCATACCTGGCTTTAGACAGGACTAGAGATCAAATCTAACCTCATAAATCTCCCAGTTCATGACTACAAGAAGCTGCCAAAAACTAGATGTTATTTCATTCTCCAGGGGCTGGTGTTCTGCTCTGGATCTCTCTTAAGTGCCCTGTAGCAGCTGATCACCAAAATGTGTAATAGCCTTGGGAAGGACTACACTACCCTTTTGACCCCAGAAGTAATATTTTGATAGGGCTTGACCTTAATAAGACTGCCAGCATAAAAGCCTAACAGTAAGAGTAAAGGAAAACCTTTTCTGAATAACAAAGAGCTGAAGAAAGCATTTTCTGCACACTCCATAAATTATTACATTTACCTCTGGCAAGTACATTTAGTGAAAATCGTGTTCTGAATCACATTTTGGAATACTTAGATTCAACAACAGTTGCTAACCCAAAAAGACTAGCTTGCAAACAAATCCTGGGCAAAATTCTACCATTTTCACTCAATTTAATCATTATTTGACCAACAAAGCCTACTGAATACAAATGGCTACACTTCTTTCTCTTTCTGATTTACCCTTTTTTCTATTTATCCTACTGTTTAACTAATTTAATTCCAATTCAGGGCAATCAATAAGATTTCAGATGTCTTAGGGTGCCAGAATGTTAGAGCTTTTTTTGCACCATAAGGAAAGAGAAAAACCCTTGCCATTTTTTCTGACAGTAGATTCTGAATCAGTATGTGTAGTCCTATTACTTGACCACTGCAAGTGAAATCTGACAAATCACTTTCTTCTTCCATTCCCTTCACAGCCACGTGTCACAGATAATGCATTCTTTTCTTCAAGCCTTATCACTAATGCGGTTCCCTGCTGTACATTGTGGGAAAGTGTTGTCATCTGGGCCACTGGGTCCATGATGAGCTTAATTTCTGTAGGATTCCAGAGAACTTAAATGGTTTACATAGTGTGAAGAAACAATTAAGCTGCCTAGAAGCTACATGATGCATGGCAAAATAATAGGTAAGAGGAGGACATAAGCTTCAGAGTGAGCTAGATTTGCTGTCCAGACAAGTAATTTGGAGTGGCTGAAGTGAGGATGAAGGGCACATTGGAGTAAAATTTCACTGCAGCAAAACCTTTTCAACAATGACACTGCCGTGCTATTGTTTCAGTGCTGATTTCTTTCTTTCATCATCACTGTAGTCTAAAAGCACTTGCATGTGTATAAGTAAATACTACTTCATGCAGATTTACCTCATTTTGTTCTGTTGGATTTTGCAAACTAAATACAGATTTCACCCTGGATTAAAAAGTTCAGGGAAATTTCTTGGACTTTGTAAGCTGTGGGGAACACAGCTTGAGAGACTGAGTGTCCTTGAAAACAACTGAATCACTTTCTGCAAATTCTGTCCCTGATTTAAGGGTAGTTTTCTTTTCCCACTAAAAGCCATGATGCAAAAGCCACAAAAATCAGCTCCATCTACTTAGACAGCTGCTAAGAGTGATCTTATGAGTAAGTTCCATCAAAACTTATATAACTGGAAATTAGATTTTGAAGAAATACTAGTTGTTAAAAGTTCCAGAGTTATTTTAAGAGTTTGAGTATATTATCTATTCAATGAAAAAAACCCGAAACACAATACTGTGTAAATGGTTTATGGATTGCAGTAAAACTCATAAATTAATTCTGCTAATTTTTTCATGACAAAAAATATTCAGGCCTTGGTATGCTTATTTACATGTGATCCTTTCCATGATAGGAATTAAGTTTGTTCTACTCGTTGCTCATGAAAATTATAAGCGAAAGAATAGTAAAATATCTGCGTAATCCTTTTTGTGGTTGAAATGTAAATCTAGATTTTCGGAGTTTTTATTGATTCCAGTTCCATAATATCTGAGTGTTTCCCAGGCTAATTAGATTAGCATAGTAAGGCTCCTAATGGAATCTTTAGCTCTGCTCCCTCAGTCGTCGGGTGAAACTAATTGGAGAAGGTTTGTTTGTTTATGTTAGTAGGGAAAATGGTAGCTGCTAATGTGAATGTCATTCTAATTATGGTGGAAAAGTTTGTCAGAGAGGATGTATGGAGATGTGGGTGGACTTTAAATTATTCTAGTCTCCCTTAAAACTCATTCTACACCAAAATTATTCTGCACATGCTATTCAACTGTCATAAATGTACTTCTCTTGTACTACAATCTGAGGTATCAATAAAGACAATAGGATGTTTCCTAATAAAGATCCTGAAAGAAGAACAGAGGTTTAGAAGCATTTTGAAAGTCATTTTCTAGTAGAGGATCAGTCTTTTTTTACTTATGGCAATCTATACTTGTAAGAACAGCAATATACAACTTTCCTTTTCCAATATAAAAATTAATAGTAACTGCATTCTGGTGCATAGATCATCGTACTCAGATCCTCATCAGATGCAAGGAATATTCTAGAAAACAATAAAGTCATCCTGGAAATGAAGGAGGTCATTTATCAACTTGTTCAACAAGAAGCAAAAATAATGAAACTTAGTTTCATTTGTATTTGTATTCTTACAGTCCTGTGCTTCACTGTGACATGTTCATCTGAGGAGAAATAATGCTGAAAGGTTCAGTATGGACCTACACCTGCTTGAATTGATTGCCGAGTGAACATATGCTTTTTAGCAATCTGGATACCACCAAATAGAATATATGAGGTTCTTCCTACTTTTTTTCTCTATATGTGTGCTAATGTTATTCATTTATTCATGCTTAACAAATAGTTTATTGGACATAATGATCTTTTTACCCCTCTTTCAGATCTGGTTGAAATTAATGAAAGGGCTTACAAGTAGTTCTGGAGATAACTACTGTTGACAGATAAGGAAAAAAGACAGATGAGAATGGACAAACAATAGACAAATAGATCGCATAATTATACAAGACTTCTTTCCTTAGGAAACCAGGCCAAAAAAAAAAAAGAACTTATGTCTACTCAAAGCTAATGCTATCTCATCATTTAAGCTTGATAACATCGACTTCTGAAACACTGCATCTCTGATGAAAAGTATCTGCCATTTCCAGTGGAACCATGTGTCACTGCACTGGAAAGTTTGAGTCAGACTGTGTGTGAGACACCTGCTCTTTGCAGAAGAGTTTCACCTGAAACATCCTGGCAGCTTGTTACGGGTATTGGCTGCTAAAATCACTGATATATAGGATATAATCGGTTACAAAAATATGTATTTTTCGTAATATGTGTGCTATACATACTGTTCAAATATAGATGAAAAGCAAGCTAGTTCTTTAAAACAAATCATTATTCCTATATGGCATCATAGAATCATAGAATCATAGAATGGCCTAGGCTAGAAGGGACCTTAGAGATCATTTAATCCAACCTCCCTCTCATGGGCATGTTTGGAAGTATCTAAGAAGATGGGTATTACTCAGTTTTACAGTTTAGAGAAGTAAGACATAGAGAAATTCAATGGCTTAAGTAGTGGTCATCCGAAAACATGCTGTGCAAGAGTCTGCATGTCCTCCTGGAGGGACAGCCTGTTGACCAACACAAAGTGACCAAATTCTGTAATATTATCTGATCATTTAGGTTAGGAAAACAGTCTGTCCATTAGCCAATTAATCCTGTCTGGGTAAGAAGGACCAAGCAAGAAGGACCAAGCATATCATCTTCCTGGTGGGGAAGACAGGAAGCAGCACCTGTGGGTGTTTAGACCACATCATAACAATAGGGTAAAAGTACTTAAAATCACGGTCTCCTGTTGCACACCTGACTTCATGGAGACCTCTCTGTCACATCTGTGAACAACTAGATAAACCAAATACTAGACATCAATACAGGAGGGAGTAACAAAGTCTGTGCCTTGGGGTTGGGAATGTGTATTTGCATGTGCCCATGTATATGTATGCATGCATGTCCAGGTGTTAATGTGTAAAACTTCACATATGAAGCTGAATGCAACAGATGTGCTATGTATGCCAGCCCTTACACTGATGTGTGATTATCCCGTTTCCACTGCCCTTACCCATTGCTGTTGTGAATGATAATCACTTTATATATGTCTTCCCAGATATGTATTAAAATCTTTTGAAAAACTGCTTTTTCAGGTAGCATCTATAGAGTGAGGGGTACTTGCAGGAACTTAGAAAGATCATCTCTAGAGACTAATCCTACGTGCAGTGTGTGAGGAGCTGGAATCCTGTGGCTCATGCAACCACCAAGAGAAGTGAACAAGGAGCAGGCATTCCACAGGACAGGCATTTTACAGAAGACTGAGGAGCACTTTTTATAACTAGAAAGTCACTGACTCAACCATGCATGAGCTCAGAAGCAGGCATTAACTTCAGGGTTATAATTGACAGTGGGAGAGTTGTTTGTAAATGTATATGTTTGCCTGTATGTCTGTGTCAGTTTTTGCTGGTTCAGAGACCCACCTACAGCAACCATTAAAATTCAGTATAACTTCTGCTTTCTGAAATGTTTGTCACAAATATATTCAGTGTTGCCACATCTCTTGATACCACTTCAGATCTCTAAGAAGCACAGGCACAAGAAAGCCCTCCAGGAGGGATTTCTCCTTGTCATTAGTACAAGTAGAGAGGGGCTGTGGGCTTAGGTTTGGGAGTTTTTTGTTGTATAGCAGTGGGACAAATTACAAACAATACTATTCACTACAAATCTTCCAGATCAAGATATAGGAAGATTTATTTTTACACTTAAATTAGAACCATAATGTTAGTTAACCATAAGAACTTATTTCAGAATAATGTTGTTTTCTTTAATAAACTGAGAGTATTAAACCACTTTCTCAGTTTTCTAAGCATTTTTAATACAATTTTAATATGATAAACTATGCTCAATAAATCTTCAGGTAATGGTCAGCCTTGAAGATTTATCACTAGACCTGTAATGTGGAAGACTTCACTACAAATGGAATTCTCTGAAGCTTAGAAACAAAAAAGTTTATTGTAAAAACTGCAGGAAATAGCTCGACAGAAAAAAAAAAAAGAGTAAAATAAAGGACTCAGCAGTCTAGAACAAAAGGTAGTTCCTTTATCTCTCCTGAAATGTCAAGACCAATCAGGCAAATGACTATGTGATAATCTATATCAACAAGCAAGGGGACATCAGAAGAAATGAGATGATCAAAGAATGTAAATGTATCTTCTCACAGTTAAAGAGAATTCTGCAAGTTGTCTTACACTGATGAAGAGGTAAAATGCCATCACAAGATGTGCAGAATACAATTACATGTGTAGTCATGGTAGCATATTATGAAAATACACTATGTTTAAAGTGAGGTGAGACCTAGAGGTACCTAACCGCTGTAGCAGTCTTATAGAGTATCTAAATCATTGCCCCTGAAAGGTGTTTATTTTCACAGAGCAAGGTGAATTGCATAGAGGTGTCTGAGGATGATAGAAAAACTTGCAGTAAGTGGAGAGGAAAGGATGTAATTACACATTCACCCACTGTATAATTTCAGTGTGTGTCAGCATCTTGAGTGTTATGTGCTGTTCTGGTCCCTTCATCTCAAAAAAAGAATGTAACAGAGTGGAAAAAAAAGCTCAGAGACAACAAGAAAGATAAAAGGTATGGAACAGCTTCTGAACAAGCAAAGATTGAATTGACTAAGTCTTCTCAGCTAGGGAAAGAAATGTCTGAAAGGCGATATGATGGAACTGTATAAATACTGTGACTCGCATAGAGTCAGAAAGGAGAGACTCATTTTTCTTTCTGTCTTACCAAAAGAACCGGAGGCCATAATGAAACTACAAGTGCTACTTTTGAAACAAAGAAACAACAAAGAAAAATATTCACACAATGTATGGGAGTTTCACTACTAACCACAAGATACAGAAAAGGCTAAAAAAATTGTGTAGGTTCGGAAGAGGACTGGACAAGCTTCTGGAAAACTTGATTCTTTGGATCAGGAAAGTCAAGAGCTACAGACTACTGGATAACAGTACTCAGGAAAATTATTTTTTTATATATATGATTTCCTTCCCTTTTGCTCCTCTGTGGTCAGCTAGTGCTGGTGGTGGTTGGAGACAAAGCTCAACACTTTGCTCACTGGCTCCTTGCAGCCACACCTACAGCTTTGCACCCTTACCATTAGGGGCTAAGATCTCTGACTTACCCTGCAGCTAACAAAATGCACTAGAGCAGGTTAAGATGCAGTCATAAATGACATACCTTAGAACTAGTCTTCCCACCCAAAGTAAGACTGTTAATACTGGGAAATGTGTTTACTCATTTCTGGCATGACAATGAAGTAATAATGTATCTTCCATGATGTTCAGTGAAATGGTAACAGCAATAAGATAATTTTAAAGGTATGTGGAGTCAAATTTTGCTTCCTTTCCCAGTCAGCATGATGTAGCAAACTGCAGCAAGGCAGTTTTTCTCTGTTATTATTTCACACACCACTAAATACGTATTTATCAAATGTTTTGTTTCCTAACCTCGTGTTTTCTCTGCCAAGGCTAAAGCATGCAGATGAAAAATGTGTCATGGAAATTACAAATGGGTGTATAGGCTATGGGGAAATGATGTATGTAATGAATTAAATCTGCAGATTAGATGGAGAATACTAATGAGTTCAAACAATATCAGATCAGAATACTCAGATTCACCAGAATTACTGAGCCAGAGAAGGCAAGTTTGTGTTTCTTGTTCTTTCTCTCTCTCTCTCTCTTCTTCCTCTGCAGCCTGAACAGATTAATTGCTGGTTCAGTGTAAGGTTAATAATCACTACCAACTGCCAGATTCACTTAAGAGTTTACAGCAGAGATATTAACAACACACTGATATTGCAAAGCTTGGGCCTTCTGAGAAGTCATGTCTGCCAGGAAACGAAGGAAGTGAGACCCAGAGAGTCACACAGAGAGACCCAGATCTACCACAGTGGTCTAGTCAATTTAAAAAAAAAAAATTAAAACTTATGTCCCTTCCCTGTCTTAATGTAACTGAGCACAGAAAATGGGTTTAGGGAGAAAGGAGACTGGGAAGGTAACATACAGATTTCATTCTTTATTCTGAAATATTTTAGTGAATATATTAATATCCTGAATTTTTTTTGTGAAGGCATTAAGAGTTGTTAATTCTGTGGAGGAGCATTAATTAGGAAAATCATTGGAATCAAGTCACAGAAAAAAATTCTGTGTGTATGTGTTAGAGTGGGGGGAAGGAGGATAAGATGTATTATGGACTGTTGGACTGCCAGAGAGGAAACATAAAGAGCAGCATAGCAGTAAATCAGGCCTAAGACGCACTTTTTAATAGCTAGAACGCTTTATTTTTCTTATTTAGGAAGTAATGTAGCAGAACCTTTAAAATAATAAAATAAGAATCTGACAGTTCCATGGAAAATGTCCTGCAGTGATTAAGAGAGACCTATGGTTCTTCCAGAAACATATCAGGGAATCTGAAATGACTCACTGGAGGGACAAACAAAGAAACCTTATTGTCTTCTTACGGATGCACTCCTATTTACTGTAACAACTGCCAAGATGATGGTCAATGAACCTTTGAATACTAGCACCTTGTTTAACCATCTGGAGTTTATTTAAGAACCAAGAAGACAACAGTATTTACACTACCTTATTGTCTCATGCACTCAATCCCTTGACTTTCCATGGGGCGGTTGCCTCCCCACTGGCTTGGCTGGGCAGAAAGTCATATTGGTTCCTGCTGTTCCATCGCTGACTGTTACCCACCTCAGGCATTAGTGATCATGGTCCCTGACCTGCCCTGGCATAGGTCTCTGCTCACCTGCCTCAACTCCAAGAGGTTTCTCCACTTCTAGGAGCCTGCCTCCAGTCAGGAGGTTCACTTTCATCTTTCTGAAACCAATTTTGCTTTGAGGTATTCCTTCTTTTGGTTGTCGGCTCTTCTTTCTGACCCCTGAAACTCCCATTCTCCTCAGTCTAATAGACATATAACATATGATGAGCCTTCAGATTGGTGATTCTGTCTCATGCCTCTGTATTTCCTGGAGGATTCAGGATGTGCTCCTTGTTTTTTATCTGTCTGTTCTAAAAATTTGCGGCCCTCCTGTCCCGGTCACAGTCGGGAAGTCACATTTTTCTGTCAGGGAAATAAAAAGTTCAGTTCTGGCATTCATCCCCAACACATAGGCATTCAACTGTTAGTCAACTGTTAGCACTTACACTTTGCTCATTTTTATTTTTTTTTTTTCCTTTTTTTTTCCTATGACACCCTAAAAAGAAAATTTTAGGACTAGGACTTAATCACTAGTTATATGAGGGACACCAGAAAATGCACGTTATGTCCTACAGTACCTCTCCATGTTTTTATATCACTACTGAAGACAGACCTTGTGCAGAGAAGGTTCACAAAGCCTCCTTTCATCCTTTTATATATTCAGATTATATCCAGATAACTTAAATCCCACCTAAACCCATGCACTTAGTTTCTTTGAGGTGAGACATCTTTGCCAGTCTGAAACTAGCCAGGGTCAGGCAGATTTAAGCTGAATAAAGCCCTTACTCTAACTCCAGCATAAAAGGGAAGTGTGCTGGAGAAAAGTCATCTCTTTTGAGGGAGCTTAAAGGTTCTCTTCAGCAATGGCTCAAGAGGCTTTATACATTCTCATTTCTCCTATGGTTAGGACTATCCCCAAAGGCAGCATTTAAACCTGAATCTGGCTTCATCTTGAAATCTAGTAAAATGTACCTTCTTGAAACATCTTTCACCATCTCCCTCCCAGTGTGACAAATATAGGTCTTTGTTCTTTTGCTTCATCACTAAGGCTTTCAGTGAATGAAAGCCATCACTGAGTGACCAATGAGTCACTGTCTCAGTCAGCATCACTGAGACTTTTTGTGCTTCAATTCTTTGTAACATTAGGTGCAATGATGTGGAAAATAACTACGAAGAACAAATAAAAAAAAAAAAAAAAGCAAATATTTTCCTGAGTTACTTTTAAAGCACAATCCTGCCCAGAGAACTAGATCTTAACATTTGGCCTTTCAGTGTTACACTCTTCATTCCCTTATTTTTCAGCAAGGGAATTATTTTCGCCCTAACAATTTAATACGAAGTAGAGGTGGAGAGCAAGTCATGTCATGCCTAGATTCATAACTGTCTGATAAACTCTGATTCCAGAGAAATTATTGAGTTCTAGAGGTATTAGTGTTATATGAATCTCAGAAGACAAAAAAAATAGAATTCCACAAATTGATCTTGTTTAATATTATCCCCAGATAAGTATGTGATATGCATATGCATGTATATAGGTACCTACATACCTTACATATTTGTTATTCAGTGACTTATTTTTATCATAAACCTTTATAGGCCACTTTCTACAAGCAGTTAAAGTACATCTTAATATTCAGCTTGTGAAACAGATTTTTCTTCTGAGTATCTGGCAGAACTTGCTTCCCTAGATACAGTAGCTCTGAAACCTGTACTTAAAGAGAGTTCAGGTTTCATGAATGTAAAGCCATCAGAGTTGCTCCCACACTTACCATACCTCATTTTCCTGTGGAAAATATAGTCAGCCCTGACTTCCCTAATACAAAACAGGAGAAAAGAGCAGATCTATCTTTGACATATCATATGGGAAAAGACTACTTTTCTGAAAGAATCTGCTTTTCTGTCTGCTCTGTGGCATATCGCTACACTTTTATTCCTCATCGAGTATAGTATGGGGCAGTCTGGAATTGTTCCAACATACAGTTTTTTAAGGTTGAAAGTCCCTTGTATCTACATAATGAACACTATCCAGCTCTGGGGTTTGACAAATACTACAAGCTTGGGGTTTTCTAATATCCACAAGGAGATTAGCAGAAAAGAGTGAGTCATAGATCACCTATGCAGGGGAAATGCTTACAATATGACCTGAAAGAAATGCAGCTGGGACATCAGAATACTTGTCAATGAAATACAACCATCCTGCTCAATATACTTTCTGGTAAAATAAATATATATTATTACTATTTCCTTAGCAAACTGCAAAGCTGAAAAACATTAAGAAGAGATGTTCAATATACATTAAATGCAGACAATGAGAGGTAATACTGATTGTGCTCTGAATTTGTACGTCTTAAACAGTGCCTCATTTTGTCATACTTCAACCCTTGTTATTACTCAACTTTTGTTTGCCCTTCCTGAAAATTGATACAGGCAGAAATGCAAAGTTTCAAACCAGAGTTTCAACTTCTCTCTGTTTCCTTTGTCTCCTCATATATTTGTAAAATTCATAAGGCGAATTAAGTACTAGTTTCTTGCATTTTTTCCCATTTCATATCTTTTTCACACAATGCTCATGTTTTATATCTTACTCCAAAGTGAGTAAATGATCTATGATGCTTATTATACCCAGGGCATCTGGATCTCTATGATGAAAAGGGTACAAAGTTCTACAATCATAGAGGAAAAATCGCAACAAAAATGTGACATCATATGTCATTTTTGAAATACCTTCTCTATAATTTGTAGACTAAGTTTTTCTTTTACCAACAGATTCTTAGTGAAGTTGAAAAGGATATAGATCTCTGACTTCATGTCTAAAGTGATACACCAGGAATAAAACTAAGAGATGTTTTGTCCTGAATCCCATCCCTTGATGTTTTTTGTGTTGCTTTTATGAACCTGAGTTCATAACCTGTTGAACAGTGATATTTTGAGGAGAATTATTACAAAAAATTCATGAAAGCCTGCATGAACATTGAAAGATTTAATATAAAAGTAGATATTATTTAGGCTGTTATCCTGCAAATATTTATCCGCAAGATGAACTAAGAATGGTACCTAAGACTAAGTTGGATAACTGTGGATCTGAATGTAATCTCTTTGATTTTCCCAGTCATTTGCAACATTCAGTCTCTGGCACTGAAAGATGGGAATAGAATAGCCAGGTGCATCATTAGCCCAGAAAAAGATGTTCCTCTTTGTGAAAATAATAAATAGAAAAATAAAAAAAAATATATATTTATATATATATAGCAAATATCATCAAAGATTTATCCTGATGAAACCTGAGCACCATGTCACAGAAGAATAATAAAAAGGTTATTTTCAAATCAGGTAGTTTTCTGGGTTTTGTCTAGTCACTATCATTGATCAATGATTTGACTGAGTAATCATATGTAATGCAGAAAACTTCATTATGTTCTGAACCAGAAATTAGAAAAACAAACAAACAAACAAACAAACAAACCTTAGCTGTTCAGTAAAGATACTTCTCAATGATTGTAATGAAAATAGATGAAACACTTTCTTGAGTCGTATCCTCAAAATGAAACTGAGCTGCTGCTCTTCTTTTGAAAGAGTTTTGATTATCAAGTCACCAAATATTTTGACTGCTATATGCTACAATATGAAAAGATTTAGACTTAAATCCAGGTGTTTCTATACTGGACCTGTTTGATGATATCTTGTTTCTACAGCTATGCCACTGTTTGACCACAACTTAAGGAGTTTGGTAGAATAGACCTCTGAATGCAGTTCCCAAATCCTCAAAAGTTTGCTTGACTTCCTACTTCACTATGAGACTACTGTAAAGAATAGACATTAGTTTTCCCATATTGCTTGGCTTTCTGTAGAGGGGCTAGATGCTCCATTCATACTCAATCCATATTTTTTTAATATGGTCTGTAAAGTTAACCAGTAACATAATATTTCATGTTAGTGTTTATATATCAGTTTGCATTCCGTAAAAAAATAAATTTAATAAGATCTTACACTCTCTGCCTTGTTTAAAAACTTACATGCTTATATTTTTCATTGACTTAGCCACTCCTGTTTAATCCATCCTACCTCATCTTTCAAACAGCATTTTTCAAGGATTGGTCAAACATTGGTCTGCCACTTTGAGGGTAATTTCCAACCGGATTACCTCTCTTTCTATAGAATTACAAATGTGCCCACCTGGAGACAAATAGGACTGGCAGACTGTAGATGGTGAGTGTTGGACATTAAAATTGTTTACTTGTAGAATATTAGAACTGTGAGAATGCTTAAAATGACAATGAATTGCAATTTGTTTTGTCTTTTTAGTAATACTCTTTAGCATGATCAGTCAGATTTACTGAAGCCTTAGGCCCAGACTGTGGACTTTTACCTAAATACTGATGAGCTTAGACTGAAGAAAGGCCCAGAAACCAATGCTAATTGAGAAAGATGAGATTAACAGAAACTGCATCCTCGAGATAAAGAAATGAATGCACACCTAGAGTGAGAGAAAGGACCCAATGGGGAACAAGAAGACCTCAGACTCAAATACTACTATTGGACCGAACCATCATGTGAGGGAAGGTGAACTTGGATTGTAAGCGTATAATTGTCAGGGGATTTCTTTGTTCAGGGTCCCTCTCAGAGCGTCCCAGCTCAAGCTGAAATGAAGTGACTTTGTGGCAGAACCTAGGATGCGAACTCTTCTTTACAGTCAGGGGCTAAGACTAGACTCTTCTCTGTGAGGAAGTTTAGAAAGCAATAGGGCCCAGTCTGAACCTTGTGACTCGGCAAGAGGGTCTTCCCAGACTCTTCTATAACAATAGGAAGTAGACAGGTGCCCCTGCTGCTACTACATATCTACAGAGTCAAGAGCACTTTGCATGTAGGTATGATTGATTCTAGTACAGCCTTGGTAAACATACCTCATAGGTACACAACTTCAACAAATGTGCTTTAAAAATGCAACCCATGTTAGGCAGCACAGTCTCATCTTAAAGAAGGAAAAAATAAATCTGTATTTCAGCTTACTACTGTAAATTTAGGTTGTCATTAACATTCTCAGTTCCATTTTGAGAGAAGAAGGACTAATCTAGCAATAAAATGTCATTTTTGCCTAAAACTAATCTGTTGCTGAAACCTAGTTTAAGAACTCCAGGTCTCACCTTATCAAAACCTCTGTATTTAAATGGATAGAAACATAGAACAATTTGGGTTGGAAATTGCCTTAAAGACCATCTAGTTCCAACCCCCTGCTGTGGGCAGGGGTGCCTTCTACTAAACCAGGTTGCTCAAAGCCCCATCCAACCTGGCCTTGAACATTTCCAGGGAGGGTGCCTCCACAGTTTCTCTGGACAATCTGTTCCACTGTCTCACTACCTTCACAGTAAAAAATTTCTTCCTAATATCTAGTATAAATCTACCCTATTTTTATTTCTACACTCTCTCCTTGTTTCCTCTGTCTGTTCTTACTAAAGAGACCCTATCTTTCCATTCTGACACTCTAGTGATAGGAGCCATCCAATCTTGTCTTCATCATGTCAACAAGATCATGTGCCTTCAGGCCTATGCGCATCTCAATTCTTGGTTGATCCCCATGCAATATGTGTTTACACAGAGACATTTAAGTTGACCCCCAAATGAAGCTGACTCAGTGACTGGAATTACTTGGCGCAGCTCTTCAGGTGGCCTCCTTCTGATCTGTGATCCCACTCCAGGCTCTGCGGATCCATTGCTGGTGCTGACATCAAACTAGTAGAAGAGAGATAGACTGAGACTCTCCTCTCACAGGAACTTCAGTTTAAAGCTTCTTCACAAGCTTGGTAAGCTTATGACTGAAGATGCTCTTCCCCTTCTCTGACAGATGGACCTCATCAGCCCCTAGTAGACCAGACTTCTCAAAGTGAGTCACATGGTCTAAGCAGTTGAACTCCTGGTTGTGGTTCCAGTCCCACAATTGATTGCCAATTCACCTGTACTCACATTCTGACTTCTCTTGCTACATCGGTCTAATTTAGAAAGTAGGCTTTTAACGGCAATGTGAAGCAATGGTGGCAGGTGTGTAGTGGGAGCAAAAGGGGAAAGGAAGGGCAAGGCTATCTTTTCTGTTAAATTCTGCACTAGTATGGTTTTACTACTTTACCCTAACTCTTTCGTTAATTATTAATCAAATAATGCAATGCATATTTCAGTGTGTTTCAAGCAGAAATCTAGATTTCAAAATCACACTGAATCTAATATTCTGAGTAATTAGAAGTGCTTTCATCTATGATACTTGAAAATGTTGATTTATTTAAACGTTTCTGTTGAGAATTTATGTAGAACTAAGAACATCTAATAATAACCTTTGGTTGGTAAATAAGCACTACTGTTCCGGTGACAAAGACAGTGAATTAAATTTGATAAGATAAAAATTTTAAAAATTAAGTTCAGCAATTCCTCTGCTGCTGTCATCTACGCCTGAATGTGTTCCTACTAAGTTTGTTATTACAAAGGTTGGCAGATATTGCTGTATGGATTCCACATTTCTTATTTATACCATTTAAAATGTGCAATTTCAGGTCAGTTATAAGGGCCTTAACCAAGCTAGATTTCTAAGCATGTTCTTAACCTCAAACTGACTTAGAATAAGGAAAATGAGACTGTCATACATAGTAAATAAAAGCAGGAAGACACCTGAGTGAACTGAGGCCTTCAGAGGAGATAGAATTCAGCACAGCAAGCAGCATACTGTATTAAAGTTTCTTATGTGATCCTGGAAGGGTGATACAACAACTTCTGTAAAATTTCTTCATAGTAATATGCTTCTACCTACCAAGATGCACCAGCAAGTGATTAACCAGATTAAGGATGCAAAACCAAATGATGGCCTCCATTTCACTGCTGATATTTGAAGTCTGTGGATAAAGGATGGTCACTGTAACTGGCAACAAATAATCCAATGATAACACACAAACAGAGGGTGTTAGGAAAAACATGCTGTACTTGGGTATATGTGTAGTTTCATCCTATATTAACTCAGTGCATAGTATTTCTCTTCTATGATGCATCCGTGAAAACCAACCTCTGTTCTCTCTTCTGCCAGGATATTTTTTGCTGGGTTTGTTGGATATATTGGTTTTTTCTTTCTCTTTTCCTTTTTTGTCTATTTCCAGGAGAACTTTTTTTTTCCTAAAACCCATACTAGCAGCTATCATCTTTCTAAAAAATTACCATTCAAAATGCCTAGAATATAAACAGCATCTCCCATGTAATTGTAGTTTTCTAGCTCACTCTCTGTTAAATTTTTCAATTATACTTTTCCTTAGCGCTACATTAAAAACGAAGCTCTTTCCTAGGACTAAATACTAAGTGTCTGACATTTCATTTTGAACTAGGTTGCATAGCTGACTTACCAAGCAACATTTTTGATTCTATAAATATTTTTCATTCGAAAACATGAAAACCTTTGTCACAGTTTATTACTCTCTTGACAATACAATGAAGCATATTAAAAGACAGTCTCTAGACAACACGTTCTGCAGTTTGGTGAATAGCAAACTCTCCCGTTATGATGAAAATCCTAATACTTCAGTACAAGCATGATAAAGAAGTTGGTCTTTCACCTCCTGGGTTTCTACTGTCATTCTAAGCAATTGTGCAGAAGTTGGCAATATCTCCAGAGGCATTTAAAAATAAAACACTGTCTAGCTTCTAGACCCACATTTCAGAATAAAATTCTAGTTTTTAAGGTATTCTGAAATCCAACCCTGGAGTTAGGGGGGGAAAAAAAAAAAAAGGTACTAAGTGCTTATGGAAGAGGTCTTCAAGTTTTAAAGATGAAGAGGGAATGAGTTCAGCAATGGAGAACTGACAAGTTGGAAGCTCAGATCCAGACATGAGTCTGTCATTCCACTAAGATAGTGAACTAAGTCCTATCAGTAAGATTATACAGATGTGTTTGAAAAGATATCCCCAACTCATGTTTAGAAAAGCTTTTAAACCTGTGTTTACTTAGGAGCATCTAAGTAGCTGTGAACACGTGCCTTAATGCCAGATTATGAGAGTCAGAATATCCTGATAACAACAGTTCCCGGTTCAGATGTCAGAATAAAATTCATAATAGCTTTTTTTATATAGAAGCTCCTTCTAATAGGTATGAGAGGGTGTGCAGGTTGTTTAGAGGGGTGGAGTAAACTGAAATATGAGAAGCGTAAAAGAAAATAAAGATTGAAACACTTCTTTTCAAATAAGGTTAAGTCATGCAAGGATATACAATGGTAGAAAGTCTGTGGAATAGGTAAGGATTTTCTTATCTGCTATCTTTCACTAGCATGTTATCCACTACATTAAAATGGAAAAAATGACTAAACGCCCCCAAAATTTAGTCTATAAATGTGCATGAAGCAATAAAGAAGAATATCAATTACTTTTCTCACACAATTCAACCTCTTACATTTGTATGCTGTGTAAGAATAGTAAAGAAGTTTCTATATTTTTGTATATTCCTTCATAATTATTGTATATTGCCATCTTTTAAGTTCACTTAAGTCTTACTGATAATGTAAGAAAAAGAAAATATTTGTACGAAAGTTTGTGCCAGCCAAAAATCACACTCTATGCATCGAAAAACTATTTGTCTTCACTATCATGCTACTACCAATTTGTTGGAAGCATAGTAGAAACATGTGTTTTCAAAGCAGAATGCTGTCATCACAAAAGCTGATTATACTGTGTAAGCTAATTAGCTACATTACATGAGCTAATTAGATGGGGCAAACTAATTCAGTGACTTAAGAACCTCCTTTCTAGTCAGTTTTAGTGAACATCAACTTTTTTAGAATACAAGAATATCTTTTTAAAATATATTTGCTTGAGACAGAAACTGGAAACAGTATTGGAGTTGTGTTGCCTGGCGTCTTAGGAGATACAATGATCTGCGGATGTATTACATCACTTGTTCATTTCTAATACAAAGATGGTGGCTCTCTGCCAGATATATCTCTTCCAAAAAATTGACTGCTGGTGCTGACCTGCAACGTCCAGTAGATGCTTTCTAGTCTGTAGGCTCTGTAAGGACGTCTGAAAAGTAGGTATTTTCAACTGTGTTACACTTGTCTTACAGTCGCCTACTTCCATGTTAGCAATGCATATTTCATTCACCAGTTACACCTGTTCCCTCTTTATCTTTTTTAATTAAATATTCTTTCTAATGAAGCAAAGCAAGGACTTATGAGAGAGCTATTAAATGGCAAAATAATGAATAGGACAGGATAGGACAGGACAGGACAGGACAGGACAGGACAGGATAGGATAGGATAGGATAGGATAGGATAGGATAGGATAAATGAGATTACAATAAACATGTAAAGGAAACAAACCGTGTGATGCTTATTGAACATACATATACATAACATTTAACATAAAGCACTAATTTTTAAAGCTGCAGGAAACTTTATGCTGTAACTATTATAGGCATGTTAGTGTATGGAGCCAGCAGTTCAAATTTAATGGAAAAAAAAAGCTTTTCTCAGATAACTTCTTCAAGTTCTCATGATCTGCTTTTGTTTCTTCTCCCAGATATAGAAGATTTGGCTTCTATTATTCGTTCTGGGCAAAGGTATTATTAGAAGACTATCTCAGGTTACTGCTTCTCTTTTCCTCTGTTTTGTAGCCCGTACTGCCTTCATAGCTCTGTGAGCAGTTTTAGTATACAGCAGTAGCAGCCCATCATTCAAAATGCCAGAAGTGAATACTTCCTTTTTTATTATTTATAATATTTCATTTAAAGTAATAAGATATTGATTTTTACGTATGTTATAAAATCTTTTAACACTGTTGAATTCACAGATCTTATAGACTACGTATATTCTACTAAAAGCAATACGCTTGAAGATAATCTCTGTTCCTAAGACCAAATATCATAGACTGGCATCATACACAGTATACAACCTTTGGTACTGAGTCTCCACTAAACCCCATGTAATGTCCTTCTATCACTAGAAAAGTATTATCTTGCATGTGTCCCATTCAAAATGCCTGTAATAAGGCAGTGGCTATTTGCAGCTCTTTGGAATAATGCTTTCACAGCAGTGAACAGAGAGGGTGAGTTGTGGATGCTGTAGTGTAATGTCCAAGAGCATAAAGTTTGTTAGGTAATATTGGAAGATCTTGGAAGGAGTGGTCTTGTACAGTCTTTTCAAAATCACTTAGTTGTAGTGATTGTTGCTGCATGCTACCCCGTGAAAAGTCTCTGAACATTGTCTCATATTTAGGACAGGTCAAGTCTACGCTAGGGAGTCTCCTCACATTAAGTAGCAAGCTACCCCTTCGGACACAGCATTAGCAAGATTGGCACTTACAGGTTTGAACATCTTCTCCATACTTACCTCCAGTGAAAACTGCAAACTTTCAGGATCTCTGTATCTCACAAAATAAGGATAGTATTTGGAATATGTCTTACTTATTTGTAGTGTTGTATCACAGAGATTCCCAGATAGGGCTGTCTGCTCAAACAAGCATCAGAATTGATGGCTGTACAAGGGGAGGCATTGGTTTAAATGAATGTAAGAGAAAAAGTCTATGGACCATCCTACAGAAATGAAATCTTAACAAATAATGTTTTCATACTAACTTGGTAGAAAAGAGGTAATGTTAATGTGAAAAAATTATAAATGGTTCAAATACTTATAAGACTTTTTCTTTGAAAGCGCACTGATTTTGTTGTCAGATTTCAGTTCATGGTTTTGAGTTTTAGAAATTTACTTACAAAAATAAAGCCGAGCGAAAACCAATGTTCCTATGGCACCTCTTCTTTTCCAAAATCTGGGATTAGAAATAAGACATATAATAACAAACTTTTCAAATAAATCTCAGTATTTTCAAATATATGCATTTCCAAGTAAGTGCTTTGGAGATTGATGTCCAGAATTTCTGTGAGACCCAGGGCATTTGCAATAATGCTTAATAAAACTCTCAAAATATTGAGGGTTTTCTAGAAAAGTAGATTCACATCACTTCGTTCCACTGGCATTCTGGACATGGAACACTACCTTTTCTCATTGGATTTGAGAGATGAAAAACTTGTACACAGCATATTCAAGACCGACTAACTCAGAGAACACAGATAGTACTCCTGTTGCAGTCTGTAACAGAAGTTTACATATAGCTCCAGAAGTATTTAACGGAGGTGTGGTAGAAAAGCTTAAAAGATATATAGAGTTTCATAAACCCATTCCATTTCTTATCTATGACCTTTTGCTACAATATATTTCTTCTTGTAAGTTTTCTCTTCCAAGTGTCTTATTCTTCCTGTGTCTAATTCACTGATGAAGAACTCTGGAACTATGCACCTCTATAAGAGCATCATTTGGAAGTGTACACAGAATTTAAAAGAAGGGTATCTAAAAAAGTGTGAAAAAGCTTGGCTCCAGGTGAGATTAGGCTCAAAAAAACCCTCTAAATACTACCATAATTAAAGTTCTATTTACTATATTCATTTTAAGTGTGCCTCCTGTAGTAGCTAGAAATCAAGTTTCTTGAGGCTGTATAACAAAGTTGGCAAGGCTAATTTTCCATCAATAAAAGAATTGGACATTGTAAGAAGTCTAACACAGTATATATGTAATTGAATGGACCCCAAAGAATAAATCTCTCTTTTTTTCCTCTTGGATATTTTAGTGCAGCTTAGCTGTAGACATAACTTCAAATAGAGACTGACAAAGAAACATTGGTGACTACAGCCTGTGTTTTAATGTGCAGTGGAGTCTTTGCACAGTGCATTCACTACACCTTTTTCAAGGTCATCTTTTCTCCTTTATTTATGGTTTTTATTTCTAATTACTCAGATCAAAATTAACCCCAAGTAAACAACAAAAACTTAACACAAGACAGCTGAATAGATGAAGTCTGGTACTTCTATACTGACTTCTTTGCCATTAAACATGTAGCTTGCAAGAAGTAAAATTTTTAGTGAGAGTCATATTTAGGAATGTGATGTTCACATCTGCATTCTAAAAATGAAGACTTTATAGGACATATTTCCTTTTTTTTTTTTTCTTTGATTGCAAATCCCAATGAATAAGTTGAATTACATTTATCTAAAATACGGATAGACAGTTCCAGTACTCAGTTAAAATGGCATAGCATTGTGTTTTGGGGTTTTATTTTTACTCTTGTAGGAATTTGTGTCGCTTTGTATACTTCAGTGAGATTGTTCCCACTTACAAATAGGTGGAAGTTTTTATTTTATTTTGTCTTCCCACACACATGCATATGTAACTAGAATTACTGGTAGTGGAACATAAATGCACATAACAAGAAAGAAGACCACTAAAATGAGATTTGAATCTGCAGGTACACTGAAAATTCACAGTCACATTTTCAAGCTGTTCCTTATATACTTCAGGGTTTTGTGCACTTAATTCATACAATGAAAAAATCCATTAAAGCTAACATTATTATTCCTACTTGCTTAAATGTAAGTTTCACTGAAAGTGTATCTGTTTTAATCATTGTGAAGAAACATACATAAATAGTTGCAATGTATTTAAGGCCAAACATTTTTCTGTGTAGACAGGATTTCTCTATCAAATGATATCAAATTCCCTGGCATAGCATTTGAAAACTCAAAATAACTTTGGCATTATAAATGTGGGAATTTCACTGAGTAGTAAAGCATTGCATCAGATCTAAATCTAGGCTATTTTCAGAATTTTTTTTTTGTTTATCTCCTAAACACACGAATTCTTCCTAGAGAGATGTCTGAAAAGAATACACAGGACATTGGAAGAGTAGCCATAGCATTAAATTTCAATAGTTTTTAAGCACTAGGAACCTTGATATTTGATCTGAGGTAGCAGTGCTAACTCTAATCACAATATAAATACACACAGCAAGTAAGATGCTGGCTGATGCATCCTGGGCTGTATTAGAAGGGGGGCGGTTAGTAGGTCAAGAGAGGTTCTCCTTCCCCTCTACTCTGCCCTGGTGAGACCCCATCTGGAATATTGTGTCCAGTTCTGGGCCCCTCAGTTCAAGAAAGACAGGGAACTGCTGGAGAGAGTCCAGCACAGGGCAACTAGGATGATTAAGGGAGTGGAGCATCTCCCTTATGAGGAAAGGCTGAGGGAGCTGGGGCTCTTTAGTTTGGAGGAGACTGAGGGGTGACCTCATTAATGTTTACAAATATATCAAGGGTGAGTGTCACGAGGATGGAGCCAGGCTCTTCTCAGTGACAACCAATGATAGAACAAGGGGTAATGGGCTGAAACTGGAACATAAGAGGTTCCGCTTAAACTCGAGAAGAAACTTCTTCTCAGTGAGGGTGACGGAACACTGGAACAGGCTGTGGAGTCTCCTTCTCTGGAGACATTCAAGACCTGCCTGGACACGTTCCTATGTAGCATTATCTAGGTGTTCCTGCTCTGGCAGGGGGATTGGACTTGATGATCCTTTGAGGTCCCTTCCAATCCCTAACATTCTGTGATTCTGTGATTCTATTTAAAAGAAATTTAAGTGCTATCACCATTATTTATGTTTGTTCTACAGAACTAGTCATGTAAGACTGTGCTTTGTTCTTATATGGGTTTTTTTTTGCCAATATACTTGGAACAATCATAGATTTTCAAAGGCGTAGTATAGGACATAGCAAAAAAACTCATACGACAAAAAAATGATGCATATTTGTTCCCAAAAAAATCAGTAGTCAGAGCAGAGATTGGTCACAAGCAGATCAATGTATTTATATCAAGACAGAATTGTCTCCAAGCCACATGATCATTTAAGAGGTTACTACTTTCCAGAAAACCGAAGGTAATTCTCTGGTATCGTGGTCTGGCACAAACTAAATTTCTATTTTGAATGAATGCAGGACTTGGAAAAAATTGATAACATCCTATGCTTCATCTGTTGTGAGTAGGATGACATTTAACACACTTGAACAGCTAAAGACTATGTACACATTTATTTTATCAATCACCATAAATCTATGAAAAATTAGATACATAAACAGTCAAATAAAAATTACATTTAAAGCAGAAGAAAATTAGCTACATTTATGGTGTATTTTTTTAATCTTTCCACTTGTCTTGAAAGAGAATGAGAGGGGAAGGGGAGGAGAGGAAGAAAGAAGGAAAAAAGGAGGAAGTTCGGAGGGAAAAATCAGAATTATCTTTAGAGGTTTCTTGCAATCTGTAAACCTATATAGCTATTTAAATAAGACACTATGAGGTTCAACAGTCCAGTTTACAAGTGAGGAGCTGGATTTTTGGATTATGTTTTGGGGTGGTTTGTTTTTTTAAAAAAAGCATATCTATTTTTTAAAAAATAGATGTATTTAACTGTCCATGGAAATTGTAAAATCAGGTTTGTCTTGGGCTTTAGAGACTGGATAATGCAAAATAATATAGTGAGATGTATCTTTAATATTATGTTGCATCACATGAACAACTGGCACTGGAAGTCTTGTACAACTTCAAGTTTTCTAAAAAATATCTTTCAGTTATTACTTTTATTTGTGGTTATCAGAATCATATTCAAAATTTTAGCAGCTGTTTTAAAAACAACAAAAAACCCCAGAACTTGGGGCATGGGAAAAGGTGACAAGGAGTTCTTAGTAATTAGGAAAAGTCAAAGACAATCACAACTGTCTTTTTTCTATACCATTAAAAGAACTGAAAGAGACACCAAGAAATAATAACAATGGGGAAAGGCTCCATCCCATTTAATTACTATTTTTCCATCCATAAAACACTTGTTTCCAACAGACCTTAGATTGCACTCTTGTAATTGGAATTTAGTTAGGAAAAGGGGAAAAATATGTTTAATCATTTAAAAATACCAAATAAATTCTAATCAGTTTAGATCAATCAATCAGAATCAATTAGATTTAAAATACAAGGAATTTCATGAGAATATTGTGTTTTGACAGTGGTAAATGTTTCTAAATCAATTTCCATAGTTTCAGGTACTTATTGAGAAGAGCAAGTATTGTACTAATATCACTACATTCCTGTAAATTGAAACTCAAAAAAAAAAAGGAAAATTAATAAGTTGTTAGAAAAACACCAAAACAAAACCAACAATTTCCTCCCCTCCACAAGTCGTATTCCAGAAAAGGAGAAAAAAGTCTTCAGAGACATTATGCATAATATCCCCAAAATTTTATCCGGGATCAAGAGATACATCAATATTTCTAACAGCTGAACTCATCATCACGGCTAGGCTTCACGAACTAATACATGGGAAGGGCTCTACCCACACTTGCTACAAGCTCGCTGATGGCTAAAAAGGCCGAGGCGGGATAGGCAAGTCCGGTTGCAAAAGGCACGGCGGAAAGTCTCCTTAGGTGGTATTGGTGAGGCACGGTTCTTTCTGCATTGTCTTTTCTCCTCTAGACTAATTCTCTGTGCATTCTCAAATGAGGCAGCAACGTTATGGATGGTGTGTCTCCACATCTCCTGATTGGAGGCCAGAGTGGACCACTGATGGTAGTCACTATGGCCAAAGTTGAGGTGTTGTTTCAGAGAGTCCTTGTATCTCCTCTTTGGGGCTCCTCTGTTGCGGCAGCCGGTGGCGAGTTCACCACAGAGCACAACCTTAGGGAGGCGGTGATCCTGCATCCTGGAGACGTGCCCTGCCCAGCACAACTGCATCCTCAGCAGCATGGCCTCAATACTGGCGACCCCTGCCTGTTCAAGGACAGGAACATTAGTCACGTAGTCAGTCCAGTGGATGTTTAGGATTGTATGGAGCCAGCGCTGTTGGAAGCGTTCGAGGAGTCGCAGGTGGTGACGGTAGATGACCCATGATTCAGACCCATATAAAAGAGTAGACAGCACAATGGCTCTGTAGACACTAATCTTTGTACTTTTCTTCAGGTGTTTATTGCACCAGACTCTTTTATGGAGTTTTCCAAAACCTCTGTATGCCTTTGCTAACTTGTTGTCTATCTCTTTGTCAATCTTACCATCCAAGGAAATGATACTTCCTAGGCAGTTGAACTGCTGGACTGACTTAAGCTCTGATTTGCCTATGGTGATGTGGGGATGATGGGAGATTTCCTGAGGTGCAGGTTGGTAAAGAACTGTCTTCTTCAAGCTGACTTCTAGCCCAAAGAGCTCAGCAAAGCAGGATGTTAAGCGCTGCAGAGCTGCTTCTGTGTGAGCAATGAGGGTGGCATTGTCAGCAAAAAGCAGCTCACGGACAAGGTGATTTAGGGTCTTAGTGTGCGCCTTCAATTGCCTTAGGTTGAAGAGGTTACCATCGGTACAATAATGGATGCAAATGCCATTATCTTCGTCGAGGTCTGCCGTAGCCCTTTGGAGGATCATGCTGAAGAACGTCGTGAATAGTGTTGGTGCGAGAACGCAACCTTGTTTCACACCATCGGTTATTGGGAAGGGCTCAGAGAGTCCATCGCCAGATCTGACTTGGCCGCGCTGATCCTTGTGTAACAGGATAATCACTCTGAGGATCTTGGGAGGACATCCTAATCATTCCAAGATCTGCCACAGGCCTTTTCTGCTTACAGTGTCAAAAGCTTTGGTGAGGTCAATGAAAGTTACATAGAGTCCTTTGTTCTGTTCCCTACACTTCTCTTGCAGATGTCTGAGAACAAATACCATGTCTGTGGTACTCCTGTTGGCTCTGACACCACACGGGCTTTCAGGTAGAAGTTCTTCTGAGACAACTGGTACTAGTCTGTTCAGAAGTATTCTTGCAAGGATTTTACCAGCAATAGAGAGCAAAGTAATACCTCGGTAATTTGAACAGTCTGATTTTTCTCCTTTCTTCTTGTACAGAGTGATGATGACTGTGTCACGGAGATCTGGTGGTAGTTCCCCTTTTTCCCAGCAACGCACAATGAGCTTGTGAAATTTAGCATGGAGTGCTTGACCTCCATGCTTCCAGACTTCAGGCGGGATTCCATCAATCCCAGCTGCCTTGCCAGTTTTCATCTGCTGTATGGCCTTGAGAGTCTCTCCCATAGTAGAGGCTATATCCAATTTGGTTTTCACCAGTTGTTGTGTAATGTGCTGGATTGCTGAGCCTTGAACTACACGGTTGACACTGAAGAGAGTCTGGAAATGTTCAGACCATCGATTCAGGATGGAGGCTTTATCTGTGAGAAGTATTTGGCCGTTTGCACTTAGCAGTTGGTTTTGAACATGGTGTGTGGGTCTGTGCACTGCTTTCAGAGCCTCATAGAATTCTCTATGGTTGCCTAAATCAGCACATAGTTGAGTCTTTTCTGCTAGGTTGATCCACAACTTGTTCTGGATGTCTCGAAGTTTCTATTAAAGCTTACTGCATGCAAGACAAAAGGCTGCTTTTCTTACGTGGCAAGATAACTGGGTGAGGTGTACTTGGTGAGCATTTCTCTTCTTTGTCAACAATTCCTGGATCCTGGATCTCTTGATTATTTTCATCAAACCAGTCTTTGTTTTTCTTGGAAGCGAACCCTAAAGATTCTTCAGAAAACTGGGGGATGCTATTTTTAATATGTTGCCAAAGCGCTTCAGGAGAGGCATCTACGAGATGGACTTCAAGCCTAGTTTGAAGGTTTACCTGGAAGCTGTCTCTCATTGTAGCTGTTTGAAGACTGTTAACGTGGAGCCTTCTCCTTGGAATGCCACCCCTCTTAGGTTCGGCTTAAAGTGGAGGTTAAGTTTGCATCGCACAAGGCGGTGGTCTCTCTGACATTCTGCACTAGGCATCACTCAGGTATGACAGACATCACGAATATTGCTCTGACACACTAAGACGTAGTCAATGAGGTGCCAGTGCTTGGATCGAGGATGCATCCAGGTTGCCTTCAAGCTGTCTTTCTGCTGAAAGATAGTGTTAGTGACGGTGAGCTGCTGCTCTGTACAAAACTCTAGCAAGAGGTGACCATTGTCATTACAGTTTCCAACACCATGTTTGCCTCGTACTCCTTTTCAGGCTTCAGAGTTCTTTCCTACTCTGGCATTGAAGTCGCCAAGGATGATGGTCTTATCATCTGCAGGGACCTTTTGAGTGAGGCGGCACAAGTCGGTGTAAAACTTGTCCTTTTCCACAGCGTCAGCTTGGAGAGTTGGGGCATATATGCTGAAGAGAATAACATGTTGCTTGTTGTGTAGTGGGAGGCATAGGAAGATAATGCAATTGGAATGACCTGTAGGCAGATTTTCTAGTTTGGAGGCGATGGAGTTTTTAATTATGAAACCAGCTCCTGAAAGGTGTCTTTCGGTTTTGGGTTTGCCTGACCAATAGAGTATGTAGCTGGCACCATGTTCTTTGAGGCTGCCTTCCTCATGGAGACAAACTTCACTGAAAGCAGCAATGTCGATGTTGAGTTGTGGTAGTTCGTGGGCAATTAAAGCAGAATGATGCTCAGGACATCCACTATCCGCAGTATCGAGCATGGTTCTAATGTTCCATCATGCGAGTGTCAATCTGAACACACCTTTGGAGGCAGGCGTATGCCTCTGTCTCTTTGTGTTTGTTCAACCGCATAAGAAGATGCCCATTGTCTGCGGTTAGCCAACCAGGTGAAGGGTGGAGACGAGCTTTGGTTAGGCCACCTTCTCTTGGCCCTCCTCCATGTGGAGCAAGGAGTGCTCTCCTTGAAAAAGGCTGCTTGGTCATTCAGGATGTTGCCGAACAAGACTGTCATCTCCGGGGTCAGTCTCGAGCGACCAATGTCCTGAACCGCCTTCATGCAACCCTGGGTCTGCAGCTTCCAGTGCACTTTGTCACCTGCTGTTTCGTCCCTCGCCTGTTGCTACAGGACTTTACAAATGTGGGTGTAACCTTCAAGCCTGCACAATAGATTTTTTAGGTGAGGCTCAGTGTACACAGAACTGACCCCACCCTTTACTTCTAAACTTCATCTGCCAGGGCCTACCGAGCTTGGATGTTGATACCTCAGGATGTAGGTTTAGTTAGAGTATCCTTCTCTTAGATGGATGGCCTTACAGGGCTAAACGAGCTCCATCTGCCCGGGTTTGGAGTTAGAGTTGTCCTTCTCCCAGGATGGTTGTCAAGACGCTAGCGAGCCCATCCTACGCGCAGACACACTTAGTCTGACCTTCAGTTGAGACCTGTCTGGCATGGGAGACCCTATCGGAGGCATATGCCACTGCCAGCATAGCTCACAACCTCATAAGGGCACGCAAGCTTCTCCCCTGCAACAAGAGGGTGTCCGTGGAGCTGAACTAGTGATTAGACAATTTACAAAAAAGGAATTTGAACAGATAACCAATAAATTTTGCTCTGGGGTCAGCTAGGCTAAACAGAAGCTCACCCACAGCAAATATGCAATACACAACAGATGATAGATATACAGGTCAAAAAAAAAAAAAAAATCCCATCAGAGAGTCCTTATGTAGTCTCTAGAGCTTCTGGACAGTTGTAATAAAATCCATTAGTCTCATATTTCATTATTCACTTTTCTTGTTCCCATATACATCTTTTCCAGCTTTCTATCATTAATGTCTCTCTTCTCAAAGACAAATCCCTAGCATTATTAACTGTTAGCTTTCCCTCTTTTGTTAAACTTTGACCTGGCTTTGAAAGTGCAGTCTGTAACCACTGTTTATAGCTCATACATGTGCATTTGTTCATAGCTGGGATAATTTAATAAAGTGTAGGTAGTTTTCTTCTTGTATTTATTGCAATTGACTGTTTTAATAAGTAATTGCTCAATAATTTTTCTTCTGATTCATAATTAGGATTTCTGTGAGGCCTTTTGTAGTGTAAGCTGCATAGGGCTTTTTATTCTATTTCTGGTGCTTTGTCTTTCAAGAGTTCAAAATGAATATTATTAAGGAATAGTTTAGATGACTGGTGTCCTCATGACTTTTTACTGGTTTTAGGGAAACAGAGATCAGGTAATTCTATAACACTACAAATTGTATTTAAGTTGAACTGAGGTATAAATATCACCGTTTAAAATCATATGTTTGAACTGTCCTTTCTCCATAAATGTTGCAACAGAGTTTTTATAGCATATACTGTGTTGTTGATCATTTAGTCTTCTTAATCCTAATCAATAAAGTAACTGAGCAATGACCTTTCAGAATTGCTTTTCCAATGTTTATTTCAAATTTAGACTAATAATCAGATATTCATACAATTTTCAGTTTTTATCTGTAGCATTGCCCTTGTAAAACCTGACCTTATAGTCAGCTAGCACCAATAATAATTGTCCCATTATACTTTTTACTCAGTATAAGACCTTTCCAGGTCCATCTGTTCATTACATGTATTCACTGATAATTCTAATACATTATATCTTTGCTTTTCTATGTAATTTCTCACTTAATTTCACTTACTTTACTGTGAGAGTGATGGAGCTTTACTGTGAGGGTGATGGAGCACTGGAGCAAGTTGCCCAGAGAGATTGTGTAGTCTCCTCTGGAGACTTTCAAAACCCTTCTGGATGCATTCCTGTGTGACCTGCCCTAGGGGATCCTGCTCTGCAGGGCTGTTGGACTACATGATCTCTAGAGGTCCCTTCCAACCTCTAACATTCTATGATTCTATGATTAATCATAGATCCAAGGCTGTTATTTTTATTTAAATGTATTTAGTTATATATTTATTTTACTAATCAGCCTCCTACAGCATTTCCTTGTCTCTTTTCTGTTCCTTGTATTTGGAGCTCTCATTTTGTCCCACATATAAAAGGAGCCTTTTCCATTACCTTGCTGCCTAAAATAACACTGCACTGCAAGTTACTTTAACTTTTCCTTTTATAGTCAACTGTCCTAAAAGACTGGAAAACTTTTGAAATTAAGAAAATATATGTTAATGAAAACAAGATGCTAAATTTTCCTGACTTTTATTTCTTAAATAGAGCAAATTGAAAGCAACTAAAGAGGAGAGAGCAGAAGTATAAAGGTTTGTGCAGCTCATTTCAATACTGCAGTTCCTCTGCATAAACCAGAGGATCCATGTTACTCACTGTCATAATTCTAGGGGCTATCACTTTCTCTTGGATATTTGTATAGGCTATTGAGCCTTCTTCTCCTGGACGTGCTCAGTAACTCTTCAGGTGATTCATCCACTTAATCTCCATAAAATGACATAATGTATTCTTGAAAAATACAGTACCGTGTTTTGAAACTTTAAAATTGTAATAAAATAAGCTTAAATTAAAAGTGGAAAGAATTTAGTTGAGTCTTGCAAGTGACTTTCTGAAATAAAATGCTTTAACCTTGGTGAGGGTTGCTAGGGAAAGCAGTAATGTAACATAAAAAAACCAGCAAATCGAACGACTAATACGTGCACAATAAAATACAAATCTGTGTTGGCAGAGAAATAGACCAAGGCTTCATTTTTCAAAATGCATAAGGAATGAGCAGGGTCGTTCCCATTTTCAGATATAACACCAGAATCTCGGGGCTTAATCTCCTGTCAAATTATTGAGGTTACATTCAAATTAAGTCAACATTCCTGAAAATAAGCTGAAATGACAAATTAGGTACTTTTTTATTTTTTGTTAGACTCCTGTGATGGCATTAATCATGTAGCTGTGGCTTACTCATGATCTTTTCTTTGATGTTCACAATACATATCTGCTGGGAGAGTTGAAAGCAATAAAGATAGTTTTGATTTGTTTCTGGAAGGTGTACTATTTTAAGAAAAAAAAGTAGTAATAAAATATGACTAATATTGAAAAATACAGTCCTTATTTCCTTCTTAGATAGAGGATTACTTCAGAAGTATCATTTGGGAACTCCTTAAAACTAGGGAGAAGCAATTGAGCAACATCATAAAAAGAGAAAATCAAAAATGTTACTAAAAATTGCCATATCATGAAGGAGGGGAGAGCAAAAAAAAAAAAAAGGGAAGTGTAAGAACATTGTATAATTTATTTTTTTAGTAATAGAAACACTGAAGTAAAAAAGCAAAGTTCACAATGCATTGCATATTCTTCAGTGAAATTTGGCTAAAATGATTCAATGATTGAGTCCCACTGATTCTATAAAATGGCATTAAGGCCGTTGTTTACTAAAGCCAGACTGAAAATTCAGAACACATTTCTTTTTCCCAAGTCACAGAATACAAACTGAGATATTGAGTAGAAGTGATTTGCTTAATATCTGTGATACAAAAGGGGATCCTAAGTCAACCTCATCGTTCTGCTTCAATGTCCCAAGCTGATTACAGAAAGGAAATGTACGCAGTTACAATCCAATGAATGATCCTCACTCTTCATCTCTGCGGAAAATATTGTGAATTATTCATTAAAACCAGCTTCATCAGAAGGGGAAAGGAAAGAAGATGGGTTATTTTTTACAACATATCACTTACATATTTTCAAAGGAGGAAATGAATGCTAGGTTTGAGTTTTTCGGTATTTATGTAGCCAAGCTTGTAGTGGTGATTAGCGTGTATATTCTCAGAGAGTCAGTTTACAATGTAATGTATACCGTGATCCAACATAATTTAGTGTATCTCAAAAGAATGCATGATTTGCTAGCCCTAATGAATAAACTACTTCAAGCCTTTTTCCATCTGGACTTCTGTTATTCTGCAGTACATTTGAGAACAATTTGGGATTTCACTCTGCTACCACATGATATTTCATATAATTTCTAAAGAGATTTTTCATTTTGTAGAACCCTTGATTAATGTCTTTGTTTGCTCAGTTCCTTCTGCTGGCTTTTAATTGTTTCCTGTATTAACATTTTTAATGAATTTAGAGCCAAAGTCTATTAAAAAATAAATCTATAATTCCACAGTAAAAGTTGTCAGACTTAGGGGTTTTCTAATCCCTTTAGCTGCTCGGTTCTCCGGATTCCTGGTTGACAGCGTTTTTTTTTGGTTCAATTTCCTGTGAGAAAATCCAAACTTCCCTCATTACGCCTACCTAGGACCTTGGGTAAAGTGATAATAAAATATTGCACTGCTTATAGAACATTTTACAGATTTAAAGCTTTAGGGAAATAGTAACTAATTAAATGAATTGGACCTACTTGTTCTTAATGCTGTTCATAGAGCATGCTCATTTCTGTCATGATTGATCTTCCAGTGCTAATATCAAAATGACATTTACTGCATCTTGACAGAGCATTTTTCAATATTGAAATAGCTGAGAAAACCTTGAAGCTGCCAAAAGAAAGGAAAAATTAAGAACTCAAGTGTAAATCTCAAGGACTTTCACCTAGCAATGCTGTATTAGTCTAGTCACATTCATGATTACAGAAGATATACCGGTCTTGCACAGACCTCTTAAATATTACTGTAACAAAGATAGCATTAAATAATGTCCCAAACCTTTAGGTAAAATCCTGAATATGAATGTTCATTTAATTTGTCTTTTTTGCCACCCAACATCCACTTTGATGTATCCTTAGCCAAACGAACAATATGTTCTACTGGTTTGTTGGCAATTTACAGCATTGCTGAAAGTGACTGAGCTGAGATTGTACACCTTTTTGTAGAAATTATTATTTCTGTCACATTACAATTTTTTTAGGATAAATTCTCCTTTGCCTTCAATTTTTCTATCCAAGAGCTCTGGAAAGACTATATCCTAAGAGTTTGTTTCTTCTCCTACTCTTCTTGGGATTCTGTGACTGCACCTTCTCCAGCCTGGTGCTGGGTTTGGCAGGCATAACTGAACCACAAAGATCCTGAGCTGGTTTGTTGATGGGGAAAATAAAACAGCTGAGTAGCCACAATTAGCACAGTGTCATGGGGAAAAAAAAAAAAAAAAAAAAAAAGAAATTTTGTCTATCATCTGCCTTAGGACACTTCAGAAAATGTAGAATGTAGCATGAAATTCAGGCAGGTCTGCAGTACACCTTAGTTTCAAAACTGAGACAGAAATCAGAGGTATGAGAGAGCACTGAACTCCAGAAAGAAATATCAGAAAGTTTTCCAATCATAAAGTTACTGTAAAATGTAGAAAAGACATTTGCTTGTAGCCAAACATAACTGACTGAAAAAGACTAGTTTTGAAGCAAGTATTAAGGATGCTAATAGGCTTGACTAGACTAATGGATTAATGTTTATTACTTGTTTGGCTTTTACTTATTGTACCTAGGTATAATCAATCCTACTGCAAGTAAAAGGAAGACTAAAGTCTTGACACGCTAAACAAGTAACCTGTCACATTTGGGACTAAAATAAATCATTCAATTTCAAGAGTAGGAACCATGTGCCTGCTAGTTCAGAGTTCTGTCCAAACATATAACCCAAGAATCAAGGCAGTATTGTGGAATACAGGAGATATAAATACTTATTTTAAAAAGTGATAAAATATTTCAATGATAATATTTTGAGAGACCTTAAGGAGACTTGTTTACATTTGGGCTACAAGAACCAAAAATTATTGTTATTCCGAATCTCTTTCCAGATCTGAATGTTTTATTTGTAAAGACCTAGATGTGGGTGCCACATTATCATGTATATACCATTATCATTAAATATTTGGATGAATATATATGAAAGATTGGTAATAGAAATAATTGAAAAACATAAAAGCTACTGTACTTCATATGCTTTCTCATCAGGAAAAGACAATGACAAATAGTACAAAAAAGTATACAAAAGGATGCTAAAAAGTGAAGTGAAGCACATTAAATGATTGCAAATTATTTTGTATGCTTTTGTTCCCGTGCATAAAAAGACATAAATTATTGCATTAAATGACTGCATTTTAAAAATACCAACAAATGCTCATTGTGGAAAATGACAATTTTATTAATAAATCTGACAAATTTGTAAGTGACTGTAAGAGTATTACTGAGGAAAGCTTTAGGCTGCATAACTATAGATATAATTATTTTAACTATAGCAGAACCACCTTTACATAGAAGGACTGGACAACTGTGTAAACATAGTACTATTTTTTTCCATCAAATTCTCTCTCTACACTAATAAATATAAGTGCCTTATAAGTTAACTAGCCAAACTAATTTCAAAGTGACTTTTCAAAGAAAAGCATAACATAATGAATGACTACTTGCAGAAATGTAAATTCAAAATATCATTTCCAGAAATCTAAAAATATATTAAATTCTGTTTTAAGAGAATGTGAGTTATATAGTTTCAGAACATATCCCATTTAATGATTTTATCCAAAACCATTTTGTACTATGGTTTAAATTTATTTTTTTTTTAAATCAGTGTTTTGGATATTAACCGGAGACATGAGCCTGAAAGTGAAAAGTTAAGTATGGAGACTCAAGATTTTTTTTTTTTTTTTTTCACGTGGGATAGATGTGTTCTGATTTTCTTGCTGGTATAATCATACTACTTTCAGAGTACTGAACTATACTAAAAAATAATGTATTTGACTTGCCTGGCTGGACTTCAGTGGCAGGGGGGCTGTAGGGGTGGCTTCTGCAAGAAGCTGCTAGAAGCTTCCCCTAAGTCTGATAGAGCCAATGCCAGCCGTCTCCAAAGACAGACCTACCATTGGCCAAGGCTGAGCCTACTAGTAGTGATAGAATAGGAACACCTCTGTGAAAACATATTTAAGAAATGGGGAAAAATGAACTGCTCCACACAACAACTGGCAGAGAGACAGAGGAGTGACAATATGTGAAGACACCAAGGTCAGTGAAGACGGAGCAGGGGAGGATGTGCTTCAGGTGTGAGAGCAGAGATTGCCTTGGGTTGTGGTAACAACCATGGGGAAGCAGGTTGTCCCCTGAAGCCCATGGAGGTGACAGGATGCAGATGTCCACCTGTAGCCCATGGAGGACTTCATGCCAGAGTGGATGGATGCCTGAAGGGGGCTGTGACCCCATGGGAAGCCCGTGCTGGAGAAGGTTGCTGCCAGAGGCTGCAGCCATGGAGAGAGAGAAGCCCACGCTGGAGCAGGTTGGCTGGCAGGACTTTGGTGACACTGCAGGGAGTCTCACTGGAGCAGTTTCCCCCTGAAGGACTGCACCTCAGACTCACATTGGGGTGGATTGCCCCTTGTGAGAGGACTCACATTGGAGAAAGGTGTGTGAAGATTGTCTCCCATGAGAGAGACCCCACAATGGCCCAGAGAAAGAGTGAGGAGTGGAAACGACATTGGATGAACTGACCGTAACCCCCATTCCCTGTATCCTTGTGTCGCTCGAGGGGAGAAGGTGAATAAACCAGGATTGATGTTTTGCCTGGGAGGAAGGGAGGGATGGGGGAAGGTGTTATTTTTTTTTTAACATCTGTTTTTATCTCTCACTACTCTCCTCTGATTTTTCTTTAATAAATCTAACTAATTTCCCCAAAATCGAGTCTGTTTTTCCCAGGACAGCAGATGTGGGTGATCTCCCTGTCCTTATCTAAAGTGATGGGCCCTTCAATATACCTCCCCCTGTCTAGTGGAGAAGGGGAAGTGATAGAGTGACTGTGTGGGCACCTGGCCGCTGACCAGGATCAAACCACTACAAATAGAAAAACTTGAAAGAATTTCAATTGAAATCACATAACTGTTTCAAGACAGATTGAAATGTCAGCACAAAATTTCTATAGAAATAAAATTGTAGTTAAGAAAGCCTATAGAGAACTTGTATAAGAAATATTCATGGTTTTATTTGCAGAATTGGTGCTCAATATTAAGAAATCACTGAACTGTATTTTTAGGTCATTCACAATTAAGGCCAGACATGCTGGTACTGCAAGTCACTTCAGAAACCTAAGTATCTATTTCATGTCAAGAGTTACCAGACCTTAGTAACAATTGGATAATTTGACAATATCCTACATATTGTTTGAATATTTCGCAGAAAAACAGTATTATTAGAGATGGCTATCCAATTTCCTCATTCATGTTCAAATCGTTGAAGAAATACTGAATCTTAGTATTAGCAGTACTTCAGTATTTATCATTCTTTGATTCTGTATATGATTCATATGATCCTCATTTTAAAGAAGGCCTTTCATACAAGTGGATAAGCAGGTACCATTCATTTTTGCTGAAAGACTTCCATGGAAAAAAAAACATCAGAAGGAGTTTATTTTAGTGGAAAAAAAAAACCCGTAAAGGTCTCTATTTTGCATAGTTTTCCAGATGGATCTTTGAGAACACTGTGAGTGAGTCAACCGCATAGATCACCTTGTCATTATTCAGAAAAAATAAAAAGGCTTTTAAAGGTGAGATCTCTTAATATATAATGTAGGACTTAAATAGCCACCAGTCTAATGGAAACAGCCATCCAGCTTTTAGTGGCCCACCTGCACACTTGCCACCAGCCATGTTACACCTCTTATACTGATCAGGCGTTAGGTATAAGATTGTTCTGTAATGTTTAATCTCTTTCTGATCTCCGTGCGTCATATTTCCTAATATAAATGGCAAATCCAGACACACTGGGTTTAATCCAGTCACAAACTATATAGAAAACTACTTAGTTTAACATATGAAGTAGCTAACCTTGTATTATAAGGTATTAGTCACCATACACTGATTTTGTGGATAAAAGTCATAAAGGCCAAATTGTCCAATTGTCCTGTTTTATGCACATAGATTGAGCTTCGACTGCTTTTTGCAAGCAGTTCTCTTGAAACACGCCTAATTCTGGCCTTGGCCACATCTCTTGACTGTCATAGCATTTCCATACCTCCCTCTGACTCAAGGAGGGGTTGCAGCCAACTGTGAGACCAAGATATCTAAGATGCCTCATGTCCAGATGGCTTGCCAGTCAGGTAGCTGAAGTAGTCAGCACATATTCCTCTCCTTTCCCTTTCCTATTTCTTTTTCCCAGTTCTACTGCACAATAGAACAGGAGCAAATAGTAACAAAAAGAAAGAAAAACAAACAACCAAACAAATACCAGCCTCCCCAACACTGAGACAGTATCTCCTTTTTTTCAGAGAAATCAGCTCAGATCCAAAGCTGCTAAGTTGCAGGCAATTATGCATAAATTTAACTTAGTGTTAATTTAGCTGTCTCCATTACAAATATTCTCTCCTTACACAGATTCCTCTTAAGAACACCAGAAATTACATTATACAAAAAAAATCAAAGTCAGCAAAGTGATGTAGACATTCTTGGATATGGGAATGGAGATGTGGAATTAAGGTGACAACATAAAGAGTAACATGCATTGTTACAGTGGTGGTGCCTAATATGCATTTGTATTGTCTTCCTAACAAGAATATGTCCATCATTTATGGAAATTTATCTTTAAGGAAAAATATCCTTCTGAATAGCATATAGATAGTTAAAAAGTATATACATATACAATAAGGATTTTCTTGAAAAATTCCCTGCTGTGGAAGGCAAATACATTTCCAAATTTTAAAAAGAAATTGAATATTGTAATAATTCATTACTGTTAAATTTTCACCAACATACAAAGAATGCTAGATGACTTCTAAATACTGATAAAGAACAGCACCATCACATTATCCATCCTAGTTCACACATCAATGTCGCCGGAATTCATAAAATTTGAAGAATAAAGGAAATATTATGGACATTATCATTGGTGACATACATCATGTAATCTCCACTAGGAATTTACCTACTGTGTCAAAGATGTTTGTGTTCATAGTATGAATAACATTCTTGGCCCCTATGATTACGTTACTGTTTGATTTATTTGTATTTTCCTCTGTCATTTAAATGTTGTGATTGAAAAAGCTATTGAGACATTTCACAAACAGTAGATAACTTCTTGACTTCTTTAAAAGAAGTTAGTAGTAAGGAAAATTGCCTGGGAGAAACTGCTCTCATGAGAGGATCTTTGTTGGTCATGGGATATTCCCCAGATAAAATCAATTCCATCTTCAAAGATCTTAACAGCAAAGACCTGTCCTGTCAAACAATGCTAATTATCATATAATCTGAAAGCAGTCACACAGCCTCTGGCATGTGAGATGATTTCACAAAGACAGTTGTAAGAATGTTTGGAGTAGCAGCAACAGATTTTGCAGGCAGTGTTATTAAAGTTAGGAGTGAATGGCATCATGTCTTGTTACAAACATCAGTGGCAGTACTACAAGGTTTGTTCACAATCATTAAAAGAGGGTTTGAACATCTGCTACATCCTTGTGACAAATGCCAAGGTGAGTTGGCCGGGTCAGATGGTGGCATTCAAACCACAGTAATGTCTCAGGAACAAAGCTTTAATGTCAAGGTAAATGTTAAACTGTAGTTTTAGTAACACAACCTAGAAGCTTCAGACAGCCTACAACAGCTCACTCTGTGCCTGCTTCCCAAGATCTACTCCAGTTAAAAATGTAGTTAATATGTCTGCTTTCTTTCTGTTCCAGGAACCACAGATATCAATAACAAATCAGTATGTTGAATTTTAAAGTAAAAAGATGCTTAGAGAAAGGAATTGTTTCCTGCACCTTATTTAATTAACCTTCAAAAAATCACAGAATTGTTGAGGCTGGAAAAGACCTCTGAGACCATCAAGCCCAGCCTGTGACCCAACATCACCACATCAGCTAGACCATGGCACTAAGGACCACTTCCAGTCTTTTCCTTAAATGCCTCCAAGACAGTGATTCCACCACTTCCCTGGGCAGTGCATCCCAATGCCTGATCACCCTCTCCATGAGGAAGTGCTTCCTGAGATCCAACCTAAACCTCCCCTGACGCAGTTTCAGGCTGTGTCCTCTCATCCTGTCACTAGTTTCCTGGAAGAAGAGCCTGACCCCCACCTGACTACAACCTCCCTTCAGGTAGTTGTAGAGAGTGATCAGGTCCCCCCCTGAGTCTCCTCCAGGCTAAACACCCCCAGCTCCCTCAGCCTCTCCTCACAGGACTTTCCCTCTAGTCCCTTCACCAGCCTTGTTGCTCTCCTCTGGACACGCTACAGCACCTCAGTGTCTCTCTTGCAGTGAGGGGCCCGGAACTGCACACAGGACTTGAGGTGAGGCCTCCCCAGTGCTGAGTACAGGGGCAGAATTACATCCCTGCTCCTGCTGACCACACTGTTCCTGATACAAGCCAGGATGCCATTGGCCTTCCGGGACACCTGGGCACACTGCTGGCTCATGTTCAACTGGGTGTCAACCAGTACTCCCAGATTCCTCTCTTCCAGGCCACTCTCCAGCCACTCCTCCCTCAGTCCATAGTGCTGCAGGGGGTTATTGTGACCAAAGTGTAGGACCCTGCTCTTGGTCTTGTTGAACTTCATACTGTTGGCCTCGGCCCATCGATCCAGCCTGTCCAGGTTCCTCTGCAGTGTCTTTCTACCCTATGGCAGATTGACACTGCCCCTAGTAGGCTCACTGACCAGTTGCAACAGGAAGTTGTCATCCATACATTCCAGAAACTTCTTGGGCTGCCCTCTTTCTGATGTGTTGTACTTCCAGCAGACATCTGGTAAGTTGGAGTCCTCCATGAGAACAAGGGCTAGTGAACGCGAGACATCGCTAAGTTGTTGAAAGAATGTCTTGTCACTGTCTTTATCCCAGTTAGGTGGTCTGCAGAATACTCCCACTAGGGTATCAGCCTCTTTGGTTTTGCCCTTTATCCTTACCCATGAACATTCCACCTTGGTATGTTTAACATTTATTTCTAGGCAATCAAAGCACTCTGTAATATATAAGGTTATTCTACCACCTCTCTTTCCCTGCCTATCCCTTCTAAAGAGCCTGTAGCCATCCATTGCAGGACTCCAACTATGCAAACAATCACACTATATTTCTGTGATGCCAATTATATCATGATTTCCCTGGTGCACAATAGCTTCTAATTCCTCCTGTTTATTGCCCATGCTATGGGCATTGGCATATATGCACTTGATCTGTGGTACAGATACCGCCTCCATCATTTGTACATCACCCCGAGTCTTATCCTTAGCAGTTCCAGGTTCATCACATATATCACCACTGTCCCCTTCGAGTGGGGCAGCAGACTGAAAGCTGTCTTTAGACTCAACTCTAGTGAGCCTGGTTTTATCGCCTTCCCCCTTTGAGCCTAGTTAAAGCCCTTTCAATGATCCCTTGCAACTCCTGTGCGAGGATCCTTTTCCCCCTTTGAGACAGATGTACTCTATCTGTTGCCAGCACACCAGGTGCCATGTTAAGCTTCCCCATGATCAAAGAACCCAAAATTCCAAGGGTGACACCACTCTCTGGGCCATGAGTTAATCAGGTGTGTTTTCCACCCTCTTTCAGTGTTTTTCCCTACAACTTGAGAGATTGATGAAAACACCACCTGTGCACCCAAGCCTTCAGCTAGTCACACCAATGCCTTGAAGTCCTTTTTAATTGCCTTTTGACTTCTCTCTGCAACCTTGCCATTGCCAACCTGGATAATTAGCAAGGGATAATAATCAGAGGGCTGCACCAGAGCAGAAAGCTTCCTTTTAACATCTGTAACCCGAGTCCCAGGGAGGCAGCAGACTTCCCTGTGGAATGGATCTGGTCGACAAATGGGCCCCTCTATTGCCCTCAGAAGAGAGTTACCTACTACAATTACCCTCCTTTTCCTCTCAATTGAAGAAGTCCTAAGGTGAGGGGGTGAGGGACAAGCCCTGGGTGACTCACTGGATGGATCCTTGCCTCCATTCACCTGGCCCTTAAGTCCCAAAGCCCCATACCTATAGTGCAAGGGCAACTGGGAAGGTGGGGAGGGCTGGAGGGTTTTCACTTACCTCTTCAAGGAGGGACCTCTCTCCAATTCCCCTTTGTCCCTTAGGTCCCCTCTTTTTGTCTAGTGATAGGAGGGGAGGGGTTCCTCCACTTCTTGTAGAGCCTCTCCCTGCTGCCTTTTCCTCAGAGTATGGCTCCGCCAATCTATTTCGCTTTTGCACTCTCTGATGCATCTCAATCTCTCTACCTCCTCCCTCAGTTCAACCACCTGCCTGAGCAGATATTTTATTTAAACACACTGCGCAAAAACGGTGTCTCTGACTCCTTCCAGTCCAAGTGCCAGGCTTAGGCATTTGCTGCAGCCACAGACCTGCACACCCACATGTTTTTGCAGGAGCTTGGTCTGAGTTTCCACATTCTTTCTCGCTGTAGCTTTTGGCCGTGTTGTGACCATGATAGTCTCTCTGGCCAGAAGGGAACCAACCACTGTTTGCTACTTCCCGTGCACCCTGTTTACGCACCTCTTCACACCGCTGTCCCTCCCCTCTGCCTCCCCTCTGAGCAGACATTGCTGTACAAATACAGTCAGCAGAGTGATTGAGAAAATAAACCTGTTAAGTAGACTTTACTAGCTCAATCACAGTACCACGACTACGTGTTTTCCAGGTCAGAGCAAGCATGAGCCCTAACAACTTGCTGCATTAATGGAGGTTACTAGTAATCATCAAGTAAACATTAAATTAAATTCAAAAAAATACCTCAACCCCTTTGTTTTCTTGCCATGGAAAATGTTGTTAACCACTTCACATCAACATAGATGTCTACAAACCATGATTCCAGGTGAGATGGTGCAATTAATTTTGAAAGTTTAGTGTTGTTCATCACAGAACACTGCATCTGTGAAGGAGCACTCGTTCACTGATTTCCATCCCTTTCACACAAGCTGTATTATATTTATTTGTCTCAGAAATAACCATAGGACTTGTGTCCCTGGCCTGATACATACACCACTGACTGTCATAGAGTCGTTTTTGTTCTGTATAGGAACACACCAATTTCTAATTCCTCCAAAAGAGAAGATAAAAATCTGCAAATAAAATGGATTGGATTAAGAAAATGGAAAGGACCGAGGATATCTTCTCATGATAAGTAGAAATTCATTACCTAGAACCATATTAGCTTGGTGTGAAAATGTCCACATGGCCTCAGGAAATCAATCAGAGCCCTCATTGTCAATGAAAGTAAATGATATACTGGGATATTCAGACTAACATGTTGCTTGCTTCAGACTAGGAAGCTCACTTTGAATGAGCTGAAGATTAGCTTCCAGGAGTACTGAACATCAGCCAAAGCTATGTTTTTTTTAAATTTTTTTCAAAATCATGACTAATGTGCTTCAGCATGCTAAAGGCTGAGCAAACCAAAATCAAGGCATCTCAACTAGTTGCCATCTGAGAAACTAAAAAGCAACTTCAAAAACTATAGAAGCCTGAAGATTTTACTATGGTGATGTAATCTGATTACTAAACTATGAAGACAATATGAGTTCCTTGAATTACTTTGTCCTTGAAAATATTGTCTAGATTTTATAAAAATTATGCACTCTGTGCCTACATGTATCCATTCCTGTGGTTCCCTAAACACTTGCCAGCCATGGATATAATTTGATATCCATAGCTGAACACAGTGTCAGAGTATGCCATTCATCTGGCCAAATGCATTTTTTTTTCAACTAAACTAATATTCTACAGTCAGTAGAGAGAAGCAGGCTGACATTTATCTCATGCTTGCATAGATGTTGAAAATAGAGCATCTAGATTATATCCTAAAATCATTGCTTATCCTTGTTGAATATTGAAGTTACTTTCAAGAGTATATTTGGTCTGGCTGAGATGGAGTTAATTCTCCCTACAGCAGCCCTCACAGTGCTGGGCTTTGTTCTGGTAACTAGAAGGGTGTTGACAACCCACCAGTGCTTTGGCAACTGTTGAGCTGTGCTTGCATGGCATCAAGGCTGTCTTTCCAACATTCCCATCACATCAGTAGTCTAGGGGTGAGCAAAAACTTGGGAGGAGACACAGTCAGGATAGCAGACCCCAAATGACCAAAGAGATACTCCATATCAATTCATGTCTGCTCAGCTATAAATGCTAAGAGAAAGGAGGAGGAAGGGAGGGCATTCATTAGCTTGAAGGTTTGTCTTCCAGAGCAACTGCTATGTGTAATGAAACCCTACTTCTCTGGAAGTCGTTGACCATCACAAGCTGATGGGCAGTAGAAAATAAATCTTTTGTTTTCCTTTGCTTTTGTGTGCAAGGTTTGCTTCATCTTGACAAATCAGGTATTTTTTTTAAATCTTATTTTCTCTCCCCTTGTCCTGCTGAGGAAGGAAGTGATAGTAGGAGTGTGCAGAGGAGCACTTGGTGGGCACCTGGCATCCAGCCAAGGTCAATCCACCGCAAAGGGATTTCTTTGGATGCTGGTTTCTGCAAAGCAGACTTTTAACTTTAGTTGAGGTATCCTTTCTGCCTTACGTTTTTCCTCCTAATTATAAAACTGATGGAATGTTATGAAAACATGGTTCTTCCTGATGACTTCAAGTACATGAAGAAAAGCTCAGTAACAGTAAGAAAGATGTACTCGGTGAAAAAAAAATAAGAACACAAGTCTGACAGCAGGGTATAATCACTTCTTTCCAGTATACATGAGGCAATGATGAGGAAAGTACTAAAAGTCAGAGGAAAATTAGCAGGCCAGATGGCTGGTGAAACAGTGACAAAATGACAGCAAAATGAAAACCTAATAAAAATGAGCAAGTGACTAAAGTAGGTGCATGCAAGACGTTAGAAATTCAAATATAAAGAACCAGACAAAATAAAGTATACTGCTGGAGGATATAAAAGCCAGAAAACTTTCAGATAGGGGAAGAGGCAAGAGAAGTGTCATGTAGTAAGAAGCTACTAAATATGTATCTTGCTTACATCATTGGTATGTGCTTTTTAGTTTTGGTGTTTGGGGTTGTTTTGGGTTGGTTTGTGGGTTTTTTTGTAAGAGAGATCAAGAACTTCTAGAGACAGAAACTAGTGCAAATGACTGTAAGTAGTAACAGTGGTAATGATAAAGGTATTCCACCCTTCAAAAAGACTTCAATGCATCACAGAAACATTAATGAACTCTTACCTTACGTCTCTTAGGTAAGTGGAATTTTTCAGTCTGTTTAGAGATAAGCAGACTGAGGATGAAAAATTTGAGATAAGCAAAATTATACAGCATTTTAAAAAAAGGACAGAAATAATATCTTTCAAAAATAATAATAAAATCTGAGATCCAGTATTCTATTACCCACTGCAGAAAATGCTTGTAAAATGCTACAAGAATTTTGTCAAGTATCTACAAAACAAATTTGCTTGTGAAAAAATTCCACTTTCCTCAAAGTCAACAAGAGGAAGTTCAACCATCTCAAGGATGGAAGAAATTAGATTAAAATAAGTCTAAGATCAGTTTGATACACACACAATGTAGCAAATAGGAACAGTAGTGATGAAGATACAACCAATTCCATGAATTTACTACCACCTCCTTGTGAAGAGGTGGTTAAAGTTTTTACCAAATGTGTCTAGTATTAGAACATATTTGACAAGCCTTGTTGCTGTTAATTCCATTTACCGCCTGCTCCACTGACATGTGACCAATGTGCAACTTGTAGGTTCTAAGCACAATCAGTTTTGAAATTATTGAGTAGTAGGAAAAACTATGCATAAGGAAGCTTGAAATGTTGTACAAAGCTACATTGAGATGTTTTTGAGAATGAGTTGTTAGAAATAGAAAGAAGTAGGAGAGAAATAACAGGAAGAATATTCAAGTAGTAAGAATAAAAAAATCCACAAAAATTTAATAGCGCGCTGTCTTTCAACAGCTTCAAGTAATATGCCCAACTGAAACCAAAGAAACAATTTTAATCTACAGATGTGTCCCAGGTAAAAGGATTACTATAAGCCATGTTAGGTCTAGGTGGCAATTTTATATGAACGGGAAAATCACCAAAGCAAGACAATCTGGTAGAAGGAAGTGTTTTTCCAGATTATATGACAACTTTTTGGAACTGTGTGAACAAGTTGGATTCAAACTGATTTTTGAAAGTAAAAAAAAAAGAAAATGTATCTAGTTTTGGTCATAGTCAGTAACAGTAAATGAGAAGGGCTGGAAAGAAGCCAGAGGAGACTGATGGTTGGCAAGTGGTAAGAATAGGAATGACTTCCTGTGGAACGTAACATCAGGAACTTGGAAGATCATAGCCCCCTCAGATCTTGGCAAATTTACATCTTCCAGAAAGTCAGCTGGATTTAACAGCATGGCAACATCCTGCACAGTTGGGGGCAACAAAAAGAAATTTGAAGCTGGTGTTTCTTTCCTGCTGAGTTTTTACATCTCCAGTTGAGAGGCCTGCTGCAGCCCCAGCAGAGTACCTTTATGTGTGTACTTGTTTCATGTCAAAATAAGGAATAAACTGTTGGAGCAGTGCAGCAACAGAGAGGAAGCTTGAAGTTTTCTAAAGGAAGCTCACCAGCTGCACACATAAAAACATTCTGCTGGGAAAACACAGAACTAATATTCCAAGGACATTTATGGGAAAACATTAACAATATAATGAGCAAAGAATGGGCAAAACAAGCAGATAATGAGTTGGTACTGCCATGGTTATTACAGGAGATTTGAGACACAGTAAAAAATGCTGGGGAGAAGATGAGTAAGGGTGTGCCATCAGGGACAAATCTGAAGCCTAATGGTCTACAGGAAGCAGAAAAATTATTTCTAAAAGGGCATATTGAGCAGTTAGAGACCTGTCAACTAAGTAGGAAAGAGAAGAATAAAGCAACATAGAACATCATCCATCTGAGAGCAAAAGATAACACATTCATTCCTCTGCCTGTCAAAAACTTTTTCAGGTATTGAAAAGCACTCCAGTTACTTTCTGTTTGGTTGATTGCTTTTGTGTACCTGTTTGTTTATACTATTAATTATACTCTTAATCACATTTTATTGCTCTTTATTTCATCACTTCTTAATCCAGTATACAGATAGATTCAGGGAGTGCATACCAAGAAAAACTAGTCCATCATATCCAAAACAATGAGCAATTCAGATTCTATATCCTTCCAAAATTAGCTTTATCTTCTCCTTTCGTCATTTTCCTTCTTGAAAGTCCTGAAAAAAGTATTTCCAAAATTAGACTGGGATTTATGTGATAAACAGGACAGTTTGCAGTCTCACAAATATGCATCATTTTATGAAGTGCTGTAATCAGAGACAGGCCCATTGTAAGGAATGGCAATTTCCACAAGACAATTTTATATTGCTTTCAATTTAATTTAAAGAAAAAAACCTTCATACTATATTAAGAAAATGAAATTTAGCAATAAGGTTGAATGGACTGAAAACTCCAGATAACACAAAAATCCCCATTAAATTTGTTGGAATTATTTCTTCCATTTATTTTACAATTTACATCTAAGATATACTTTACATCTTAAGGAGTGCATGTAAAAATCAACACATTAAGATGAGCAAAATCCAAGAGGTGAAATCAACTCAATAACTAGATCGACAGTAGGGATGGGAAAGAGGAATCATTGGTGTGATTGAACTTAGTATGGCCAGAGATGGAAGATAATATCTATGTTCATACGTTGGAAGGGTTGTAGTCAGAATTTCAACAGATGAGAAAAATGTGTAGGAATGAATAAAACCAATACTGAGATGCAGAAAGTGAATAGAAAACAAAAAGCAAGAATTAATATTTATAAGACAAAGAAAGATTGTTTCCTTGACTTTCCCTGACCAATTGTGCAAACTCTAAAATTAATATTTTATTTACTTTTTCATTTTTCTTGCTGCTTCTACTATTTAATAACAGCTTTACCAGTCATAATACTTAATTTTATTTCATTTGAATCGACGATTAGATTTTAATGATGGTAAAAAGCTAATAATTAATATGCAAACTTAAAATTATTTCAGTGAGCTACAAAGAAATTCCTTATATAAGAAACAGTCATTAAAGGAGAAGTTTTACTAGTCTAGTTATAGCGTTTCTATTTTATTGTCATGAGTAACAGTTTGTTCACTACTTCTTAATTTTTCTTGCTACCTTTAAGTTAAATACTGAAAAGACATTACATCATACACAATGTCACTTGTATTTGAAAACTCCAAATATTACTAAATGTGACATATCTTAGTTTTTTGGGGTCTCCCCAAAAAGCCATGCCTCTTGCTTGAGCTATGCTGAGATTCCCATGTCTATATGTTCACATGTTAATGTAATTGAAAAAAAACCCCACAACCAAAGCTTGTGAAATACTGAACTACCTTCACTAAGCATTGTGTGAATTGAATAAAAAAACTAATCTATGAATTCATCTCAAGTGTATAGAACTGGAAAAACCTATTAAAAATGTATAGTGAATATTACTACTTTCCATGTTTTGAATCTCGCTTATATGGTAGGTATCACTCAAACTACATTACAGACTAGAAATCTTGCTCTATCAGTTTAAATTTAACTTCCTATACAGAACTTCATTAAATCACAAGTCAGTAAGCTTCATCAACATTCACCTTCTTGGCACATACACCCAGGCTGTGTCACTTACCAGAACCAGGGGGTGAGAGCTCACTCGGTCCCGGGAAGTTTCTTTGGGCATGTCCCGGTCCCAGGAGAGAGTCCCTGACTGCAGCCCCACTGCTCCCAGGATTTTGAATTTATATATACAGAGATCAAGTTAATTTTACGTCATATTCTTTATCACAGGAACAGATCAAATTACTAATGAGTAATTCACTGTTAGTCTAAAGTGCATATCCTTTAAGAAATACTGTTGATTACTTTTGGTTTCTTGGTTGAATTATCTTAAAAGAGTATTCTTCTTTGGTTATGGTGAAACCTACTTAAGTGGCACTTTACAGTTTCCTCAGCATCATATTTATCTTTTATCTCATTCTTATCATCATATGAAATATATAGTACTTCCTATTTCTTTTGCTTAGGTTAAGAACATACATATGCATATTTTACCTGAAATATTAATTTTTTAAATCTTGAAAATTTGGCAGATATTTATGAGGAGCATACTATTTCATGCCACTGACAGTTTTCTTTATCTGCTGATTGGAATAAACAGATGTAATAATATTATTTTTAATGAGTATGTATGTTTTTACTTCTTCTTCTAGAGAACACTAAGAAAAGTGAAGAAAAAAAAACATGAAAAATTAATAGATCATGTATTTACTAGAAACTGGTTAAAATACTCAGGACTGGTCAAATATGAAAAATCGTTCCAAATGTAATCTGTTGTAGACTATATTTTAGATATTTTTATAAAATTTATTCTTCAGGTAAAAAAACCCAACCAGTATCAGTTCATATCTTGTAAAATATGCATAATTATTGTCTACTTTTCACTGGGGTTATTAGCTAACTAAAAAATATCACGTATTTTAAGATCCGTCATCACAAAGATTTCAGGAAAACAAAAAGTAAGATGAAGCCTTAATGATAAAATATGAGTGGGAAATGACAAATTAAAAATAGAAGGATATGACAAAATAGTTTTTATTATTTAATCTCTACATTGCATATTTAATTATATCAATTTAAAAAACAACACCCAAACCCAAACACATCTCAATCCCATTTAAAAATTGCAATAATGTACATCATCCTTTCCTCTTTCGTTTTTTTTCTCTATCTGTAAGCAATTTTAAAATCGTATGGCTTATTCAAGATTTTATTTTAAATCTGGTTTTCCTTTCTGTGCTTATAGACTAATTGCTGCATAATTTCATCTAAATGTCGACGTCCATGCTGTTTGGATAGTCTAATATATCATGGTACCTTTCTAGGAAGTGGTCAGGGCTGTAAATTAACTCTAATTTCCACAGCATTCTACAATTGGGAATTATTGATGAGCAAAAGGTTTAAAAACAGAGCTATACATTTTCAGATAGTGACAAATGTTTCACAAAATCTTTGCAATTTTATAGGTAATGGCACCTTAATGTACAATGTAAGTTAAATATGTTTCAGCGACAAAAGGCACCTTGAAGTCTCCGCTATGATCAATTGAACTGCCCAGTCTTGCATCTGAAGCAGAGGTCTATAATTTGTACATTTGTTAATCAGAATACAGTCAAAACTGGATTGCTTTGAGCCCAAATGCAAGAGTACTAGAATAGTGTAACCAGCAACAGCATGTAAATGTTTTGTAACACATCACCAGAAAAAAACATATATGCATTTTTTGTAAATACAAGATCTTTGTGACCACAAATGGGACTAAGAAGGATGGGTATAGCTGAAGGGAGAAGATATCCGAGAAGCTGTAAGACAAAGAACAAGAAAAAAAGGACTGGCAATAGGCAGGGCATCCTGCCAAATGCCCCAGAAGGATGAATGGGAAAATCATAGGCAAGATAAACAATATTTGGCAAGGAAAGGGGAGTGAGAAGGCTAAAACATCAACAGTGATTGAGGAAGGATGAAAAAGGCGGGAGTCTCCTCTCTTAATTTATCTCACCATAGGGCTCTCTTAGCCTGGTCACCTTAACCTTGGTTGCTCAGGACCAACAAGGACCATGGCAATCATTGTGACCTATATGGCATCAGCTCTGGGACATGGTGCGCTCACTTCTAACTTCTGACATAACTGTTAAGGGGTAACAGTTTTGTGTAAGTACATAGTGGTAATGATTATTAATGTGATGGAGCAAACCATTAGCATGCAGTGTGTTAACAAAATAATTAATCTATTTTTTCTTGAAGGTTGAAAATGGTCTGATTTTTCAGTCTTCTAAATACACCTGTCACAGCAATCTCTAATCTCCTAACTGAAATATATGTACATGTATTTAGTGGTTACAATATATAAGCCTTTGTAATATATTATTGTTTGTGCTCTCAGAAGAAGAAACAAACTACGTAGAAGATACAGAGCCTCTAAAACACCCATAACACTCTTGTTTTATAAAGAAAAACAAACAAACAAAAATTTTCTCTAAGGTTTAACCAAGACAAAAAGAAAGTTCACAAAGCTTGATAACTTATTTTTCAGTGTCACAGAAGTAAAATTTTCATAACTTTGTAAGATAATTCTTAAGTCCTCTCAGTCAGTATCAACACATGCACAGTGATAATTCATATTTTGTTTTGCTGCTGATGAAGGAGAAATGTTCTTACTATAAGTAAGTTTGAGATATGAGGTTCTTGCAGTGCTGTGCTAATTTTGAGAATGAATCCATAATTATCAACTGGATGATTTATGAATGTAAAAGCATTTTCAGATTTGTCTCTCATATCTCTGCCTGTAGTCATGTTTGTTCTTGAATTCCTCAGTTCCATGACACTGAAATCAGGAAATAAAACATGTTCCTTAAGTTTTAGGACTACTGCATTGTTTTAAGAAGGAAGAAAAAAAAGCCCAGACAGTTCTGCTTTACTACCTCAGTATAGGTATCCACGTGAAATCTCTAGAATAAGTAAGGTAGTAATTACTTGAATAATAAGTTACTGGCATCATGGTAAGAGCAAAAATCATGGAGAGTATTTCTTCTGGCTTTGTACACATCTAAACACTATGTGAAGTTCAAAATTGAAAATTTACTTTTGCATGATGTGCTACAATCATTTACTGTTGCATTAGAAAAACAGCAACAAGGCAAAGTTCTAAAAGAATGATGCATTCATCCTTTCTTTTCTCCTGTTTGAAGAGTAATCCAATGTGCTTTTCTGAAAAGATGGAGACTGATGAGAAAGCTCTATTGATCCAGCTCCGTCTCCTGCCCCAAGATGAGTAATGCCTACAAGCAAACTGACTTCAAAGAGACACGTTGATTTGAAGACAGTTTAAATGGGGAGAGTGTGTGTAGGTAAGAATTCCTCTACAATAACTAAATGCAGACTATAAAATTTAACACATTAAAAAAGATATTGTAGAAATCGTACTGTATAATAGTGCAGTCCTCAGCAGTTGTTTCACACCCACCCTGTTTCAGAGAGCTGTATGTTCATCGAAAGCAATCCCCAGCTTTCAGTGGAAAAAAAGTAAAAGTTGTCTAGAGAACAACATAAGATTACAAAACTCACAGAACAGGACAATATCTGTCTTTAAGTTTGTCTTTGGTTTGTTAATTTATGAACCACTCTAGGAGTCTGCCAGAAAAGTTAAAACAATGAAAACCAATCTTGTGAACTTAATAGATTCAATATGTCGCAGTTTCCCTTTCCTTCGCTCCATTGCACTGCTTTCAGAATCATCACAGAATCACAGAATCACAGAATGTTAGGGGTTGGAAGTGACCTCAAATTTTTGAAAGTCTCCAGAGGAGATTCCGCAACCTCCCTGGGCAGCCTGTTACAGTGCTCCGTCACCCTCACAGTGAAAAAGATTTTCCTAATGTTTTTGTGGAACCTTCTATGTTCCAACTTGTATCCATTGCCCCTTGACCTGTCAATGGACATGACTTAAAAGAACCTGGCATCGTCCTCCTGACACTCCCCCTTTGACATGTTTATAAACATTAATGAGGTCACCCCTCAGCCTCCTCTTCTCCAAGCTAAAGAGACCCAGCTCCTTCAACCTTTCCTCATAAGGGAGATACTCCACTCCCTTCACCATCTTTGTGGCTCTGTGCTGGACTCTCTCAAGCAGTTCCCTGCCTCTCTTGAACTGAGGGGCCCAGAACTGGACACAATATTCCAGATGTGGCCTCACCAGGGCAGAGTAGAGGGGCAGGAGGACCTCTCTTGACCTACTTGCTACTCCCCTTCTAATACACCCCAGGATGCCATTGGCCTTCTTGGCCACGAGGGCACATTGCTGGCTCATGGTCATCCTGCTGTCCAACAGGACCCCCAGGTCCCTTTCCCCTGTACTGCTCTCCAGCAGGGCAGTCCCCAACCTATACTGGCACATGGGGTTATTCTTTCCCAAGTGCAAAACTCTACACTTGCCCTTGTTGAACTTCATAAGATTTCTCCCCGCCCAACCCTCCAGCCTGTCCAGGTCTCTCTGAAGGGCTGCACAGCCTTCTGGTGTGTCAACCACTCCTCCCAACTTTGTGTCATCAGCAAACTTGCTGACAATGCTCTCTAATCCCACATCCAGGTAATTGATGAATATGTTGAAAAGCAGTGGTCCCAGCACTGACTCCTGAGGGACCCCACTAGATACAGGATGCCCCATTGACTACAAGTCCACTAGCCATTGTGAAAAAATCTGAAAAGTGAATACTGGAAAACTGTGAGTCTGACAGCTTGGAAACCTGGTTCTTTTCCTGCTGAATGCTCAGAGTCAGTGAGAAAATTACTGACAAGTTTGTTAGGGAGCAGTATTTGGAAAATTACAAAGTCATACAGAAACTGTATTAAATACATAAAATATTAACTATAAGTAATTGTGTTTTTCTAATAAAAGTCAATATTCAAGATTGTCTCAAGATTTATTACCCCATTTTTAAATGTTGTTAACTTGTTGGACAAATTAATTTTCCATATTGATTTAAGGTCTATCTGCCACCAGCTAATATTTTGGTTCATTTTCTGATTATTGCCAGGTAAATATAAAGTCTGTTATATTTCCCAGCCTCTTTAAATTCTGTTTAAATAGATTGTTTCTCTGATATAAGTGGATGGTGTTGACTGAGGTGTATTTCGTTGACTCTCATTGCACACTGATGTAAGTGAACATATAAAATGCAAACCAGACAAAATGCAAGCCTGTAACCTACTCCACGAATAATGAGGGAAAATTTGGTGTAGTCTACATCTTCTCAATGGCATTCCTATTCGTTGTGTGAGAAGTAAAAAAGCAGAAGAGTAAATCAGAATAAGGCTCATTCTGTGTAGACAGAACTCATTGAATATACTTTTGATATTTAAGGGAAACACAATTAACAAAAGAAGACTGAGGGTGGTATTTATTTATTTATGTATTCTTTTCTAAATCATAGAATTCTGAAGTGCTCCGTTCTCTGAGGGCTTTTTCATTTTACTTTGAGCAGAATAACATCTGTAACAGGTTGTTCTTTTAACTTTTTGTAATTTTTATTTGTTTGCCTTCTTTGTGATGTCCATGCTCAGTAAAACAATGTCCTTGTCAGCAACTTTAGAAAAAATCAATACAGTAGAGGAATGCATCCACTGTATTCACTGCTGTGAACGAAGAAGTGCTAACTTGTTCAATCTCAGTAACTGCTCTCTAACCTGTCACTCTTGCAGATGGAAGCAGCACATATTCCAAAATATCCATTAATTATCACTTTTGTGATCATTCTTGTGATCAGCTTAAACCAGAAAATTTGTAATTTATGCCTAAAGTTAGGTAATTTTCAACTTCCTGTCTATCGCAGTGCCCATTCAAAAAAGCATGAGAATCCTTTGCGATCATAAGAAATTATATATTCACAAAAATATGTTGCCTGTGATAAAACTGAGACATTTCCATTGCTTGTTCTCTTGTTCATTATCTTTACAGTCACAGGTAGATTTTTCAGCTAAATACAGATTTATGCAAAATCTGTTTATCTTCCTTTCTTGTAGGTCTTAATTCAGTTTAATCCTCATTCCTAGATCTGCAATAAATTTACTTTAATCTTACTTTGAATCTTGGTTTCCTACCCTGGAAAATTACCTTCAGGTTGGGTTTTTAGACATTTTCCTTGACCTGGTATAATATTTGGTGTTTTAGACCACAGATTTGAGCTTGCCCCATTTTCGAGTCCTAGTCCTAGACTATGATGCCATTATTCTAACTGGACTGCATCAAAATGATTTTTCTGGAGCACATTTCTTGCTGAACATGTTACTTCTTCCTTCTGTCTGCCTCCCCCCCCCTTGCAAAGGTCAACAATAAACAGAAGCAAATGGCTCGATGACTGCACAAGTATGCATGATAGGTAGGTTCAAATAAATTTGTTCCCCTTAGAGTAGAATCCTACAATTCTAGCTGCTGAAAATTGAAATAACTAAGGTTTAAAACCAAAATTTTTATTCTTGGGAAATGTCTTGGCCTAACAGTCTGTGATTTGAAGGAGCTATGAATTTTTTTTTTATTTGGATGCACCATTTTTTCAAAATGCTTTTTTTTATTACCTGCAAAAATAAAAAGTGGAAATGTGAAGTGATGCAAAACAGGCTACTTCGAAAGACATGTTAGGAGACTGTGGGTTTTTTACTTTTGTTTTGTCTTTCCAAACCTCAAGTATCTATCTTATATCCATCCAGAGATGTTACTGTTGGTGAGAAAAGTGCAAAAATGTTTGACGTCTTTGTTCAGAAAAATGGCATAACCAGTTGAGGTAAAATGTTTTTTAGAAAATTAACAGAAACCCCCAATTTTATTTTTTTTGGGGGGGGGATGTGAAAAACTAAAAGCAGTCCTTATTTTCCTAAAATTTTCAAAGCAAATTTTACCCTGACCGTAAGCTTACAATTATTCAAAAGATGCTGATTCATTTTTCAGTGACATAGTTTGTCATTGTGCAGCTAAGTAAGAGTTCAACAGCATTAGAAATTCTAAAAAGTAAACCTGAATTGGAAAAAGAGATCACACAGGTAACTGTTAGTCATCTTAATGCCAGGACTTAAAACCAGATAGTTCTAGAAACAATTTCAGTAATTCTTTTAATTATAAGCTTGGATCCTGCTGTTTCTAATGTTCAGTTATTTTTTAAACTCAAAAATCATAGCAAGACACAACTAGGCATGATGTCAAAAGACCAGTTACAGTATGTCAGAAAAAAAAAGAAGGCATAAACCCCCTAATTCTAGATGATTATCAGTTGGAACAGTATCGTAACAGAAGGTTTTGCACCTGCCTTCAGATGTGTAAATGTAGGTATTAATATTGAACATGAGACCCACAAAGGCTCCCTTTCCTCCACTGCTTTTGGAAATGCATGAGCTGCCAAACTGGTCAGTCTCAATTACCAGCTTTGTGAAAAAGAAAATGGACGAAAAGAATAGTCATTCACTAAATGCTTACCAAAGAGGTGAGTGATGTAAATAGTACATTGGCCAGATCAGAGATGAAAATGAAAGCAAGCTCTGCTGCTGCTGAAAATATAGGCAGTCTTCTGGATTTGTAGATCTCAGGCTTTTTGTCCATGCCTGTGTCTTTTGTGAAAGTGTAAAAACATGACAGAAGGTACACAAAATGTATGTGGCACATATGTTTTACCTTCAGCCGCTGAGCCAAAAGTCACTTCACAACTAAAGATTCTTTACAATCTACCATTCTCTGAGTACCTATATGTAATTGTCAGGAAACAAATGCCTTTCTCTTCTTTCCTTATCACTTTTAATGCTCCTCAGAAATACTGGGAAGCAGAAAGGAACACATTTTTTTTAGAAATTGTTATATAAAAATATCTTTTAAAATTCATAGAGTTTCTCTACTTTTTAATTTTTTTTTTTGCATTTTCTTTTTTTTAATTTAGGTGCTATTATGCAGTGATGTGCTATGTAAAGCCTTTGCTATGCATTTTATGCATTTAAAAAATGAAAGGATGATGACAGGTATAATGGTCTTGATATATCCCAGGATATAAATAAATTGCTGAATTTCAGCATTCAGACAATAAGCCTTTGTAATATAAATTGTGAAACTTCCAAATTATGAGTCATGGAAATAAAGGAAAAAATTTTTTAAGGATAGTTATATTTAATAGGAATTGCCTGTGAGTATAAGCTGGTGAGTTAAAAGCCCCTGAGTCGTAGAAAGTGCAAGTTGTCATTAGAGATTAGTTGTCATTAAAGTCTCATGTGAAATGGAGACAGAGGGGGCTCTACTGCAGTGCTTAGTGATAGAAAATAGTTTTCCAGTCTCAAAGTCTGCGTTCTAATTTTGATTAATGTCCAGTGTTGGTACGCGAGTAAAATGCATTAGTGTTACTGTAATCTGTTTCATTTATTTCCCAGTGTAATGACAACTTGATCTACGCATCCATCCACATGGACACAAAGAGAAATACCAGCCTCTGCTTGCCCACGTGCCTCAGGAACCCAGCAAAGGAACTGTATCTAAGAGGAACATCTGTGAGGCTTGTAACCCACCTACTCATGTAGTGTCCATTATGAACCAGTGATGGTCCAAGGCTGTCCATAAAGTCACCATTCCCATCTGGGTAAGTTTGGCTGACAAACATGACATTACACTTTGATATTTGTGTTTTGACTGGTTACAGTAACTTGAAATAAATGTGCTTATTTATAAGGAATATAACTATCATTGCAGGCTTTCCACAAAGAATTGCATGTTTATATTTGCTCACAGTGTAACTTTAAAGCACTTTTAAAATTCAATACTAAGGTTTTTTTTTTTACCTCTTTGTTTCCTTAGTAAGGACTTCTGAGTGAAAATGTAGATATTTCTTGTAAAAAACATCTTTTATTGAACATATGCTTTTCACTGATACTCTGCAGGGAGAGTTTTTCTAAATAGCAGACCAAACAACCTGTGTCTAAGTGGCTAGGAACACAAAAGCAAGACTGCCAAGTAACTTTCCATTTTGCTAAGTAGATAACATCTACACAGGATGTTTAGAAAGCCTGTTGTAGAATGATTAACTTTGCTTTATCATTTTTTTTTTTCTTTAGCTTGCAATATCTCTACTGCTTCATATAGCAACGTCACTGTAAACATTTCAATCTATATTTTTGGTGATCCCCAATTGTAAAACATAAATTTAATTTCCTTCCATACCTTACTTTATGGTTGATACATCACAGAAATCCTACGGAGGACAGCAGTCTGTATTCTCTGGTAATTCCTACCTCTAGCAGATTTGGTAATCTCTTCAAGAATGATCATTTGATGTTAGTGAAAACGTTAGTGAAAAAAAAAAGCAGTCCCTATACCTTGGGTCATCCATAGGCGCTGACTTTTAGAACATTGATTAAAGCTATAAAAATCTTTATCATAATTTCCAGACCTGAACACTAAATACCAATCCAACAAACCAGGTGAGACAACCTGCAGTACTGGAAGTTTTGAATATACAGCATACTTGGTCTCTCAAAGATTCTGAAATGTGGAATTAGAAAGCTGTTGATGGGTAAAAACAGCATTGAAGAATTATTAAAGTATGTGTGTTACATGTCAACACAAGATAGTAGTAGTTGTGCTTTTTATCTCTGTAATGGATCAAGTAGAATTGCAACCCTGGACTTTAGCAGGGCAAACTTTGACCTTTTCAAGCAATTGCTAGGGGAAATCCCATGGGCAAGGCTGTTTGAAGGTAAAGGGGCTCAAGATTGGCATTCAGGGACTGCTTCTTCAAAGCTCAAGATCAGAGCATCCCGACACGGAGGAAGTCAAGGAAGGGAGGCAGGAGACCTGCGTGGCTAAATAGGGAACTGCTGGGTATGCTCAAGTGGAAGAGGAGAGTTTACGGGTCATGGAAGGAGGGGCTGGCCACTTGGGAAGAATATAAGGCTGCTGTTATAGGATGTAGAAAGGCAGCTAGGATAGCTAAGACCTCCTTAGAATTAAACCTGGTGAGAGGGGTCAAAGACAGCAGAAAGAGCTTTTTCAAATACATGGCAGATAAAACTAACACCAGAGGCAATGTAGGCCCACTGATGAATGGGGTGGGTGCCCTGGTGATAGAAGATACAGAGAAGGCAGAGTTACTGAATGCCTTCTTTGCCTCTGTCTACTCTGCCGGAGGCTGTCCTGAGGAGCCCCGTTCCCCTGAGGCCCCAGAGGAAGTCAGGGCAGTGGAGGAGTTTGCTTCAGTCGATGAGGACTGGGTTAGAGACCAATTAAGCAATCTGGACATCCATAAATCCATGGATCCAGATGGGATGCATCCACGGGTGCTGAGGGAGCTGGCAGAAGTCATTGCTGGATCACTCTCCATCATCTTTGCCAAGTCTTGGGAGACGGGAGAGGTGCCTGAGGACTGGAGGAAAGCAAATGTCACTCCAGTCTTCAAAAAGGGCAAGAAGGAGGACCCAGGTAACTATAGACCGGTCAACCTCACCTCCATCCCTGGGAAAGTGATGGAACGACTTATCCTTGGTGCCATCTCAAGGCATATCAGGGATAAGAGGGTCATTAGAGACAGTCAACATGGCTTTACCAAGGGGAAGTCGTGCTTGACTAACCTCGTAGCCTTTTATGAGGAAAAAACGAGGTGGATGGATGATGGCAGAGCGGTGGATGTGGTCTACCTTGAGTTCAGTAAAGCATTTGACACAGTCTCCCACAGCATCCTTGCTGCTAAACTGAGGAAGTGTGGTCTAGACTCTCGGGTAGTGAGGTGGACTGTAAACTGGCTGAAGGAAAGAAGCCAGAGAGTCATAGTCAATGGGGTAGAGTCTAGTTGGAAACCAGTATCTAGTGGAGTGCCTCAAGGGTCAGTACTGGGGCCAATATTATTCAATATATTCATCAAAGATTTAGATGAGGGAATTGAGTGTAGTATCAGCAAGTTTGGTGATGACACTAAACTGGGAGGAGTGGCTGACATGCCAGAAGGCTGTGCTGCCATCCAGCAAGACCTGGACAGGCTGGAGAGTTGGGCAGGGAATAACTTGATGAAATACAACAAGGCAAAGTGTAGGGTCCTACATCTGGGCAGGAACAACCTCAGGTTCCAGTATAGGTTGGTGAACGACCTGTTAGAGAGCAGTGTAGGGGAAAGGGACCTGGAAGTCCTGGTGGACAACAGGATGACCATGAGGCAGCACTGTGCCCTTGTGGCCAGGAAGGTCAACAGCATCCTGGGGTGTATTAGAAGGGGGGTGGTTAGTAGGTCGAGAGAGGTCCTCCTTCCCCTCTACTCTGCCCTGGTGAGACCGCATCTGGAATATTGTGTCCAGATCTGGGTCCCTCAGTTCAAGAAGGACAGGGAACTGCTTGAGAGAGTCCAGCGCAGAGCAACTAAGATGATTAAACGAGTGGAGAATCTCCCTTATGAGGAAAGGCTGAGGGAGCTGGGACTCTTTAGTTTGGAGAAGAGGAGACTAAGGGGAGAACTTATTAGTATTTAAAAATATTTAAAGGGTGAGTGTCACGAGGATGGAGCCAGGCTCTTCTCGGTGCCAAAAAATGATAGAACAAGGGGTAATGGAATCAAGCTGGAACACAAGAGGTTCCACTTAAATTTGAGAAGAAACTTCTCAGTGAGGGTGATGGAGCACTGGCACAGGCTGCCCAGGGAGGCTGTGGAGTCTCCTCCTCTGGAGACATTCAAAACCCGGCTGGACGCCTTCCTGTGTAACATCATCTAGGTGTTTCTGCTCTGGCAGGGGGATTGGACTTGATGATCTTTCGAGGTCCCTTCCAATCCCTAGCATACTGTGATACTGTGAGACGATAGAGAAGGTTGGAAACACTTACAAAGCGAAGGAGAAAATAATGAGAAATAATTAAAAAGTTTTCTTAAATGAAGGACATGGTGACACCAAAAACGAGAACACTATCATTTCCAGTCTTTTAAAGTAATGTTGGTTTCTATCACTCTAGTATCTGTCTGATAACTTTCTAGTGTTCCTTTGCCTGATCATGCAGACCATTTAGCTCAATAGCCTGGCTCTTCTTCTTTGCTCTTACCCTGATCTGCCTTTCACAGAATCACAGAATCACAGAATGTCTAGGGTTGGAAGGGACCTCAAAAGATCATCTAGTCCAACCTCCCCCACCAGAGCAGGATCTCCTACAGTAGGTCACACAGGAACGCGTCCAGGTGGGTTTTGAATGTCTCCAAAGAAGGAGACTCCATAACCTCTCTGGTCAGTCTGTTCCAGTGCTCTGTCACCCTCACAGTGAAAAAGGTTTTTTTTTCTAATATTTTTATGGAATCTCCTATGTTCCAGCTTGCGCCCATTGTCCCTTGTTCTGTCATTGGACGTCACTGAAAAGAACCTGTCTCCGTCCTCCTGACACTCCCCCTTGATATATTTATAAACATTAATGAGGTCACCCCTCATCCTCCCCTTCTCCAAGCTAAAGAGACCCAGCTCCTTCCTTTATATATTGAGAAAAATTCATCTGCTCTGCTGACTATCAACAATCTTAGGGTTAGTACATTTCCTTTTCTACTTTTGATTCTGATGACATCCTGAAAGTCTCTACAGACAACTTAAATCTCTCCCAGAGGTTGTTGCTGAAGTTCCTCTTTTGTGATTTTCCCTTTTATTATCTCTCAGGTTCCAAGACAGGTTTGACACAGACAAACAGTACACTCTAAGGGACTGGAGAAAGTGGAAAGGACAAGATTCAGAACAAAAGCAATTAAAAAGTGTGAAAATGAAAATGACAAAGCAGTTTGAATTCTCTAGTGATAAAGGGAAATTAAATACGTGAGGACTCTTAGTATTCCATGTTCTGGCATGGGATTTACCAAACACACCTGGCAAAAAGAGTGTTTGCCCTTATCAGGGGCTGTTTTAACAAATATTTTTCTATTGTTTTTCTCTTATTTTAAATTTGAGGCCTACTTTACAGACTTACTTGAAAGACCAATGACTGTTGTTCATTAATACCATGGTCAACAGTAGCACAAAACCAACAGTCAGTCAAAAGCAATATTCTTTAGGAGGCAAATAATTTCTGGGCTGTGTAAGCATGGAAAAAAATCAGATAGAGAATTTTTTTTTCTGTTAATATCCCACTTCTAGCAAAAGATTGTGCTGTTACCGAGAAGTCACAGAAGTCAACTTTGGACTTCAGATCCTGTTTTTTTCTACCTCTACTGCAAGATTATATCAGTTTTGAAATCATCAGAAGTGATTAAAAAAAAAGTATGAGTTTAGAGGAGCTATGAACTTAACATAGGATTACAAACACAACAAGAGATTTTACACTGAAGTTGCTATGAAGCCTATAAAACCTAATAATTTTAGGACAATTATATGAAGCCAAAAGGGCGGTTTATAGTACCTATAACTATCATTCTAAAGATAACTATGGAAATGAGATTATGTGACTCCTTTTTGTTCATTTTGAACAAATAAGATCAGAAGTACAGCAGGTGCTTGTGTATCTATTGTGTACCTGCTGATCAAAAGATCAGTCATTGAGCATATCAGAACCATATGGAATCAGGTTATTATCTCCATGATCAGAATCTGAAAAGTAAGAATCTGTCATGGGCAAGACAGAGTGGATGACAACCTGCAGCTGATCTGGATATTGAGGTCGGACAGAGGATTTGCCCTACCTGACCATCTCACATGATCACTTCCGTACTCTCTCTGTTCAGGTTCTCATGTGGGAGGTGACTGCTGCTCCAGGACAACCAGAAGGTTGTGTTTGTTTCTGCGGTACCACGGCTTGCTGTGATCCACCTCAGGCATTAACAGCCTTGGGTCCTGGCCCTTCCAGCTCTGGTCTCTGTTCATCTCCTTCATCTCCAGGAGGTTTCCCCACTTCCAGGACCTTTTCTCCATTCAGGGGCTTCACTTTCATCTTTCTGAGACCAATTCCGCTTTTGGGGAACCCTCTAGTTGGGCACCTGTAGTTTTTCACAGATGCTGAAGTAACCACTCTTCCCTGTCTAAATACACTGAATGCAGAACTTAAAAAAACCACAGGCAATAAGACTCCAAATTGGTGATTCTGTCTCATGACTCCGTATTACCTAGATGATTCACAGTGTGACACATCTTTTTGTTCTGAATGTTATCACAATTAGCCACTAGCCTGTACAAAACTTCAGTTATTGAACATTCATCCATTACACACACACATACATCTACATTCAATTTTTGCTGTCTGAGATTATTCACAATTTAAGCTTTTTTCTACCTATAACATAAGACCTGATTAAATTTACATTTAAACTTTGAACACGGCACAGATAAACTTATCTCGTTTTCTGACTGTATCTTCACAACAAATATTTTTACGTAACAATTAATATTTAAAATGTTTATCTGGTTTTCTGCAGACGATCTTTTTGTGTTAGATTCAGTAGAAATGGAAATGCACTGCTCAGCTTTTTTAGTTCAGTATTTTCTACCTATTAGTTATATAATGTGGAATATGTTTTTGTGAGATCAATATTTATTCATATATATACAAAAATGCAATAAAGTTTTTCATGGCTATATTTCATTCCTTGCTTTTTTAGCGTTTCCGTTGTCACATATAATGAATAAGAATTATTGTATGATAAGGTGATTAACTATGCTGCTTTTCTAACATGGATCATTTCTTGAATTTTGTTGTTTATGTATTTGTGAAATATAATTAGGTAAAGCAACATTTGTAGAAGCTAGACATAAGAGACAATCTCTGTTCCTTTGGGTATCAATAATTCTGATGAAATGTAAATGCAATTTTATAATTTTAAGATGCTTAAATTATCTCCACAAAAATAAAGAAATATTAAAATAAGATTCATCATAGAGCATGACATTTTATCAACTGTCCCAAGTATCATCCATATTTTTCAGGTAATACTGAACAGTGTTTTGATGAGCACGTTCTGCACTATTAATAATAATCTGTAGAAAATATATCCAGCTGAAAGAGGTAGTTCAGAGTTTGCTTCATATTTCTGAAGCAATTCCACCATTTCCTATTTCTTCTTGTAAACTCGTGAGATGTTTGTATGTACTTTTTTGGTTTGTTTGTTTTATACACCTGAAGCTGCAGATTTTCTGATGTAGAACCATATTTGGGTAGAGAATGTTTCAAGTTTACATATTTATATATATTTTATTTCTTGTGCTTAAAAATAGAGTCAAATTAAATACTTCATACACCCCAAAATAGATTTTACCTTGATCTTCCACATTCTACTACTTAAAGTGAGCAAAAACTTCATAATGAATTTAGGTGTTCAAACTCACTAACATGGAGCTGAGCGCTCAGGTCTTTATTGTCACAAAGTGTGTTACTTTGATTTGTTTCACTTGATACTCATACCGGTAACTTTCTGATACTAATACTTCTAGAATGACATGAGCTTCCCATGATTAGTTTTCAGTATGTTCATTTCCCTGTTCTTAGAACTATTGTCTCCAAGACAAGCAAGATGAAGAGGGCTCAATTACTTCCCATCAACACATCTCTTAGCTGAAGTGGTAGATAAACAATTATTTGGAAAGGTTCTATCTATTAAGGACCGTTGTCTCTTAATGGATTTTTTATTTTGCTATCTATGCAAATTCTTGTGTGTTCTCTGTAGGACAAGACCTCATAAATTCACTAAATTAATTGTTCTGTATTTCACAGACATACAAAAATGTCAAACCAAACCCTCAATGGCCACAAAGAGTATCCAAATTTGACTTTGAGTAATGAAAACTAAGTAATCTTACAGAGTTACGTGTGTTTCTAACATTCATCAATGACAATGCCATTTCCTGTTTAACAAATACACATTATACGGTCACATAATCTATCAGTAAATTCCACTAGCTAGGCTTCCAGTTTTCTCTGATATATTTATTACGTGTGAAACTTTCAGTTTCTGCATTTGGTAAAATACACTGTCAATTTTAAAACTGATCATATTATGATCATGTAAAATGATGCTGCTGCATTAATGTAAATGTCTAAAATAAATAAATTCAGTTATACAGCTTTAACCTGATTGAATTAAGGACTATTGAGCTTGTTTCAATATCTTTTCATGAGGGTTTGCACTTGGGTGGCAGCATCGTTTTTAGTTAAGTCAATACACATTTTCTGACATAGTGCAGGCATTTATTGACTGCAAATAAACAGTAAAAAGTTGATTAATTGGATAGCTAATTGACCCAGAGTGTCATAATTTTGAGATGAGTTATGTACTTTTTGTAATTACAGTAACATGCTCATAATAGCTTCATAAATGGCTTGATCAATATTTTAATTAGAGACATTTGAGATTGGAGAAATACCTCAGATCTTTCTCTGCCTTGCAACATCTTAATTTATATCATTGGAAACAGTAATTACTTTTCTGTTTTAAAAAGAGGATGAGGAAATCTCAGAACTTGAGGGACTGTTCTTAAGTTTATAAAAAAGTAAAATTATGCTTCTTGTGCCGTGAAATTGTGATGAATTTTTCAAAATAATTTACCTGCTGTATTGAAAGGCATTCTGATTTTGCTACTGATTCTATGATTCTGATTTTACTACTGTCGTAACTGTGGAGAAGTATCACTCATGTCTACATGAAAAATATGTATCATTTTTCATACAAAGGAGAAACAGATAGTTTTCTATTTCCTATTTGTAAAAAAAAAAAAAAAAGCAATTAGTTGAACAAAAAAAAAACCCCTTTGAAATTAGAAGTGTGAAAATATATCTTTCATCTTTAGTGCTTTCACAGTTTACACCCATGCATAACCTCAAGGTCCTTCCTACTGCAAGAGTGTCTTTATACTAGCTTAATCATTCAACTAAAATTTATTTGCAAAGAAAAGAAAGGAAGCAAAAAAATAACAACTGAAACCACTGCACAAATTTTTAGATGAGTTCTTTTCTTGGAAAGCTCTTTGGAAGAAACACTCTGAGAAGACAGAGTTTGCAGAAAAGCACAGCTGGAATACATAGTGCTCTGCCTTAGGATGGGTGATGAACCAACTGAGATCTTACAAGTCAGGATTAAAGAGAGGACAGATATGGGTGACATTGTAGTGAACGTCTGCAGTAAGCCACCTGATCAGGAAGAACAAGAGGTTGATGCCTTCTAGAGACAGCTAGAAGCAGCTTCTCATTTTCAGGTCGAAGTCCTCCTGGAAAACTTCAACCACCACGTCTGCTGGAGAGACAACATCGCATGACATAAGAAATACTAGAGGTTTCTGGAGAGCATCAATGACAACTTCCTGATCTGAGTGACAGAGGACCCAAAGAGGAGATGTGCTCTTCTGGTTTTCATGCTCACAAAGAAGGGCTCTTTGGGGCTGTGAAGGTTGAAGAAAACCTTGGCTGAAGTGACCATAAAATGATGGAGTTGAAGATCCTGAGAAGAGGTAGCAGGGCAAAAAGAAAGATCACAACACTGGACTTCAGAAGATAAAATTTTGGCCTCTTCAAGAATCTTCTCAGTGGATTCCTGTGGGATAAGGCCCTGGAGGGAAGAGGGGTCCAAGAAAGCCAGTCAGTTTCCAGTATTTGCCTCTTCCCAAGCTCACTAGCAGTCCACCCCAAGGAACAGGAAATTAGGCCAAAATGCCAGGAGGCCTCTGTGGGGGAACAAGGGGATCCTGGCAAGTTCAGACATAAGAATGAAGGATACAGAGGGTGGAAGCAGGGACCGGTAGCCTCTCTTGATAGGTAGCATAAGAACCTAGTTGTGAAGCTGTTGGGGAGGTTGCAGAGGTTGTGAAATATCTTCATCCTTGGAGATATTCAAAAGCTGCTTGGACATGGTCCTGAGTAACCGGCTCTAGATGTTCCTGCTTGAACAGGGGGACTGGACAAAATAACCTCCAGATCTTTTTCCCAATCTCATCCATTTTGTGAAACTCTTGATTCTGAAAAACTGGGCCTTTTGCATCACATAAGTGGCAAAAAAAGGATGGAGCTCAACCTAGAGTTTCAAACTAAATATTTTTTTCTGTGACACTGAAGCTCACAGGCTATAGCATGCTTTCCAGTGATGCAGTGTTTTTACTTTGCCTTCCAGCAAAAAAGCAAATGCTTAGAAGCAAATTCAGTGCCTGTATCTCCTTCAAGTCTACAGTAACCCATGGTCTCTGGAACCCTCAGCCACGTCCTATGTCACTTGAGTTTTTAAAGTAGACAGTATCTACTGTAAGACATTAAACGTAAAAGCTTAATTTTAAAATGTGTTTACATTTAGCATACATATATTACATAGGAAGTCAGACCTGTGATGAAAAGACGAGGAAGGTATTTCTCTAAGCTCAGCAGGACTGGAACATTGGCTCGAATAATTGTATATTTCATCTACAATGGCAAAGGTGTGTGATGCCCTATTAAATTTCTGGCAGGAGTTGGAAGCCATGACCAGTTATCTTTTGCGCTATGAATAACAAGTATTTACATTCTCCAAGTGTTTAAATCCACTTATTTCTAGTTCCTTTCTATTAGAAGCAGAACACTGACACCCTGCTCCATTGCCAATGAACGGGTGCAAAGAGAAGGTACTCCTCTGCCGGAGGCTGTCCTGAGGAGCCCCGTTCCCCTGAGGCCCCACAGGAAGTCAAGGCAGTGGAAGAGTTTGCTTCAGTCGATGAGGACTGGGTTAGGGACCAATTACACAATCTGGACATCCATAAACCCATGGGTCCAGATGGGATGCATCCACGGGTGCTGAGGGAGCTGGCAGAAGTCATTGCTAGACCACTCTCCATCATCTTTACCAAGTCTTGGGAGATGGGAGAGGTGCCTGAGGACTGGAGGAAAGCAAATGTCACTCCAGTCTTCAAAAAGGGCAAGAAGGAGGACCCGGGAAACTATAGACCAGTCAGCCTCAGCTTCATCCCTGGGAAAGTGATGGAACACCTTATCCTTGATGTCATCTCAAGGCATATCAAGGATAAGAGGGTCATTAGAGACAGTCAACATAGTTTCACCAAAGGGAAGTCATGCTTGACTAACCTCATAGCCTTTTATGAGGATATAACAAGGTGGATGGATGATGGCAGAGCGGTGGATGTGGTCTACCTTGAGCTCAGTAAAGCATTTGACACAGTCTCCCACAGCATCCTTGCTGCTAAACTGAGGAAGTGTGGTCTAGACTCTCGGGTAGTGAGGTGGACTGTAAACTGGCTGAAGGAAAGAAGCCAGAGAGTTGTGGTCAATGGGGCGGAGTCTGGTTGGAGGCCTGTATCCAGTGGAGTCCCTCATGGGTTCGTACTGGAACCAGTATTTTTCAATTTATTCATCAATGACTTGGATGAGGGACTAGAGAGTACTATCAGCAAGTTTACTAATGACACCAAGCTGGTAGGAGTGGCTGACACACCAGAAGGCTGTGCTGCCATCCAGCGAGACCTGGACAGGTTGGAGCGTTGGGCGGGGAAAAATTTAATGAAATATAACAAGGGTAAGTGTAGAATCTTGCATCTGGGTAGGAACAAGCCCAGGTTCCAGTATAAGTTGGGGAATGACTTATTAGAGAGTAGTGTAGGGGAAAGGGACCTGGGAGTCTTGGTGGACAGTAGGATGACCGTGAGGCAGCACTGTGCCCTTGTGGCCAGGAAGGTCAACAGCATCCTGGGGTGTATTAGAAGGGGGGTGGTTAGTAGGTCGAGAGAGGTCCTCCTTCCCCTCTACTCTGCCCTGGTGAGACCCCATCTGGAATATTGTGTCCAGATCTGGGTCCCTCAGTTCAAGAAGGACAGGGAACTGCTGGAGAGAGTCCAGCACAGGGCAACTAGGATGATTAAGGGAGTGGAGCATCTCCCTTATGAGGAAAGGCTGAGGGAGCTGGGACTCTTTAGTTTGGAGAAGAGGAGACTGAGGGGTGACCTCATTAATGTTTACAAATATATCAAGGGTGAGTGTCACGAGGATGGAGCCAGGCTCTTCTCGGTGACAACCAATGATAGGACAAGGGGTAATGGGCTGAAACTGGAACATAAGAGGTTCCGCTTAAACTTGAGAAGAAACTTCTTCTCAGTGAGGGTGACGGAACACTGGAACAGGCTGCCCAGGGAGGTTGTGGAGTCTCATTCTCTGGAGACATTCAAGACCTGCCTGGACACGTTCCTATGTAGCATTATCTAGGCGTTCCTGCTCTGGCAGGGGGATTGGACTTGATGATCTTTCGAGGTCCCTTCCAATTCCTAACATTCTGTGATTCTGCGATTCTGTGATTCTCTCTGTCTTTCCAACTCCCTAAAGGCCACTAGGTTGGGGCTGGGAATGAGAATATGAGGGGACACAGCCAGGAGAGCTGACCCCAAATGACTTAAGGGAGATTCCATACCACATGACATCGTATTTAGTAATAAAATATGGGGACAGAAACAGGAAGGGGAGGACATTCAGAGTTACAGCATTTATCTTCACAGGTCACTGTCACACATGATGCAGCCCTGCTTTTCTGGAAATGGCTGAACACTTGCCCGCAGATGGGAAGTGATAGGTGAATTACTTGTTGTGCTTTGCTTACACTTGCAGCTTTTGTTTTACTGATTAGACTGTCTTTACCTCACACACAAATTTTCTCTTTTGTGCCCTACTGATTCGCTTCTGCATTCCACTGGCAGGGATGAGTGACTGGCTGTGTGGGTCTGAGCTCCCCACTAGCGCTGACCCACAACTTTTCAAATTCAGCCAGTGTGTGTGCTGAGACCCTGCTTTCCAGAAAGTAGCAGAACATCTGCCTGTCAATGGGAAATAGTAAATGAATTCCTCTTTTTTTGCCTTCCTTCCAGTGCAGGCTATGTTTTCCTCACTAAATTGTTTTTATCTCGAACCATAGGGGATTTTTTGCATCTTATTTTCCCCTCCCCGTCTTGTTGAGAAGGGGGAGTGAGAGTGACTGCGAGATCATCTGGCAACTGGCAAAGGTCAGGCTGCCATGGGGAATAATATCTCTCAGACCTTACAGGCATTTTTTTAACACAGGTTTATTTTACTCTCCCAAGATAATTTGGAGATACTCCTATATGTCCATTTCAAAACCTTACTACATAGAATCATAGAATCATAGAATGCATTGAGTTGGACAGGAACTTTGATGGTCATCTAGTACAAGCCCCCTACAGTGAGCAGGGATATCTTTAACTACATCAGATTGCTCTAAGCTCAAAGCCCAACAAGCTTGACCTTGAATGCCTCCAGGGATGCAGCCTTTACCACCTCTTCGGGTAACCTGTTACAGTGTTTCACCACCCTCATAGGAAAGAACTTCTTCCCAATATCCAATCTGAATCTAATCTCTTTCAGTTTAAAACCACTGTCCCTTGTCCTATCACTACAGGCCCTTGTGAACAGTCTCTCCCCACCTTTTCTGTAGTCCCCTTCAGGTACCGGAAGGCCGCTATACAATCTCCCCAGAACCTTCTCTTCTCCAGGCTGAACAACCTCAACTCTCTCAGCTTGTCTTCACAGGAGAAATGCTCAAGCCCTTTGATCATTTTTGTGGCCCTAGCTGTGCAGTATCTTTTCAGAGTTTCCCAGATACTTGAAATGTCGTGCAAGGATGTTATATTTCCCACGGCAATACTGTCATGTGTGTTAACTTACTGATCTATTAAATCCATTGTTAGAATGAGTAATTATGGAACATATATGCAGTAAACTAAATAATTTCCTATAACAGTAAGATCCTTTCTCTTACAAATTCAGACCTTTATTATTTTACAACAGGCTAAATCAGATTAATTATTTTAGAACTACTATTTTAAAGAGTGTTTTGATTGCACCATCCAGGATTTTCTTTAAAGCATTTGCTTCAAAATGCATTTTTAAGCTGGTATCTTGTGGGTTTAAGTGTGATACAGGATGGATGTTAAAAAGTGTACTGCCGGTAGGCAAGATATGTGATTTCATAAAATCAAATCAGTAGGATTACTCGGTCTCAGTAACTTCCTTACCTGTTGCTCTCTAGGGTTGTATTCAAAAAGAGTCTGTAATAAGCTGAGCTTTGAAATGCCATGACCAGAGGGCCTATTTCCTTAAAGGATTAAGATCAATTGTTTGTCTGAAAACATGTGGAAGAGAGATATGTGTAGGATAGCATAAAATATCTTTCTTTATCTATAAATCGATAAAATAGATCAGAGCTGAAAAAAACTTGACTGTTTTTCTGCCATTGCTCTCAGGCTTAAAAAAAGAAAACATTCTTCATCATTATCTCCTAGAAATATGCCACAGGGTTCCTCAGCAGATTCTTCTACCGAGACCTCAAACTACAATATCAAGAAAACTATCCCTGAGGGGAAACTTTAATTTTGAGAAAGTGTATGACTGAATGCCCTCTTCTTTATAGATAAATCCTTGATGGGAACTATGGTGATTTCAAACTGAACAAAAGGCCAATCAAATTCTTTTCCTCCAGACATATTTCTTAACTACCTTTCACTCACAGAGTGCATTACAATTGTTAGGTGTCTCCAGTCACACTGTTATGAACTCAAAATTTCATTATAACAAAATGCAAAAAGGTCACAAAAGTCATCCACTTTCAGGTGCAAACCTAGGAGGAGATCCAACTCTTCGCATTTGTCAATAATGAATAGTTTCAGTCTGCATACTCTTTTCTCGGATTGGAATTATGTTTTCCATCTGTAGGGAAATGCAATAGTCTGTCTACCGGATAAAGTGAATATTTGAAAACTATCTAGAAAGCTTTACAGCAAGACATCATCTCCTTCAAATCTCCACCTGATGATATTATAGTATGTAGCACATTTCATGCTGAAAAGTATGTAATGGAAGAAAAGATTGTTTGTTTAACCTTGTACATAGCATACAGCCTTTTGAATTACTGTAAACAGGATTCAGAAAAAAAGTGTTCCTTAGTTCATTTATACAATTCAGTGTTGTTTCTCCATTAATAACCCTCATCCTGACTTGTACTAGATATCCTGACATCTGCTAGAGTTTATGTACATTCACCTTATTTTTATTTTCAATCATCTTTGAATCATCCTCTTAGCTGTGAAGTTTTCATTAAGATCAGAAAATCCCGTTTTCATAGCAGTTCCAACTCACGGAAGCAGAGGTCAATATTTACATACTTTTTATTTTTTACTTTCAACCATTTTTATGACATTTTTATTACATTTGTCCTTAAAGCAATATGAAAATATAGCTTTCACAGCCTCTTTAAAATGCATAACTGCCTTATTTGTACAATACACAGTTAATATTAGCCCTTTTCCAGGATACACTGAGGGGTAATTAAGAATAAGAAACTATATATTTTCTGAGGCTGTGCTCAAATTCCTCTTCTTCTTGTATCAATCTGTGAAAGCAAAGCATGTTTTCTCTATTCCTTAAGATACTGTATACAGACAAAAAAAATATTTAAATATTGCTGCATACATAATCTTATTTGAAGAACAAGAAGATTAATTGAAAGAGAGAGTTGGTGTGTTTTTTTTCTGCCTGAGTGGTTTACATGTATCACTGGAGATGCTGTCTGTGGAAAGTAGGATTTCAGGAAGAATCCTGTCTCACACACAAAATTTATACAAATATATTTCAGACCTTTCGTAAGATAAATTTGATTCTTAAATGGGAAAGTAACTTTAAAAGGCAAGCTCATTGAGTTAGTATATATTTCAGGGAATTTCTGCATGAAGTTATAGAAATTGATTTCATCCTACCTCTTGCTGGGCAGTTTGGACATTTGTTCTCTTTTATCCTAGAATGTTCCTATTTTTTGACAGAAAATTTATTCTATATGACATTGAAAGATAAGAAACTAAAACCGAAATGTTAATTTTTGTATTGATTCATAGCAAACTTTAGTATCCTACACCAATGAATTGAAACAAAAAGTGTTATGCAAAGTCCATCAAACCTTAAATTGGTTTTGTCTCTCCTTAAGGACATTTAGTTCAGAAGCTTAATGAGCTCATTCCCTCCTTTCACCTGACTCCTTAGTTGTCATATGTTTTCCATAATGACCTGTAGCTAATCCAGAAGGGAGACTTGAAGTTCTGGGCCCCTCACTGCAAGAAAGACATTGAGTTGCTGGAGCATGTCCAGATGAGAGCAACAAGGCTGCTGAAGGGACTAGAGGGAAATTCCTATGAGGAGAGGCTGAGGGACCTGGAGGTGTTTAACCTGGAGAAGAGGAGGCTCAAGGGGGACCTGATCACTCTCTGCAACTACCTGAAGGGAGGGTGTAGTCAGGTGGCAGTCGGGCTCTTCTCCTGGGCAACCAGTGACAGAATGAGAGGGCACGGCCTGAAACTGCATCAGGGAAGGTTTAGGTTGGATCTCAGGAAGCAATTCCTCATGGAGGCACTGGGATCAGGCACTGGGATGCACTGCCCAGGGAAGTGGTGGAGTCACCATCCTTGAAGGTGTTTAAGGAGAGGTTGGATGTGGCACTTAGTGCTGTGATCTGGCCAATGTGGTGCCGTTGGGACACAGACTGGACTTAATGATCTCAGAGGTCTTTTCCAGTCTCAATAGTTCTGTGATTCTGTGAAATGAAGTCTGGTTTCCTAAAATTTTGTGGCAAACTTGCAAAATTGCATAGAAAGTAAGTTTCCTATACAGCGCCACACCCACAAATCTGGCTTTCTTGAAAAAACAGTTTGCTAACTGCCTTCACTGAAACCATTTTTCAGAAATGTCTATGATCTTTGAGTAACTTTTGTCAAAAGTGATGTTCTAAGGACATCACCCAGCTGTGCAAGGGAAAGCTTGCATATTTTTGCCTTCATCTCCACATGTGTTAATCAGAAAATATCAGCCTCCTGGGCTAACAAGCAACCTTCATCAATGTCAAATTCAAGTGTGTTTCACTGGGGAAGGAAGAAAAACCAACATGATATATATGTTTAATGTAATATAGCTGAGTCATTTAAAACTAAAAATATGTGAATTATGTGAATTTCAATCTTCAAGAGAGATGACATTTAAGAGTGTGAATATTAACATATGTCACTAATATTTCATCTTTTAATGTTTCTGAGAACTGGCAAAAGAAGATGGAGGATTTTCAAGTAACTAACATATTACAGTATTCTTCAAAAAAATGTTTTATTATTTTAACAGATTTTTTTTATTTCTTTAACCTCATCTTCATGAGTAAAGAATATGCATAGATGTAATTTCATGAACGAGCAACTAATCTTAAATTCTATATACTGTTATTGCAAAATATGACTGTTTATCTGCCACCATGGGAAGAGTACCAATGAGACAGCTTTCAAATATGGGTTACTTAAAATAGTTTATTTTCTATCCCTTTTATAGCATTTAGATGATTGAGATATTTCTTGCCATAAAATAGTTTTTGTCTGTATCTCTGAGGGCACACTTTGGTGTATATAAACCAAATCTATTTATCAGTTAAAAGGTTACTGAGGAGATATGACAGACCAGTAGTTATTTTGAGAATATGTTTGTTCCTGTAACTCTTTCAAACAACAGCTGTTGTTGGAAACAGGAATATGGCTTCATGTTTTGGTTGCTTGGCCGAGAACAAATCTGTTTAATTGCATACAAGACGGAAGCTGTTCTGCACTGAAAACTACTCTAATGGTCTATAATTTATCTGTATAGGAGGCTTTTTCCATACAGTGGTGAAATAATTAAGCAGCTAAAGTTATCAAGTTACTTTGTCATGTGGAAACTTTTATACCACAATTAAGTATGGTCCCTTTTCTTCTTGTGGTTTCTTTTGCACTGTTTCAAAAGCAACAAAAGCTAAAGTAAAAGAACCTTTTTTACTTTGATGATGTAAACATTACAATTTGAATATGCAGAGTATGCTATGACAGTATAATTAAGATTGTCTTAAACATAAACAAAACCCCACCCTACCCAAAAGAACTGTGGTCTTCCATTCACTTAGTACTTAGACTACAGCTCAAATTATCTTCTATTTCAGTTGCAATAATGTTTGCTGCATATTATCCTGTATTCATCTCTTAAAATACTAAATCTCCCTCTTGTTTTGTTTCATCCACCTGTATGATGACCTAAAATCCCCAATCAAAGTGAACTCTTTGGTTTAGTTGTTGTATTCTTTCTCTTACATCCTTTTTTTTTTCTTTTTCAGAATATATGGGCAACGCTTCATAAGTACGTGTGTTTTACTGAAGTGTTAGTCAAAATTAAAAAAAATGTAAACTCTTTTTTGTAAACTCTTATATGTAAACTCATATAAGTTTACATGAAACAGAAATAAAAGAATCAAAACTCAATTTAACTGAAGGTAATTTCCTTTAGCAGAAATTTGAACTAAAGTATAATCTCAAATTTTAATTTTTTTTTAACTTGATGATGTGCAGCTTAAAATTAATGTAATAGGGATTTCATTTCCCAAAATGAGACTGTAGAGCGGGTAAATAGGCAAAAAAAAACCTGCATGGGGAAGTGTTGGAAGAGTTTTTGCTTTCTTGTTCATTCATTTGATTTTAACTCAGACACTGTAAAAGCCTTCTATAGCATCAGAGGAGATTCAATGAACTTTAAAATGAACATTTGTCAAAATATATTATGTAACTGTTAAAAATGGAGTCCACATACTAAACTTTCATAAATCCTAAACATGCATTAAAGTTTCCCTATATATGATTCAGACTGCTGGCTTTTGTTTATAATTCAATGAGTAAAAATCAGAAAGGACAGTCAAATCAACATAGGTTGAGACCATTCACTAAGACCCATTGGCATTGTATAGTTCTCCCCTGTGCCACTATGCTTTTGTTGGTTTCCAGGGGGGTAGCAATAGCAATACAGATCCTTGCAGACACTCCTCAGGACCTTCCCACTCTACAATAGTACCTTGCTCTTCTTTGGGAAAACAAACCCAGCCAGCATCAGGCCAGAAGACTTCCCAGCACTGTAAGACTACGAATGACTAGTGGAAATAACTGAGTGCTGAGGTGCCTTTCTTGGCACTGCTTAATTTATAAGCAGTGCAGCCTTTGGCAATTGCTGAAGGTCAAGAGCCTAGTCACAAATACAGGACAGGTTCAGCCCCTTAGTTACTCTCACCCATCTGCTTTTCTCCAGGTGAATATTGGTTTACAGTTAGGCAGCAGTCATACATCACGCATTGCATCTGTCATGTCACAAGCAAAAGAAGAGAATGAGACCCGGGGGACAGCACAGCATATGAAGCCAATGGAAAGGTTAAAAGGATTCACGTAGAGAATGGGGAAATTTGTTCTAATTTCCAGGTGGGAGAAGAATTTCCTTTTTTTTTTCCCCCAGTGAAAATGCCACACTCTGTTGCCAGTATCCTGAAGTTTGTATCTGCATGCAAAGTTTGAAAGATGTTTTACCAGTGAAACAGTTAAAATGAAGTATCTCCCTATTTCTTAAAGCTAGACATCTAACTCTTAATGGAAATTACAAGACACTTTAGCGTGATAAATAATACATGACAAGGTGTGTGTTACTGTGAGATAACGCACATCTCAGAGGCACGGTGACATATGCCTTGGAGTGTCTTAGTGCAATTATAAAATGGCTCAGAGTTAGAATTTTTAAAAAGAAGATTTGTGCGTTTGTAGCTGTCCAGAAAAGAAACATGACTAATTTTTACTATAATGATTATTGACAGATTTAGAAGGGGAAATATGATATTGGTTGAATATTCTGATAATTTTCTTAGTTTTCTGACACAAGCATTACGTTTAGTGTTCTATGGGACTGGAGTCCTGCCAAGGTCTCTGTTATGACAGTCTTAAACAGCACTATAGTTGGTAATCGCAATCTGTAGTGAAATGTTTCTTACCAGCAAAGATATTAAATTGACTGATTCCAAATTTCTTCCCATTGAGTAGCCACAGTTGGATTATCATGTACTCATCACCTTTGACTGAGTTCTGGGTTTGTACTCTTGCTTTCTTAAAGGGCGGTGATAGGGCCCCCAAACTTGTGGGTGGTAATGTAGATGAGAAAGGGGAATTTTATTCCTTGAAGCCACTAATCTCCACTTATTATAGGAAGTGGGAAGTCATTAGATCGTGCCTCCTTGAAAAATAAGTAAGCAAAAACAGGTGAAACAACATGGCAGAGAATTAATCCTCCCTTGTCCCTTCTATTTTCCTTACCCCTCAGGGACTGCCAGGGGAATAAGGAGCCAGGTGCTGAAAACCTGTTCCCACAGTGATTTGGGATTATTGCTGCAGTAACGACACCTCCAACTCTCAAATAAGCTCTCCACATAGAGACACAATTGTTATGCATAAGAATGCTAGACACAAAATGGTGCACATATTAAAGACTTTTTTATTATAATATACAGTATGATTGTCTGTCCAGGTTATAGGATGTTATGCATTTCTCTGCACTTTTTTTTTTTAAAAAAGATGTGATAGCTGTAATAGTGTAAATATTTCTTATTTCCTACAAAATCGCTAGAAATCAAACTGGTAGTCAAATTAAACAAAGAGAATAGATTTTTTTACCCATTTCTGATCTTTACTCTGAGATGCTAACATCTGCAATCAGTTCACCAAAGCTAGCATTTAGTTCTCCGGTTTTCTGCTTATAAAAGGAAGGGAAACGGGATGAGTACATTTTTGTGATTTATTTTCTAACTGTCTTAGCCATTTTTAGGTCAACATTTTTAGAAGGAGCAGTTTCTACAACATTTTAATTTTTTTTCCAGTATTTTTGACTTCAGATAAACACATAAACTCCCACTAGCAATGATTGCTGCATGTAAGGATCTATAAAAAGTCAAAAAGCCTGTACAAAATATCTGTACGTAGCAATCAGTTGGGACTGTGAGAGAACACATTGACATTTATAATACACCTAAAACAGACACAGTTCCTATGGAGACTATACATGTATTTTAATAATGCAGAGTTATTTATAATACCCTAATATGAAACTTTATAAAAAATAAACATGCTTACGGCTTGTGTAAGAAAATCCAGTGCTGTTTAGTATGTGATTATTATTCTGTGTTCACTTCTTTCCATGTCCATTGTGATATAATTAGTTTAATTTTGTAGGAAATGTTTTTTTAAGATATCATATTTTTCCCATTATTGGAATACACCACTAGACATCACATTCTCATTTACATCCCTTAAAGACTTGTGGTTTCACCTGCCTCTTTGCATATTGCCACCCAAAATTCCCAGGCCAGTCTATAACTAGTGAATAGAGCACAGAATCAAGCAGACTGTGCCATTTCTATATGATGCTTTTATTTACTGGGCTGCTATGCCAATCCTGGATAACAGGTTGTTCCTAAGCAATTTATCTATTTTCCTTTTCTTTAAAACAATGATCTTCTTTCTGAAACAGACTGTTGACATGTTAGAGTACTGCTAGAAAGTCACCTCCACCCTTTTCTGACTACAGTAGCACAGCTAATGAGCCCTGATTATTTGGAAAATTTATGAGTGGTGAAGAGTCTTCTTAGGGCAATACTTTTTTTGTGCACACCTATTAAAGTACAGTTAGCAGAAATACGGTGTTGGATCAGACTTGTTTCTACTGAGGATAGTTAGGAACATCCTCATTCCAGATTCTCTCTGTAGATCTGATCAAGATCCTGATCAGTCACAGGTAAAATGAGTGTACCATCTCACATAACCTTTCACTGACCAGTGTAGAAGCAAATTATTGCTGTCATTTCTGGTCATGGTGATGACGTTCGTGTCCTGAAGTACCATTACAACTAGTCCGTTACTGTCAAACTCTGCCAGTGGTCACAATGAAGAAGATGATGAGAGCCTGATAATAAATTAGGATAAATGCAGTCATAAGTTATTACAATGATAAATTCAGATGAGACAAAGTGCAACAAGAAAAAGAAACTCCTAACTCTTACATTGGAATAAGATGTTTCAAGACACCAGGTAAATGTGAAGCATTGATTAGTGTTGAACCTTTTCACTCTGGGAAAAGAATGGGCAAGAATTATTGTCATGAGTCATCTTGTCACGTAATGCAGAAAAAGGTCTGAGTGGTGCCCGTCCTTTCAGTGACTACAGATCTCATGAAATTGCAATCCATTTTTTACCTCTGCTTCGACTGCTTCCGTATTTCAAGGGAAACAGAAGTATGTGGTGCATGGTGTGCCTCAGCAGCTGGGAAGAGGGTGTTTAAAATCTTGCTTCCACAAACACAAACTTGTATTTTTAAAGTAAGAAATAAATTACAGTTATGTAAAGGAGTGGAATGTCCAGCAAAAGGTTCCTCAGATCAGAAATGGAAGGAAGAGGAAGGTTAATGTTGTCTAATGTAAGTCTGCTGTAGGCTAGTCTCCTAATACCAGATTTGGTCAAGACTGAGGGAAGGAGGTTCTTTAAGTGGACAAATACTCAGGCTACCTAATACTTTGTGTCATGAGAGATGCAAGGGAAATATATCTTTTATCATAGAAGGAATACAACAAGATCAACCTGTAAACTTGTGTAACTTAGACATCTAACATTACACTGCCTTGCCTTATATTGAACGCATAAGAAAGTACCTCATAGTCTTGATTTGTCTGTTACTCAGTTTCTGGGTGCTTTCTTCTGAAACCTTTGTTGCTTTTTTGACTTACAGTATATAAAGATTAGAAAGTGTTAAAATAGCAAAGCAAAAAAAATAGAGGAGGATCCCACTGCTGGAGATTATAGCTTATTTCTATAAGGGAGGTAATTTTTTTCAGTATCTTAACAGATAAAGATATATTTTTGGTTTACTATTGTTGTTTCTTTTTAATAAAAGTTAATAGAAAGCTACAACTTTAAATGTTATTATAAATTATAGAGAATTTTTAATGTACTGTCTGGACAAAATTTTAAATGTAAAAAGGAAAAAAATTGTGGAATTAATTAATTAAATAAATTAAATGAGTTTCAAGATAAGTAATTCCTTGAATGCAATAGATTTTTTTCTTCTGAAAATATATCACTTCAATCAAAACGAAAATCTAAATCCTTCAGGTTGTAAGAACTATGAAATTTAAGCCATGTTTACTGTATAAGGATAAAACTCCAGATTATCCTGTACTTGTAGTTATGATATGGTTGTGTACCCGTGCTGTGGAGACACCCAGAAAAACAGACAAGGTTGCTACAAAAAATCAAAATTTTTTTCTAACCTGAAAACTACCATGCACTCCAGCAGACAAAGTGTATTACAGATTCAGATGCAAGTTGGTTGTTATCTCTACACAACTGAATTTAGGAATTCGTGACTATTCCTCTAAAAATACAACCAAAAATGTGCACACACTCACTCACTAAAAGGAGGAAACCTCTCCCTCAAGGGTACCCAGCAAATCACTCACCCATAGTGGGGCAAGGGCTTCTCTCAAGTTGATAACCAGACGTCTCCCTGACCAGTAGGGGATGGTGGGCGCTCTCAGTCCTGGGAAGTTTCCTTAGATGGCATCCAGATCCGAGGGGACCTCCGAGGGGGGTCCCCGACTGCAGACCCTCTGCTCTGAGGAGGACCGACTCAAACTCTCTTTCCAGTGGGGCCTCATTTGTACCTGAGTTGAGTCTGGCTGTCATCAATTTCCAATTAGCTGAGAAGCCAGCGCACAAAAGATGTGGTAAACAACTTCATCAGGCCTCAATGGCTGTCCTTGCTAGGTCCTTGGGGCAGGTCTGTTACCAGAGCTTTTGCAAGGCCGGGTGTCAGGGAGGATGTAACTGCCACAATCAGGGCTGTACCTATCTACATATCCCATGTACTCATTCACCAACTTCCTGGGTGGTGGAGGAACAGCACAGTTAAGACTGAATTGGTTGAAGACAATGGGTTAGCTGGGTTCCTGTCCTTCTCCACAAGCAACTTGCTAATTGTTATTGGAGGACCGGTTTAGCTCACTTGGTTGAGCGTGGTGCCGAAGCACAAAAGGTCGTGGGTTCAATTCCCGTTCGGTCCTCATGTGTTGCCTGATCTAGTTGAGAGGCGTCCCTGCCCATGACAGGGAGGTTGGATTAAAAATGATCTCTAAGGTCCCTTCCAACCTAGGCCATTCTACGATTCTATGATTATTACAGGAACTCTACAGGTGGCAGTTTGGGATATTCACAGATATTTCCCCAGGAGGTTCCTGCTGTGAACACGCCATCTAAAGGATTCTATTTGTACAATTGCATGCACTGTTGATTAACATCTGGGGTGGACATTCAGGACACCCCAGGAACCTTCTTATACTTCAATCTTTTCTATGTAGGACATGTTTTGAAGATAGTTTAAAATAATCTATAGCAAATGTTTAAGCATATGATGGAATTGCCAGGTGGGACAGAAGCATCAAAACAGCAGTTCAGGCAGTCTCACCTGATCCAGGTAGAGATATCATGTCAAGGACTCCTGAAGCAAGGAGCCCTGCCACCATCAACATGATGACTTGGGTTGTTCACATGGGCCCATATGCTTATGTAACAGACAGAGGTAAACACAGGTAAACTGTGAAACCTATGCTGTATTATACGATTTTTGTGCACTCACCATAGATCTTTTGAGGGAGATACTATAGCAAGTTTTATTCTCATGTAAGATTTTTGTGAATCATAATAGCAACTTTGTTTAGTTTTGTAATTTACGTTCTTTTCAACTACTCCAAGGAGGCCTTCTCTGAATTTTATTCCTTGCATTCATGAAGTTCATGAACTTCTAACTACAGAAACTACAAACTGCCATAGTCATAAATAAAATTATTAGGAAATATTTATGGTAATGAGTAAGTTACATTCACTTGATAATCTCCCTACTAAACATTAACAGACAAAATTGTCTGTACTGAATAATGAGATTTCGATAAATGGATACTCTTTCCATGCTGGTTGCTATAACAGTTGCTATAATCTTAGAACATATTCTCTTTATTTCGTTCATAGAAAAATATCTACTCAGTGCTTGAGTTTCAGGAAAGGTTAAGTCAGATAAAACAAACCTCTCTGTATACTCTTATATCCCAGTTCCAAACAGGACAGTTTGAAAGACTGTTAAAACAACTACGCAGGGGGATGTATGCCTGATAAATACCATTACAGCAATTTTTGCTCAGAGAGGACAAGAATCTTTACAAAGCAGAGTACTAAAATTAGGAGGAGGTTAATATTCAAGATATTGGGCACTACAAATTGGAGGATACTTTTTTCTCTAATTCAAATCCTAGTGCAAACCTTAATTTATTACGTGTTATTTAGTATAAATGCACTCATTAAACTGTTGCATCGACAATGTGTGATTAATCTTAGTCTTAGGCAACAGTTCATTTAATCTATGATATGATTTATACAAGAATAAAACTCAGTTGTGAAAACTATGACTGGGAAACAATGTAGGCCATGTAATGCTTCGCCTGTGTACTTAGGTATAAATCTGAGCACTCCAAACCAGGATGTTTTATGTACCATCACAAATCATCCTTACAGTCAACAAAAATTGTAAGCTTGCAAAAGAAGTCAGTTTAACAACTTGATCAATGTACCAATACTAAAGTACACACACACAAGTCAGCTTCCAAATCTTTATAAAGTCTTATATCAATCTAAACAGTGTTTCAGACATAAATTGACTTCAGAGAATCAGTGTAGTCTATTTTGTGTATTGTTAACTAAAAGAAAAAAAAAGCTTATTGAAGTTATAACCTTGACTACACTGAAATCAATGTAGGTAAATTCATCTGGTATGTACACACCACATGCTAAAACATTAGCATGTTCAATAGGATAGTAGGTTAAATATAAATCTGTCTAATGTGAAAACGTGGTTCTGACACACTGAACAAGCTTAATGAAGCTTATATGAATCAGGACAGAATTTCTCTTAGTTTAATACTGGATTTTTATATTATTCAGAGTGCAGTAATTGTTATAGTATATGAATGCTATAAAATAATAAATAATAAATTATTATTTTGGTTGTAATTGTATCAATTTTTCATTGTAAACTTAATTTTGAGTTTGTCCTGTAGGATCCTTTACAACTTGGTCAGAGGTCAAAAACTTCTTCAGTTCAAAAAGAAGATCCTGTCAAAGCCTAATCAGAAACTGTTTAAGTGCAGAGGAACACAGAAGAGTGACTTCAGGGAGGAATGCTGTTGCCAACCAGATTACAAGACAGAAGTAATGCTGTAGGTCCTGCTCCAGGCTATTACCTGGTGAATGTTTTCTCTCCTTTCTTTGCACCTGCATGACTCCTGGTTTCACAACTCTGCAAAATAACAAAAAACAGTTTCTGCTTGACCACATAGGTAACCCGTGCTTCTCATGATGACTTTTATTGTTTCAGCTAGATTAATACAAAAATAAGCTTACATCATTCTAGCATTTATTCAAAATGCACAGACAACTATTGGCTCAGAATGGATCAGAGTGCTCAATGTCCATGACATGTGACCAATACTAAAGATGCAGAGCTACTACGAAAAGGTATTTGATGAAGTGAGAGTTTACAAAGGTGTTTATTCCAGTGTTTAGTATGACTACTCCACCAGTAATCTCAATGCAGTTAAAGAACACTATCATATCAAGTTTATCCAACGATAAATAAGAGAAACGGAAAGTTAATGTAATACTTTTTTTTCCCTCTTCTTTTTTCTGACCTACGGGCATATATTGCTCTTGTCAGAGTAACAGATAAGTGCAGAAAGCATCTGTAAATTAGAAAGTTTGAGATACACCAGCTCTGCTGTTTCAGGAGGCAATTTGCTAATATAACTGTCAATTTGTTAATTTAACTCATCACAGAACTGGCATTGCAATGTAGCTGAAAAATTGATAGCTTTATAGAATTTCATCTTGGGAAGAGCTTTTAAAAAATATAAAAATGCAAGCCATATGGTTTTAATTAGTCACAAGTTTGATCGCTTCATATAGCGGGACAATCATATTAACAGAATTTATACCTTATTCAACTGATTTTCAGGAAACATTCCCTTTCCAGAATATTGTCTCTATAAAATTAATCTAAAAGTATAGCAAATAATGCTTGCAAAATTATATCATGGTCTAGAGCTAGATATACGAGTCACATAGCACTCAAATTTCACCTTAATTGTAGTCACATTCATTTAGAATTTGTGATCAAAGTAGACACATATATATTTCAGATATATGATTCTAGATCGACGTAATGGTTAGAGCCAATTAAAGCTAAAAGCTCTTTGGTGGTGGAATCCACATGAGGAAGGCAATGTTACATACCAGATCTTGTCATGGGTGAACCATATATACAGACCCTAAAATTTATTACTAGTCTAAATAATTTCGTAATAATTTATGGGTCTAAATTATCTAATTAATATGGAAAATTGTCAGAATTACCATAGTTAAATTGCTATACAAAAAATTCCTAGTGCCTCCCCCTTTTCTCATGTGTTTTGCAATCTTTCCATTTTTCCTGGTACAAGGCTGATAGTTTCAGTCTTCCTCAGAAAGAAAGAAGGAAGGATTCAAATAAGCATCTTTGCTGAGAGGAGCACGATGTTCATGTTAGCACTACCTTCCTCCTCAGCATTGGGTCTGCTTGGGGCTGTTTTTATTTATTTTTCTTAGTACATACTGCTTCCTTCTCACCGGTTCCCAGATAGACTTTTATAATTGCACAACTGCACCAGTCCTAAATCTCCTAACTATCTAGGTCTGTCAGACCATTACCATTAAAAGTATTTAGAAAGATTGAGCTAGAACAGGTGAGAAAATAGTCATTTGATGAGTATACTATTGTCAAAACCAGTGAGAATCAGCTCAGGGAAAGCAATTTCAGAAGAACCTGGAGACCTTGCAATATCAGATTGATAGATAAAGGTATTAAAGATTAAAATAAAGCTATTGATGATAAAAGCCCCATGAATATATATCATAAGTATCCAACGCAGGAAAGCAAATTAACTAAAAGTAATGCACACAGCGTTATAGACTTTTAAAGGCCACATCTCAGGTAGGATGACAATCTTTTTCAAGGTGACTTCATACTGCAGTGAAGGTGAGGGAAGTACAGAGAAGGGCAACCAGAGCAACCATAATGATGGAGTGGCTGCCCTATGAAGGGAGACTGACAAAGCCAGGACTCTGAAGTGTGGAAGGGAAGAGCAGAGGGGGCAGAATTTACTGAGATTTACAAAATCAAGGATGAAGTATTTAAGCTGAAAGCAGGACTGTTCTTCAAATCCTAGAATACATGATCTAAGTGACACTTCGTAAGACTAGTTGGAGAATAATCTTAAATTAATAAAAGTACTTCTCTACAAAATAGGTAATGAATTTCTGGATCTTGATGACACAAGGAGGTTGCGTAGTATCTTCCGGTTCAAAAAGCACCTAGATGAATTTGTGGACAAGTCCTTAAACAAATCCAGAAATTACTAAGAGGAGATATATTCAGGTATTGGTTTCCAATATCTGAAGGAAACCTACAGGATGGTTGGAGAGGGACTTTTCTCAAGAGTGTCCAGTGATAGGACAAGGGGAATGGTTTTAAATTGAAGGAGACTGGATCTTAGGAAAAGTTTCTTCAGTACAAGGGTGGCAAGACTCTGTAATGTGTTGCCCACAGAAGTTGTGGATGTCCCCTCCCTGGAGGTGTTCAAAGCCAGGTTGGATGAGGCCTTGAGCAACCTGATCTAGCTGAGAGGTGTCCATGCCCATGGCAGAGGGGTTGGATTAGATGACCTCTAAGGTCCCTTCCAACATAAACCACTCTATGATTTTATGATATACCCTCTAAAATCCATGAGATAGCACTTCTGTGTGCTAAGGGCCCACAAAAAATTATGAGGCTTGCATGGTCTCCCTAAATAGTATTTTCTATTATAAGTGTCCAAGGCAGAACTCAGGCTAGGCAGAGAAGTGGTTATGCCCTATACCTTTGCGTATTAGTAGGCAAGACTGTGTCTTTCTAGACTTTACGAGTCTCAGATATCACATTAAACTGCCTCCTGAAATCCAACTGTCTTCTTCACTCCATCCCCTGACTATGAAGGCTGTAACTTGGCCATCTGCAGGCAAGTTCCTGAGCTACTCCAGATCCACCAAGACAGTCGTTTCCGTGTATATATGATCCTGAACATTTGTGTTGAATACTGAGTTCTGCATGTATGACAAATGTGGAATGTGGTTTAGATGCATACAACTCTAAGGAAGCAAGTGTTCAAAGCTGCCTCTTGCATTCTAATCTGGAAAGTTACGAGACAACATGAAAACAGGTTCCCTTGTGGCAATGAACTCTACCTCAGAATGTTCAATTCTTTTCAAACAAAAAGTCTGAAATTTTAAAGCAAATACAGCTGCATCAAAAATAAATATTTAAGTGTGTTTTATGACCGTTTAATGTCAGAGAAATAACTGCAAATTGTCAGAAAAAATAGTTCATGCAAAGCAGAAGTTTTAAATCAAATTATCCAGAAAGTTAATTTTACTAAAGCTGTTTATGTAAATTTCATGTATACATGTCCTCTTACAAGCCACCACATAAGATGATTTTCAGCCAACCTTAGCTTCTGAAGGCTCATGAGCCCTGGAGGATTCCATGACTAATTGAAATGCGATTTTCCTGATGTTCTTTGTCCTATCAGTTTGTCATAATGTCATCACCTTGCAAAGATAAGAAAAACACTCAAATGCACAACAAACCAACTTAGTTCAACTAATGATCATAATCTACCTCTAACCTTATCTCTGGAAAATCTATCGTTTCAGAAATCAGTTACTGCACCACTTCAGGCAAACAGTAGATGAAGCTGCAGATTATATTTAGTCAGGCTTTTGTTTCAAAAATCTCTTTGCAAAGGTTTCTCTGTTGGGTTAATCAATTTGATTGTAAAATCCTTCCATTACAGACAAATACAAAAGACAATGTGGCTAAGTACCAAGGCACCATTCGTAAGTTTTCAGGAAAATAGAGACCACTATTGCATATACTATGGAGACAAATCTCTTACTGGACAAAACTGCGCTTAAATACACGCTAGTAATTTTTCAATTATGTAATTAAAGGTTAGCTCTCTGTTGATGTTTTGGTGGTTTGTGTGTTTTTAAAATTTATTAGGCACCTTCTGTGTGTTAAGAGCCTAAATCTGGTCCATATCTGTTGTATAACATGCTGTAGCTTTTTTTGATTTTTCACAACATCACACATACGTTTTTCCCTGCATAGATCACATAGGTCACAGTAAAGCATCTCATTCTATACTACAAGAATATCTTGAAACTAACAGTATCTGGAGAGAAGCTGTCTCATTGCTACCTTGCATAGTTTTTAGTATTTTGTTATACTGTTCTAAAAGAGGAAGTATTGTGTCTTATTTCTGCTTTCCATAGATGACAACAGAATTTTTACTTGAAATTCACAAGGTCATTTAGTGAAAAGCAGTATCAACTGAGTATCCACCTGTATTTCTATACATTTGAAAATCATATACATATGATTATCGTCCTGTTTATGCAACTATTTTACAGTAACATTGTAAAAGGATTGTAAAGTAACATCAAAATTTATTCCCCAAAATTATATCCTGTTTCATGCTCTAAATAATCTCCCCCATATGTTTCTTGATAAAAGAATTGCCACCTCAAAAACTGCCTGGTACTTGCCTTTCATCAAGTCCTTTCTATTCCTGAGCACTTTTGTGAGATAGGAAAAATTAGTTACCAGATTCCTTTTACTCACAACTACTTACACATGTAAGAGGTTGGAACATTTTAGAAGCCAGTAAATTATAATTTACCTTGTCTGACGTTCCAGTTCCTCAATGCATTTCATCTTCATGAGAAAAAACCCTGGTCTCCTGGCCAGCAAAAATCCCAAGCCAATTCTGGGGATGTAAATCAAACTAAATTTATCTGTTCTATTTTGTACTAGCTTGAAGTATAGCTCTAAGTTTTGTGTTGAATTAAAGATTAAAGCTATATCAGAAGTGTTCATTATTACTTACATGTTCTCATACTGCTTTTCATTTACATAACAGAGAAGTTCATGTATTTCACCATATTTAGTAGAGTAAAAAATGTAAGGATGATCAAATATTTGCTGATTAGAAGAATATGCTGTAGAGAGAGTACTTACTGTATCTTTCTTCAATGCATATTGTACAAATAATAAAGCCCAACAATTTGGAGCTACTCAGCTTTTAAATCATTATTTTGCATCTTATATGAAGGGTCTGTTTTTAAGGTTTCTGATCATGGTCTCTGCCAGTGTGATAGTATAATATCAAGGGAAATTGCGATTCATTTCTTTTTTCTTTCTTCATCTTACAGTTTTGAATATTTTTATTCTTTCTGGGTTGCTTATAGAAACCTTTCTTTCTGCAATAGCTATGAGATATAACTGTAGGAATGTTAGAAATAATAAATTCCCATCCTTTTCAAGGTTAAAAACAACATTATTTTTTGCATAATGGTCCAATGAGGCTCCTCATATATATATATATATCAGAAAATGACAAATCCCTACTCCCCAAATACTTGCACACACCAGTACTTTTGGTGGATTATTTATCTCAACCCTGAGGTGGATTTTTATCATTATTTGATATACCGAGAGGTAGCTGGGAAAATATTAGAATAAGCTCTGTGACCGGAAGAAGGTGTTTAGCTGATATACATTCCCAACCATTTTCTTATATTCATAAATTTACAGTCACACGGAGATATATTCAGTGAAGTACGTTCAATTCCTGCAGCTTGAATAGTGACTAGAAAACACAACAATGGTCTTCAGTCTGCAAATAGAGCTTTTGTGTTGTACTGTACTGGAAGCTCAGGATAGTGCAAATATCAGAGTGATTTAAACTTCAATTTTCTCTCCACTCTGCAGTTCAGAAAAGTCTTGCCCCATTCCCCCCCCCCCCCCCCCCTCAATTTTCTTTCAGGACAATATAAGTGGTACAATACTTTTGTGGAAATGAAAAGCTAGTTGCTGACACTTTGAATATAGAAATTAATTAGCATTTCCATTGCAGTGTAAATAGTAGTCCCTGGAAGCATGCAGTGGAGATAATGAACATCAAGATTAACGATATACTTTACAGACATCAGACTATTATTACACCTTAATGACATGCAAATGAGCAGTCTTCTAGTAGTCAAAAGATGCTGTGTAATAACAGACTTCTCCAGGCTATAGAGTGAGTTTAGGGAAACACAGTGCTTGTTTACGAAGACACACAGAACAGTTTTGCCTAGCAGGCTATCTTTCAGGGGAAATTTTCAAAGAGCATGACTGGAAGGATAGAATCCATAACCATAAATATTTCTTAGTCATGTCCAGACTTCCACCAGTCTTTCATTTTTTTGTGACCATGTGACATATTAATTAAAAATAGTAGTAGTCAAGCTGCTGAAATACACAAAGTGATGTTGTGGGATATAACAATTAATATCACAAATTCTAGGTAATATATCCATCTTTCCTGACTTCCATAATTTCGTTGGGTGCTGGCTATGTTTCAGAGCCAGTCAAAACACTTGCTCCATATAGGAATTTTTAAATTAACCTACTTCAGTTTATTCACAGCCTGATTAAACAGATAATTAAAAGTTATAGATGCATAGCAGTACCAAATTACTGTAGCTTGAATGCATTTTTGAGAAATGTTATTAGTCTTTCAGATTCTGGCAAGGACCCAAGTGGCTATGATCATGAAGATCCATCAAAGTTGAATATTTTGCTGTCTTAAACATATTTTTCAGAATTTCTTTTTCTTTTAATTAATTTAACAACAGTAGGAAACCCAAGGTACTTGTCAAACCAGTATGAGGTTAGTAGGCTTGTAGTTTGAATCATTCCTCACCAAGGTGCATCAAGGAAAAAATGTGTATATCTGTATTCAGAGTACAGCCTCTGAAGCCGAATAATTCTATTTAACTCTACAGGAAACTGACTTGTCTTCAAAAATTTCCTACAATCTGCAGACACTTGTTAAGAAATAATGACAGAAAATGGCCTTTATTGCTGTAGTTCAAAGACAAGATTCAAAGCAGAGATAAAGTAGGTGACTCCCAATTTCCAGTTTCTGTGAAGTTAGCCTACGGAAAAAGCCTGTAATTGGGATCCGCAGGATTCTGCTTTCTGTGGAACAGCAGCAGCAAACCTTTGGCACAGACACAGATTTGGACTGACACAAAAATAATGTGCTTACAATGCTTTTAAAAATTCATTTGGTACCAGTTGTAAAGCAAAGTTTTCTCCCTGTCTACTGTTCCTGAAACTACTAACTTGTGCATTTATTCTTTTATTTTCTGAAATCCTCACACAGAATTTTTGATTGCCTTATTTAGTTGAGAAGCTGATTCCTTTTTTCTGCTGTTCAAAAACTCATCAAAAATAGGAAATACAGAAATGAAAAGCTTGAAATGATTGAATGAACCATCCAAAAGACTGAAATATGGGTCTAGACAATACTTTAAACTGCTAGTGAGAGAAACTGATTGAGAATTATTTCCTTATTACTTAGGCTGTTTTATGTGCCTGTGAACTAAATTACAATTTTGGGTTTAAAAATGCATAAAATATATCAAGAAACATTTAATGGAAAGAGCACAACTGTCAAAATATCTACTTGCTTTGCAATTTGCTAAAGTATGATTGAGAAAACAAGAAATTTCTTGTGGAATTTCATGGTAGGGAGAGTTTCTCATTTCACATGCAAACTTTGTTCTGCAGGAGGACACAACAAAGTCTTAGTAAAATCTAATCTGTAGTAGATTAATTAGAAAGGGCCTAATGTAGCCCAGTGGATAGGATTTTGTCATCACTAGCCAAGGGCCTCAGGTTCTACATTGATCTGCCCATGCTGGGTCTCTGGGATTCGTTGGCTTTCCTTAGACTGGTCTAGTTTTAACTGATTTTGAAAGAGCTCAGAGGAGCAAGGCCAGTGAGCTCTCCTCTTTTAGTTTCAGCCCCATTATCCCAGATGTGGCAAGAGACTGACTGGGTCAGAGACACAGCAGTTGACAAATGGCAGCCCTTGACGGAAACTGGTTCTGGGCGGGGATAACTGTGACATTGTCTGGCTTTAGCTGGAAGCCCCTGAGAAAAGAATTGAGGCTCTGAGCAAAAGAAAAAAAAAGCAACCAAACAAGCAAAAAAACTCCTACACATAGAAAAATAACCCCAAAACAGATGCAAGACAGGGAAAAAGAAAACCTCATGACAAACATCATTGTATTGGGTTTGTCTGGCCAGGTTTTGGTAGTGGGGGGTCAGTAGCGGAGGCTTCTGTGAGAAGCTGTCAGAAACTTTCCCCATGTCTGATAGAGCCCAGTGCCAGACAGCTTCAAATATGGACCTGCTGCTGGCCAAGGCTGAGCCCATCAGTGATGATGGTAGAACCTCTGTAATAACATTTTTAGCAAGCAGGGAAAAACTGCTATGTCACAACAACTTGCAAAGAGAGAGAGAGAGGAGTGAGAATACATGAAGACAACAAGATCAGTGAAAAAGTGGGGGAGAATGTGCTCCAGGCACCAGAGCAGGGATTCCTCTGAGTTGTGGTGAAGACAATGGTGAGACAGGCTGTCCTCTTGCAGTCCATGGAGGTGATAGGAGTGCCCACCTGTGGCCCGTAGAGGACTCCACACTGGAACAGGTGGATGCCTGAAGAAAGCTGTGACCCCGTGGGAAACCCATGCTGGGGCAGGCTTCTCACAGGACCTGTAGCCTGAGGAGGAGCCCACACTGGAATAGGTTTGCTGCCAGGACTTGAGACTCAGTGGGAGACTCACACTGGAGCAGTTTTCTCCTGAAGGACTGCACCTATGGAGAGGACTCATGTTGAGGCATTTTGTCAAGAATTGTCTCTCATGAGAAGGACTCACATTGGAGAAAGTGTGTGAACAACAGTCTCCCGTGAGAGGAACCCTATGCTAAAGCAAGGGAAGAGTGAGGCATCCTCCCTCGAAGGAAGAAGGAGCAGCAGAGACAACATCTGACAAACTGACCATAACCCCTATTCCCCATCCCCTTGCACTCCTTGGTAGTTGAACATCCCACCATAGAATAAAAGAGGTTAGGAAGTTTTTGTATAACCGTTTTAACTGTGTTAATACTGAGGCTTTACCAGGGTTGTTAGACAATTTAGACTAGTGGTGAATACTTGGTTCCACATATATTGTGTGCCCATAGCAAAATTTGAAGTGTCAAATATTGACATTGATATTGACTGGAGGTAAAGAAAGTCTGTTAAAGATTAACTACACTTTTCCATTGTCAAAGTAACACCTGATCCACAGATAAAGATTCTCAATCATAAACCTAGATATGAAGAAAAAATATGGAAAAGTTACCCATCATTTTGAATGTTATATTTACTCTGTCTATTTTGATCTCTCTACAAAAGATGCAATTTTCAAACTTTGAAAATTGATCTTCTTCAAGGCGCTGTAAGTTTGGCAAAAAAAAAATCTTACTAATGTTTTTAATGAACAGCACATTTTCTTTGCAAATTAATGAACTCTTTCCATATTATGACATTTAAAGATTCACTTTGTTCGTCTCGCCTGCTGACTTAACTCCAGTCTGTAAGCCAAGTCATATACTCTCTGCAACATAGGTCAGAAAGTTTTTGATTTTCTGTGTAAGAGCAATATGGTACATAATATTAATCACAGATGTGTCTATTTACTCCCTTTTTACCTCATGCTGGGATCTTAAGATTGTTTCATTTCTTCAACTGTGGTCAAGAGTCATGAGATTAATTAATTTTACAAAGAAATAAACTGTAAACATAAATCTGTCTACAAATTGCTGAACTTTAAGTCAGCAAAAATGCCATGAAAATTCCTTACTTTTCTTGCTTGTCCCTCTTCTTTGTCACACATCTAGAACTTGTTTGTAATATTCCCTGTTTCTACCAGGTTTCAAATATAGAAATCATCATGTGAGGAAACTTTTTTAACATCTAAGCAATCTAACCGTATTTGATAAGAAATTGTTAAAAGCCAAGATGTCATCAATTATTTTTTGTGAAGCCCAGGGGAATAGTGGCCTTTATTAACTTTGCACTTTTAGCTGTTCTTTCCTGCTTTACCAAAGAATTTTGCAACTCCACAAAACATTGTTCCTTAACACAGAATGAAGAGGTCAGCTTAACTTCACTAGTCGAACCTCAAAAAGAACTACACAGTGTGCCTGTGGCATTTTCATTCACTCACATGAAGAATGCTACCTTACAAAGAGCGTACTTTAAATTACATTTTACCTACTGTGAAGACCTGTGTACTTTTGCAGTGAAATATGTTTTCATTTGGAAGTTGTCAGTTCCTCAAAGGTGAAATTACTAGGCATTGTTCCAAAAGAAATCAATACATAATATTTTGTTAGAAGACGTTAGGAAGGAAAACCAAGTAGGATTGGCAGGCACGTCTTTATGAAGATGTCAGAGATAGGGCAATTGCAGGTGATCTTATTTATGCCATTATTTACTACCATGCTTAATATAAAAAAAAATCAACCTACTTCCATAAAAATAGAACATTTATCTGTGCTGATGTCCTAATACTTCAAAGGCAACACATGAATGAATTCTTAATTCCCTTTTTAAAATTCAGCTGCATACATTTTTGAAAACTGAAGTGTGAATGTTAATAATTTCAGGTCTCTTTATGACAGATTTTGCTTTATTTCTGTACACTAAGGAGCTTGGATCTAGACCCAATGTTACCAATGTTAACCTTAACTCTGCCATTTCAGTCAAATTATCAGAGCAGTAAATTTTATCTGTTGGGTGTTGATAACAAGATCTGGTCACAAAGTATTGAAAGAAGAATGTCAAAAAGTCAACAGCATTATTGTGACAAATACATTTATTTCAAAATCTTTTCTCTGTAACCCAGAATACTGAGTATAAAAGTCATCACAATCACAATTTAAAAAAATGCAAAAAAAATATTAATATATACTATAGTAAATCAAGACCAGACTTGTTTAGAGCAATATCCTGTCTCAACAGGATTAGCAAGCTATTCATGCTTTGCACTTGTGGTTCATCTCACCATCTGTTATTCAAGTCTTTGCTATTAACTATGGCCACCAGCGATTTAAATTTCATCATCTTTTAAGTGTTTCAATGACCTGAAAAAAAAAAAAAGCCACGTGACTGGGTTTAAAGTATAACACCAATCTCCAGTCCTGTATTTTCTATTTAATAATCTATCATCAATTAAATAAGGGCATACATTAGATGAGTTCTATGACCAAATACATTCCTCTGATCTGAATCCATCCATCTACATTGCTAAAAGGCCATGAAATAGCTTCTTTGATATTTTATTATCACTGAGGTGTAAAATTTAGCAGCAGAGCCAATAGTAGCTGAAATCTCTCTCTTCAGGGAAAGGCACAATATGGAAGATTTAAAGCCTCAGTGACATGATATTCAAAAGTAGAAAATGGGTGCTCACAAAGAAACTTTGTCAGTAAAAACCATTAGTGAAACATGCCAAAATCAAAAGGCTTCGCTTTCAACAAAATACCCTTTTGACAGTTTTCATATTCCAAGTGCTCATTTCTTCTTCTGAAAGAGACTATCCTTAATGCAAATGTGTTCCGTGCTCTCTACTTTAACTGAGCAAAACACTCAAGAGCGTTGCAATTCATATTCATTCACTGCATCACCCATCACTTGCATAGAGTAAGTGCTGAAGATGTCAGGACTGTCACAAACAAATCTCGTTGTTTTTTTATGGAAAATGAGTATTTAGAAAAGCAATATATCTAACTTCAAGGAACAGTATGTAATAAATATGCACTAATTTGTGATACTTGACTGGGTTTTTTTGATGCTTGCAGGCAAGAAGCTGTGGAGAAGAAAGACAGTGACCTACCAAGGTGTGTTCACTTGAATATAAACTTACCAATAACGTTTAGGTCTAAGGTTCTGTTCTTCACTGACGAAAAGTCTCTCCACCCCTGACTCTAGCTCTTGTGTGGATCACAGTGCTGAGATTGCAAAAACAGAAAACAAGACCAAGAATCTTCAAAACCAGATCATGCTAGGGCAAATAACTTTAAAAGTATGAGCTAAAAAAAGCTATTTGTTTTTTTCAGTAACTGTTTAAAAAAAATCTCTGTTGCTCTGAATCCAAATGTCTTTTGTGTCCAGACTACCAACATTCACTGACTTAAGAGTGTATTTGAAAAATATCTGGTTTTCTTTGCCTCACAGGAAATCACTGATTCCAAAGTGGCAAATTACAGACACAAGAAAAAAAACAAACCCAAACCCACTAACAGTTTAGAAGGGTAACATAAGAATAATTTTTCTTATCAATAAATACTCACAGCTATAATCTATTCATTTCCTAGAGTAATCTATAGTACAGTTTTCTACAAGTCTGTAGATCACTGTTAATTAGTCATGGTGATGTGGTTTAGCAGTACTGTTGGAACACTAAACTCAAGTTAGACTCAAGGCTGAGTTGTGAATATCTCAGCCCAAATCAAATGGTGGCATCTAAGTCTCGTAGAAAAGGTGAACTCCTGTGACCCTTTTTATGCATACAGATCAGGAATGTATTTATCACTAAGAAACTTATCAGTCTGGGATTTAAAAGATGATATTGTCACTCTTAATCTTGATGTTTTATTTCCAAGGTCAAAGAAGCCCTTATACTTTTACAGTGCTTATCTTAGTTTGTGGAATGCCACGTAGTTGTAAAGTCGGTACTGATCAGTATCTTTGTTCTTCAGAAGGTTAGGAAAGTGCACCCATATTGTAACTCTTCCCATCATTGCTGATATCATGTCAAATGTATAAGTTCTTTGAAACAAGGGCTTAATTCAGGTGACTGATTTGCAGATCTCCACTGAGACTTCTCTTGATTGCAACATATTTATTACTATAACTTTTGGTCAATGTAAATTACCAGATGTCATATAGATATGCTATAGAACTACAGTATATCTAACCACATTCTCACAGAGAACTGACTTCAGAGTCCTTGGACTATAAGGGGGCATCAGACCACAGTGTTTTCATATAAATCACTGAGACTCTTTTGAAAAGACTTAACCTTGTCCCATCACTTAGCTTTTAGTAGTCTATCATTATTTTTGAAAGGGCATAAAAGATACTTATTGATCTTTATAATGAGAATTCAGTAAAAATATATATATATATGTAGTCCTTTAAACCCAGTCTCATTATTGGTAAACACAGAAATAAAAATTCATATATGTCGTAATATAAAAAAAATAAATCAGTTACAAATAATTTAATATGAACAAATGAACAAGAAAAAGGAAGAAGAAAAGCAAACAACCAAACAAAAAAGCAAATACATGAGTATTTTCCTTTATCTTGATGTTCACGCTTTTTGTGCAAATCCAGATTAACTTTCTTGTATTAATTAAACTTTTGAGCCATGTAAAAAAAATAAAGTTATTGGTTAAAATGTTTACAAGAATATGGCATATAAAATATATAAAGTATTTCCAGCATATCTAAATTATACTCTCTGTAAGAACCTACCTTTAGCCCAGCTCAGTAAAACATTAAACAATGAGCTTAATCCTACCCAAAGAATCTCACATGTATATAATTAATAATTAATGTACTTTGTGCAAAGGAATTTTTTTCTCCAGCTTGCTTAAAGAAAAGTGATGTTATTACAGGAAAGTAACTTGTACCACCTCCTAATATCAGGTTTAAAAATACATGTATTTTTAAGGTAAGTTTGCCTGTAAAGCGAATCCTAAACAGTCTAAATTCTGCCATTTGGTAGTGGTTAAATATATTTATTGCATTTTGAGTTTTACTCTCTAAAATAATTTACCTAATGAATTGTGGATGACAAAGTCTGTTTCCATCTTCTTACGTATTACAGTTATCAGATCTCTTCCAATTTCACAAACTAAAACTCACAAAATAAAATTAACTGCATGAGCTTCAACAAGTCTAAGTGCAAGGTCCTCCACCTGGGTTGGGCCAATCCTAGGCACAAATACAAACTGGGCACAGAGTGGGTTGAGAGTAGCCCTGAAGAGAAGGACTTGGGGGTGTTGATAGACGAGAAGCTCAACATGAGCCGGCAGTGTGCTCATGCAGCCCAGAAGGCCAACCAAATCCTGCGATGTATCAGGAGAAGCGTAGCCAGCAGGTCAAGTGAGGTGATTCTCCCCATTTACTCTGCTCTTGTGAGACCCCACCTCGAATACTGCGTCCAGTTCTGATGTCCCCACCATAAGAGGGACATAGAACTGTTGGAGCACGTTAAGAGGAGGCCACAAAGATGATCCAGGGGCTGGAGTACCTCTCCTACAAGGACAGGCTGTGGGAGCTGCGATTGTTCAGTCTTGAAAAGAGAAGACTCTGGGGGACTTAATAGCTGTCTTCCAATATCTGAAAGGATCCTACAGGAAGGCTGGGGAGGGACTTTTTACAAGAGCATCCACTGATAGGACAAGGGGAAATGGGTTTAAGTTGAAGGAGAATAGATGTAGATTGGATCTTGGGAAGAAATTTTTCAGTATGAGGGTGGCAAGACTTTGGTATAAATTGCCCAGAGACGTTGTGGTTGCCCCCTCCCTGGAGGTGTTCAAGGCCAAGTTGGACAGAGCCTTGAGTAACCTGATCTAACTGAGAGGCATCCCTGCCCATGACAGAGAGGTTGGATTAAGTGATCTCCAAGGTCCCTTCCAGCCTAGGCCATTCTATGACTCTATGATTCTATGAAATTATTTGGATCTGATTTATACTTCATGGAAATTAAAACTCTTGGGGAAAACATCATACACTGCTGATGTTTGTGATTCTGTAGCTGACGTTTTAATTTTTGTCAGTACCAGTGAAATTCCAGAGCATGGCATTAAAAGGACATGGATTTTATTCTTTTCTCACAAGATGTGTGTAACTGAGGCCTTGACCGCTCACAGTCGTTAACAATTCCATAGCTGTGCCTGATGTCCTGGTGCTATTTCATTTTCTCTGCTTACTTTCCGAATTTCTTCCGGAAACAACTGCCTTTCTTCTTCTGAGTCCATCCACAGATTTTCTTTTGGAAGAGTTGCTGTGCTCTGTTGTACTAGAGCTTGAAAATCTCCAAGGCATGAAGGCACCAAGCTCTCAGGGATCCCAGGGTGGTCCACAGGACATAAGATTCCCCCCTAGTTAAGACTAGGAAACTGAGAGCCAGAGAAGCCCGTAGAAATGTCTAAAATACATTCGTCTGTTCTGGAAGAACTCAAACCACTGAGTATTTCAAGGACCCCTTAACTCAGAAGGTATCAGGAAGGATGTCACAGTTCTATGTATTAAAATATTTTTACCTCTTCATTGTATATTACAGTCTATTGTGATCCAAGACAGGGATATACGAGTTCTTACTCTAACTCTGCCTCACATAAGTTTTGCTTTTTCCCCACTGATATTTCAACACATTTAACAACAAACATTTCTTTCCAAGTGGTTTCATAAATGTTTATTTCAGACACTGTTACTGTTTTGCAGTTGGAGAGAAATTTTTCCTCTCAGTTAAAGAATAATAACTTTCTTGAATGTTTTTACAAAGTACTATTAGCAGTTTTGCTTTTGTAATACTGATTTATTTAAAAATATATTTATTTTAAATTTCTGAAAAAATCTGTAGCTTATGTTTTTAATATAACACAGATAAACTCAACAGCTGAACTATGGCTTCTAAGCATATGGTTCCATTCAGTTTGTACCATTGTCTCATTTGCCAGTGTTCCTCAAACCTTGCAAGTTTTTAAATTTTGCATTAAATTCGAAAAAAAAAAAGTAATACCAAAACCAAAAAAAAACCTCCACCACCACCAACAAAAAAGACAGGGTCTGAGTGGCATATCTTGTTCTGTTACTTCATAAGGATGTAGTGTTGCAGACCAGAAAGGAGTAAGATTTTGCAGAACATCAGTAAATAATGTAACTCATTCCATCTATCAATAAGTCAAATGTATTACTGCTGTACATAAAGTGGGGATTTTCAGACGTTAAAATACTTCCCAACTCTGAATTCAGCAGTGAGAGTTATATTATTCAGGTTTCATATTTTTTTTTGTTTTCTTACTCATGGAACATCAGGCCATGCACTTTAATTTCAGTGGACATTTGATTTGTCTCAGGGGGTGTTTCTTTTTATTTATTGTATTTTTAATAAAGTAAGTCTCTGGATGTTTCTTTCTTTGAAGTTAAGAACTAGGCTTGCTAGCTACTGAAAAGATATGCAAGTCACTACAAATTTAACTTTGTTCTAAAAATGATATATTCTTTCTGTCAAACACAATAAAAACATCTCAATAACTTCATAAAGTAAAAAAGACCAACAGTGCAATATGTGTTTGTCTTAGGAATGCAGATAATGCAGATGTCAGAGCCAAAGATAAGTCAAAAGTACTGTCACACATACGAACCCTTACACATGCCAGACAAACTCACTGTCTACTCTAATTCACAAATCTTCATCTGTTCCTCTGGGTTATTTTTCTTACTGATGTATCTACTGCAAAAGTCATGCTAATTTTATTTTAGATGAAAGCAAGGTTTCACAGGATTCAGTGGATTTTACACAAAGAATATTTACACAAGATTTTCTTTATGTTTTGCAGAAAGTTTTGCCATATGATTATCTTATTTTGACTCAAATTCTCATTTGACTTGTATCACTACAAAGATTTTTAAGATTGTGACTGAAGCATTGACTAAACCTCAAGTTGATATAAAATATTGTGCCTTTCATATCATCTGGACTGTTATTGCTTTAAAATGCCCTTTCTTCTCTTCTTGTGAACGTTAAAGGTTTTTAATTTACAGCTCATTTATGAGCAAATTAAATGATGATGATAATAGAAATTTATATGCTTGTGTTATGCAAATTGTTTAAAATTTCTTTTTAATTTGTAAAATAGAATTTTTAGTGATGTTCTCAATATTTGTAACAATACCATAGGATCTTATCCATCATTGCTTAATTGAACAAACCTCTGTTACAAAGAGTAGCAAATAAACGCTGTAGAGTTGTGCTGATGAAGAGCTGAAGAGTACAGTCTTCCATTTGGCCTTACTGATAATTCTTATCCGAAATACATACAAATAAACCTCTAGACATGGAATTCCTATCCATAGCTCCTTCGATTTTTTTTTCTCTGTCCATAAGACAGTAGAAATATTCCTATCAGGTAGAATCATAGAATGACCTAAGCTGGAAGGGACCCTAGAGATCATTTTAATCCAACCTCCCTGTCATGGGCAGGGACACCACCTCTGGACTAGATCAGGCGACACATGGGGACCGAACGGGAATCGAACTCGCGATGGTATATCTGGTTTTATTTCTTCTGCCATGTTGGGATTTTGTGGTTGGTTTTTTTTTTGGTTTCACCTCAGTCCATCTACCATAAAGCTCTTTCACAATGATTTCCCAATCATATCTTTTAGTTCTGCAGAACCACCCACACTCTGAGCAAAGTTTCACTACACCATACCTTCTGTGCTTTTCTCACTACTCTATTTTTGACTATGTATTTTAGCATTTCACAGAGATCTAAAGCTTCAAACATGTAGTGCAATCATCACCCTCTCAAAGTTTTTGATTTATGATTTTTACTATACTTGAACTGAATGAAAATTTCAATTCAAAAGAAGAGTATATATACCCCTGTATCCTAAAAAAAAAAAAAGTCCTTAATTATTTCTTAAGTATTTATCCTGCTTTCAGATCAAATTAAATAAACTTTGACATGGAGTGCCTACAATATGAAAAAACATCCAGGTATAAATCGCTTCAGATATATAGCGAGAAAGCTAAGATGCAAGGTACATGATTTAATTAGCTGAAGTTTTATCCAATTAGTGTGGGGACTATGCCATAGTAAATTCTACTGGTCTCCTTTAATCAGAAACCTTGTTAAAAGCCTTTCGAAAATCCTAGTAGACTTCTTTGTTGTCATCCACAGATGTTTGCCGAGAGCTTACTGAGAGCTCTCTCATGTTTTCCAGTTTTTCCAGAGAGGCTTTTTCCACTTAGATATCATTGTTCACCTCTCATTACAAAGCAGAAGTGGCAAGTGATTTTGAATATCTGAGATAATTGCTTTCAGAAGGTAATTACAAAGTTCTTCGTTTCTCATGATTTACAGGCCTTCTGCTTTGTCTTCATTGGCGGCTCCATTCCAAGGTGCTAGAGGGATGTGACTGCAGTGTGCAAAGGCACATTTCATGGCCAAGGATGCAGAGAGTGGCTCTTCACTCTGTTTCGTTTTAATTTCTCAAACATCATCCGTCTCACATGGACAGGGATCAGAAAGATAGTGTGCTTTGCTGATGTGGTTGTTGTTTATATTCTTTTCCCTTGTTTTTTTCTTATTTCAGAGGTCTTTGGTTTTCATTCCTGAAAAATCATTATAACTAGAAACTAAACTCAGTTTCCTGTTTCTATATCGGTTAAACACATAAAATATATTTTATGGAACAATTATGCAAGTGGACCTTTTATAAAGTCTTTATTAGGACACAGATCTTTCTTATTGCTCTGTATCACTTTTTGCATCTGAATTCAGATTGTATTCATTTTGCAGTAAAGAAGGATTAAATTGAACCTGAAAACAGAAAATTGGTTTTCCAAAAACTACCCACATTGCAATGCATGCATATAGCATTCTCAGGGTGATTTCTTATTTCATGACTTAATTTCTCCATCACATATTAAGATCAATTGTAAAATTAAATTTTTGTATATTTTAATCACTTAAAAGAGAAAACAGTTCCCACATGTCAGGTCCTTTACTACTGCAGTTTTCCTCTCAGAGATTCTTGAGAGTCTTTCAGATCAAGTAACATTGGGGCAAAGTATCTTAAACAGCTTAACCTGAATGCTTCTAGATAACAATTTTAAAGAAAGTTATTTACTTATTTACTTCTCTTAACAAAATTTTGGAAGTCTGAACACAGTTCCGTTACATTCTTTCTACAAAAATCTGGAACTATTACTTTCCTTTTCAGGGAAGGAATGTTAATTCCACTTTTAGTTAATTCCACTGACTAAGCTCATAGGAGAAAAATCTATCCATCTTTTTAGTGCAAGGACACTGCTTGCAGGAGTTTGAAAGGAATTTCTAGGGGACTAGCAAAGTCCTTACAAGGTTTTGTAGACCCTTACTGTAGGACACCATCAGCACAGGCCACAGGATGCCAGCACCTAGAAGAGTCACTGCTATGTCCTTAGCAACACCAAATCAGAAAAATGTTCAGTGACTAGTTGTTCTGAACTTTTCCCAATAGTTCCCTGGGATTCACTTATACAAGTTGCACCAACTACAAAACTACTAAATTTACAATTACTTACAAACAATAAAATTATTAAATAATTCAACAACAAAATAATTAAAATACTGGAAAAGCAAAGATTAGTTTGAGCTCGGAAGATCATATTTAGAACACAGATTGAGTACATGTGAGATATATTAGAAAATCTCTGTCCTATGTTCTTTCCTATGCTTGCTGTAAAACAAGAAAGGAAAGAAATATTTATAACTTTTAGTATCTAAAACTTCCTTTGGTAACTAACACCTTTCTTTGATTAGTTGGTTTTGTTTCTTTGTTTAACTGATATGTTTTACCCCTGAGCTTTAGAGAAATGTGAATTGTAGGATGATTCAGTTTAAAGAAAAGCTTAAGTCTTTGTCGAAGGATCATTGAATCATAGAATCCCAGAATGTTTTGGATTGGAAGGGACCTTTAAAGATCATCCTGTGCAACCCCCCTGCTATGTGACATCTTTCACTAGATCATGTTGCTCAAAGCCCCATCCAACCTGGCCTAGAACACTTCCAGGAAGGGGGAATCCACAGCCTCTCTGGGCAAGCTGTTCCAATGTCTCACTACCCTAATTTAAAAAAAAAAAATTCTTTATACCTACTCTAAATTTACCGTCATTTTGAAACCATAAAGAGTCCTTCCTCTCCTGCTACAGGCTCCCTTTAACTACTCTAAGGTCTCTCTAAGATCTCCCTGGAGCCTTCTCTTTTCCGGACTGAGTAGCCTCATCTCTCCCAGCCTCTCCTCATAGCGGAGATACTCCAGCCCTCTGATCATCTTTGTGGCCCTGCTCTGGAACTGCTTGATCAGGTCCATGTCTTTCTTGTACCATGAACTTCACAGCCAAACTGAATATTCCAGGTGGAGTCTCACAAGAACAAGAGGAAAATCTCCTCCCTTGACTTTACTGGTCACATTTCTCTTGATGCAGTCCAGCATACAATTGGTTCTCTTGGCTGTGAGTGCACATTGCCAGCACATGTCCAATTTTCCATCCACCAATATCTCCAAATCCTTTTGCATAGGACTTCTTTTAATGCACTTATGATCTGCTCTGTACAGATATTGGTATTTGTCCTTACCCAAGTGCAGGAAATTACACTTGGCTTTGTGGAACTTCATGAAGATGGCATGGGCCCACTCCTCAAGCCTGTCAAGGTCCCTCTGGATTACATTCCTTTCCCTCTAGCATATCAATTGCTTGATTTCATCTGTCATCTGTAAACTTGCTGAGGGTACATTCAGTCCCACCATGTATGTCACTGATGAAGCTATTAGTCCGATAGTATTCATCCCAATATTGAACCTTAAAGGACACCACTCATTACTGGTTTGTACTTGGACATCAAGACATTGACAATCAGACTCTTTGGGCATGGCCATTCAGCCAATCTCTTATCCATCTAACAGTCTGTCCACCAAACCTATATCTGTTCAATTCAGTGTTCAAGTTGCTGTGAGGGTCTTTATCTAAGATCTGACAGAAGTCTATGTAGATGACATCCACTGCTCTTCCCCTGTCCACTGATGTAGTTACTGTCATAGAAGACCACTAAGTTAGTCAGGCACAATTTGTCCTTGGTAAAGCTGTATTGGCTCTCAAATCACCTCCCTGTCTTCCATGTGTTTCAACATGCTTTCCCGGAGGATCTACTCTGTATTATTATCAGGCAATGAGGTGTGGTTGACTGGTCGGTAGTGCCCAGAGTCCTCCTTATTACCCTTTTTAAAAATAGATGTGATACTCCTTTTTCTCCAGTCACTGAGAATTTCACCTGACTGCCATGACTTTTCAAATATGATGGAGAGTGGGTTGCCAACTACATCAGACAATTTCCTTAGGATCCTGGGGTGTATCTCATTAACCCTATGGACTAGTGTTATGTTCAGGTTCCTCAGGCCGTCTTGAACATGCTCTTCTCTTATGATGGGAGGGACTTCATCACTCCAGTCCCTGCCTTGAGGTTCAGTGACTTGAAGGATTTGTCCTCAAATAAACTTAGTTCTCATGAACTATCAAGCAAAAAGCATGTTAATTGTTCGAAAATAGTCACAGAACATCAGGTTGAAAGAATTATATATAGAAAAAAAAAATTGAAGCATCCTCTCTTCTATAGCCCCCAATCTCAATGATGATAACAATAACAATTAGCAATAACATTTTCAATAAAAGCTAAAACTAAAACAGCTGAAACGAAGACAGAGAAGAAAGAAAGGGAAAAAAACCAACAAAATTTCCAGGTAGACGAACTTGGGTTTAAGATGAGGATAAACTTTAAAGACATACAGATAAACTTTTGTGCAATACTGATTTGAGGCAGATGACTTGGTAGTGAATTCAATTCAATACGATATTGTATTGAGTGGTAGAATTACTACCTTTACCCGAATAGAAAGAGAAACCAAATGCAGACTTACAAAAACTTCCATAACTCTTACCTGAGCAATGCAAAAGGGTAATGTAAGCAAAAAATACGTCATTAGCATTAGAAAGTTTTTAGAGCTGCATACAGACTCTGCCTCTATGAAATGTTTGACAGGAAGACCATATCAAGAAAATTACTTCTTCAATGTTTCAAGGGCAGAATTAAACCCATACTTTCATCCAGTACAGATAAAGATCAATGGAAGGTGTTCCTATACATAAATCAAAAATTGGAAGCTTGCAATACTTACCACCAGCCTTCTCCACTGCTTCCTTTCATCCTCTCTGTTGCTTCCCTGGGTAGGTCGTTTGCAACTGATAAACATTTGATGTAGAAACAACACAGCAAGAGGAAAACAGAATAACAACTGCCACTGGGACAGTGTCTAGCTCAGAAAAACTGAATGAGATGTGCAGCCTACCTCTGCAGCCATCTGCTCACACATTTTAAGAAAAGCTGAGGCAGCAGTGTACATGTTTATCATATAAGAGGGCCCACTGTCACGCTCTTAAATCTCACGTAACCCATGAATATTTGTTATACTCTGTGCTAGATTCATTTAGCAGGCAGAAGCACTTCTACAAAGTCAAAGGCAACAGAGATGAGAACTGAGAGTCAGATCCTGGCTTTTCTTGTCTTAGTGGGAATTTTGCCGCTGACTTCAAAAGAGACAGGGTTTCACCCCTGCTGCTTGGCACTTTTTCACAGTGGGTATACAGATGGCCAGTACAGATAAGATTACACTGAAAATACATATAAAAAAAGTTTATTCACAATTAACTTACAAATTGTAAAAAATCTATCATGCTAAAATCTATCAGGATATATGCTTAAGTACCCAGGAAACCTGCTTTTAGCTAGCATATCACCTTCTATTAGCAAGGAAAAAAAAAAAAGGGTATATATTGAGGTGTTTGATTAAAGAAATCTGGAAAAGAGTTTTTGAAAAACAAATCTGATACTGGTCCAGTTCACAGTGAGCAGCCATATGAATTAACAAACAGAACCAATGGAGAAACAAATTCCTAGTCACAATTATTTTTTGGAAGAAAAGCAAAATAAAAGTTGAGCCATATGGACATGCTTAATGAGAAATTATGGTGTATAATATGCTTCTCTGATTATCTGTTGACTATGTGACCTTTTTTTTTATCTAATGAATAAAGAAAGTATATATAACACTCTCACCATCTGCATTAAGGACCACACCAGAAGTAGTGCTCCAAACCTTCCCAGGAGCCGTACCTCTTATGTAGCAGAGATCCACCAAGTACAGAAAAAGTATTGAAAGGTGCATAAGGAATTTTTTGCTTTATGCAGATGACACACTGGGTGGCAGATAAAGTTACCCATTCATATTCTGAGGCCTATCTTCTCACAGTTGCTTCCAAGCCATAACTCGAAAGAAACATATTTTAAACAAGATTGGGAATGTTTTTGTTATCCTCACATCACAGAGTACTCATTCACAGTAATTGTGATCGCAGCACTTTCACACTTTCAGCAATACTTGCTCTTGCTTAGGCAGCAGTAGGACAGCCTCTAGTACCTCCTCACTGTCTTTGACCTATCTTACCTGTGAAGAGACAGAAATTTAAAAGTCAATTCCTTTATGTACCATTTACTACTGGTCACTGCTTCAGCAATGTGTCCATGGATATTCATTCAAGTTAACAGACAAAATTATATCTATCAATATTATGAACCCTTTTCAATTACTTTACCTAGGCACCTGAATTCTGTTAACACAGCTCTGAAGAAGAAACAAGTGGTTTAATATTTTGATCTTCTGCATTGTGTGATGCAAATATAGGTGATTCTCTCGGAGATTAGTCTACAGTTTAAAGGAAAAGCAAAGTCCTGTTCAAAGGTTATGGAGCTAACTTGGTAAATGTAGAATCAGTTCCCAGCTTTGATTTCTTTGCTGACTTTGAGCAAATCTTCCAGGTGAAGTAGCTCAAAAGATTTGAATACATAAAAAGAGTAAGGCCACTAATCTCTCTGTCGATTTTAGTAAATCCGTAAACTGGCAATGTTTTGTATATTTACCTCTTTACCTTAGAGGAGTAGCTGTGTATGATTCAACAGTGTATGAGAGAATGACAGGCTTATATACTTCAATAAGAAACACATAAACCCACTGTTAATTAACTTTGCTCAGCCTGTTTTCATTGTAAAGCACTTGAACATATTTTGTTCACACAACAGCCTAAGATGGAAATTTCAAGCCAATCACACCAACTGCAACAGCACAAGTTCTATTTCAGCAAATTTCTCCAATGGCAAAATTATTTGAAACCTTAGTGAAGATCTCATTTTTGTTAAATAATTTCCAATTATTCTATCCTAATTCTCTGTCTCATCCTGAATCGTACTTGGTCGAGCTGCAATGATCCCACAGGTGAGATCAAGACACAAATGAGGTCAATGTTGTGTTCTCCTCTGAGTATTTATTCTCCAAACATGCAGGGAAAGGGAGAGGTAAAAAGAGAAAGAGGGAAGAAAAAGAGGAAGCGAGCAGATACCACCACGGAGTCCAGTGGCATCCTGCAGGTCTGACATCATCCATCTGAGAAATTTCCACCTAGGTTCTGGCTGACAGTTCTTTTATTTCCATTGTCCTTGCCCTTCTTCACCTTTTACTGAAACTAATTTGCATTTTCTTGGAATTTCTTTGCATAAACTACTCCTCGCAGTCCTGAGGGGTGGCTCTTGCTGAGCCTTCCTTGACAAGTTGTCTTCCTCATTGTGACCCACCGACAGCCCCGCTGGGCATGCATGCGTGTTCATCATTTGTTATATAATTTCAGAAGTCTGGCATTCTGTTCTTGGAGGTTCCATATTCTCACGCAAATGTTGCAAAAGTCCTATGGACCCAGCTCCCTTCAAGGTCTTGCAGCTGTTGCTACAAATGTTGCAGAAAGTCCATTAGTCCTCATAGCAGCAATCTGTGGCGATGAGCCTTGCAGTTTCAAACTTTGCATCTTTGCAATGTTGAGACAGTCTTTTCCTTGTTTTGAGCCTCACACTCTCCTTACCACGTTTTGTTTAGTCAGTGCTCAGCTACTTGAACTGGGATGAAATCGAGTGTTAAAAGAAATGCTATGCAGGAAAGTACAGGAGTCTTCTTAGCTTTACCAACATTACTGAGAACCCTTTTATTTTGAAAACTGTCCAGTTGTCTCCCAAAGACAACAACACAAGGTTCTACTAAATAATGTGAATAAAATTAGAAAAATCTACTTGTCAGTCAATAAGATTCAGTAGGAAAAATCAGCAACATAATGGTGTTCCCAAATGCACCAAACATGCAATTAATATAAGAAGCTACGGCAAACAAAATGACATAGATGTATAGTTCAATCACTCCACAGAATATCCAATTTCCCACCAAAACAACATACCTGTAAATTCATATCACGCTGTCTTATTTCTACCGTTTACGTTCTTGAAGTGAAAAATAGCTCGTGGAGTTCCTTCATATTCATAGAACAAACAAATTAAAACACCACTGTTCAGTTGCTTTCATTTTTATTGATCCCTTCTCATTTTTTTTAGGCAATCAACTGTTTACCATACTATTATAATGGGATAATACAACCTTACATAGCATCTTTTTTTATTATTACTTTTTTAAAAGCTCTGGATCGTTCCAGTTAACAAAAAAAAAAAAACCAGACATGAATAAAAATCACATTAAAATGTACTGCTTTTTAGATATTGAACAGTCAGCAGCAATTCCTAATTTTCAGCCATGTTTTATTTGCAAAACACCAGAGTCAAATTCATCCCCAGTGCAAACATGTGGGATGGAAGAATGAATTTGCCTTATTGATTTAAACAAAAGGATTTAGTCTCTTGTATAAATGCAAGACATATCTCTCGTTGCCCATAGTATGCATTCTCACAGTCAAACATAAAATAAAGTAAATGCAGAATAAAAAAGTATGACCTCTTGAACTGGGCCTTTTTAAAAATGTATTTAAAATTAATCACGATGAGGGCCTGCAAAGATTTTAGCAGAGCCTACGGCACTAAGGAAAAATACTAAACAAGAATCAATGGCACCTTTTGTAAACAGCTATTGTGCATTACAAACACAAAAACCTAACCACTTGTTCAGCTCCCATTCATCAAGTAAGTTTTGCTCCTGGCTTAGCTGAGGTGTCATTTCCATCCAAATTAAAGAATTAAAAGTTTACTTTTTCCAGCTTTAGGCTACCCTACATGTGTTCTAATGTCCCCTCTGCCTAATTCTCCTATCAGTCTTAGTCACCATAGGATAAGAAACCCTGGAAGATGGGAGATGGAAATCTACAACCAAAAGTAAGAAAATTGCATTTTGTATAGATGTACAGATTACAAACCTCTATTAAATAGCCTTTTTTTCTCTCTTATTTTTTTTCTTCCCTTTCTCGCCTGCCTGTATGAATCTACATTAAGGGTTACTATTAAGACTAGTATTAAGCAAAATTTTCTAGATTTAATGTCTTTTGCAGAAACATAAAATATCTCAAGTTGGAAAGAACCATAAGGATTATCAAGTCCTACTCCACTCTCCTTACAGGACTACCTAAAACTAAACCATATGACTAAGAGCATCATACAGATTTCTACTGTAGGTAACAAAAATGACCCCCTCCATCAGAAAAATTCTGAGAATTGAGGAATCCAAGTGGTAATATTTATGATTTTTAGGACAGCATTAGTATTTGAAATATGGATACATACGAAGTAGTGGAAGTTGATCAGCTGCTAAAACAAAAATAAAGAATAGTTCAGCATACTGGGAAAATTTAAATTCAATGTTCAATCCTAGCATTTGCAGTATGTATATTGGTAAACCTTCTCTAATAGAATTCAAGTATGGTAAAACTCCTTATCAAAGACAATTATAGTATACATATCTTACACTGCAGTCAGAGCTCTTCTTGCTTTTTCAGTCAAGTCATCTGAGAATACGGTCTTTGATAATTTGTTACTTCTCTCAGTTAAGCTCCTGTGGAATTTAATACAGGATAATTACCTTCTAAATTTTAGAACTTCAGAACAACATCACTGCAATGAAATTTTGTAGGCTCTTTCCAAAGTTCAACGAAGGATTATAGTTTCCCAATTAAAACATACTTTTAGAGTAATCATATGCAAGTGTATTTCTTTCAAATGCTTTTGGAATTTTCCAGAGAAAATTCAGAGTTAGAACTCAACAGTTTGACTTCTAATTCCAGCCTATAATTCATTTTAATCTACCAAACCACACCTCTTGTATAACTAACCTTCCTGTCATTTATGATGACCAACTGAGGAAAACTGAAGAATAAAATGTCCCTGGTGAGCTTAAGGATCCCAGCTGCATATTTCAGTAAGTGATATGACTGGATCATTTAGGTATTACACCACTTAGTGAGCCCTGTATGTGAAGTCACCAGTGAAATTCTGTGTGATCTTGAACACTTCCATGTTATTTACTGCCACTGACAGGTCAAATTCAGGAGTGAGTTATAAAGCACTCATGTTCAGTTAATAGGAAAAAAAAGGAAGTCTAAAGTGCTTATATGTATCTTCCAGTCTTATATAAATTGTTCTTTTCTACACAAACTTAACAGGACATTTCACTTCTGAAGTTTCTTTAGAGACAATTGTTTCTACTGAGATAATTACTGAACCTCCCAACACACAGTAGGCAAGTCTTTCTTATTATCCAGCTACCCACTAACCATACCAGTGCTTTAGCAGGTAAAACTTTATTCTGTCTGTTGCAACACAGCACTTCTTCTTTAAAATATGCAGTATTTAATCAAAAAAAGAGAGCAAATATAGAGATGGTAGTTAATTGTTTTCAATTTTATTGCAAATATTAACATCACTTTCATGTAGTGACTAAAAAACCTCACTGATTTCAGCTGTTATAAAAGTTAAAATTAAATCAGATATCTGTTAGTGCCACACCTAAAAGCTATTAATGATTTTCCATGGCTTTAATGCTAAAGCATCTTTTGGTCTTAAAAATCTAGAATCCTTTTTTTTAAAAAAAAAAAAAAAAAGAAAAAAGGATAGAGATTCTTTGGAATTTAAATACTATTGAATTTTCAGATTTAGAGCATGTACTTGTGCTGAAAATTCAATAGTATGGCTTGTAAAATTGTTTTGGGCCTGAATTTGCAAGATAAAGGATCTTACTTATACAGGAAATTATTTAGGTGACTTCATAGATGTTAGATAATTATTCATTCTAAAGAGGGATTTAATAGATCAGTGAGTAAGTTAGTTATTGCTATGGGAAATATGAGAGGTCATATAGCATGAGAGGTCGAGTGTCTGAGAAACTCTGAGAAGAAGATACTGCACAGCTAGGGCCACAAAAATGATCAAAGGGCTTGAGCACCTCACCTCTCCTATGAAGACAAGCTGAGTTGTAGCTATTCAGCCTGGAGAAGAGAAGACTGTGGCGAGAGCTTACAGCATCCTACCAGTACCTGAAGGACCTACAGAAAAACGGGAAAGGGACTGTTACAGGGGTATGTAGTGATAGAACGACAGGCAATGGTTTTAAACTATAGCAGGGTAGATTTGTAGTAGATATCAGGAAGATGTTCTTTCCTGTGAAAGAGGGTGGTGAAACACTGGAACAGGTTGCCCAGAGAGGTGGTGGAGGCTGTATCCCTTGAGGCATTTAAGGTCAGGCTTGATGGGGCTCTGAGCAACCTCATCTAGTTAATGGTGTCCCTGTTCACTGAAGAAGGGTTGGTCTAGACGGTCTTCAAAGTCCCTGTCTAACCCAATGCCTACTCGGGTTCTCTGATTCTCTTATTCTTGGTTAGAATCTTCACTATCCCTTTATATGAAGTAATCATACTCTTATTTAAAGCTGAATTCCCTTAACCTCTTTTTTCAATTTTGAGTAAGGCAAAAACCCGTAGCACTCGTAAAGTTGACCTTAGTGGTCTTACCTGAAAGGAGCCAAACCCCACAACTATATATGCATTAAAATCAGTTTTTGTCCATGTGTTGTGTTATGTAGTAATAGCAACTATAATATGTAAAAATAGGGAGATTAGCTGCACATTGTCATGTTTGGAACAGTAGGGGACAGGATAATTGAAAGCTAGTTCATTCCTATTCGTTGAGTCAAGGACAGAAATGAGGGAACAACCCTGTTCTTGATTCATTGTATTTTTAGAGTGCTACTCTTCTACATCTAGCTGCTGCTGATTGTTCCCTTTTCCATTTTCTGTGTTTATCTTTTTCATTGTTCTCATCATCATAACTCCATTAGTAGCAAGAATTCAAGCATTTAGACCAATTCTCAAAGACAATACATCTTTTAAAAAACTAAAATGTCCTTTTGAAAAGTCCTTGTGTGTGTAAAACAACCATTGCATTAGAAGCTAGAGAAAAGTTTGTATTTTTTAAAATGTGAACTACTACAGCTGTGAAAACTGCTGCAGGGGGGCAGTGCTTATGTGAAGGTTTCCAGGAAACTACACATATCCATATATATATACACATATACAGCTAGGTATAAGAGTAATGAGCTGGACATATACAGTCTAATAAAACCTCAGGAAAGTTATATGTAAGACATTAATGGTACAGTGAGGAAATCCAAGTTAGGAACTGTACAAATATAAACTTCTCACACTGTTCTGATAATGACTGAAGTTTGAGTACTTAGTTTATGCACCAAGTAATTTGCTAACTGAATTTGCACCTGATATATAGATGACAGATGGCAACCCATAGGACATAAATAGTATCCTATATAAGGAACCGATTTAATTTTGGAAGAGATGTTGAGTCTGTGGTCACTGATTTGAGCCAAACCAGTGGTCACCAGACCCATGCTGACTGTGTGAATATTAAGTGGACAGTTACCAGCTACAGCAACGTGCAGTTGATGTATACAGCAATATATCCATGAGATACCTAGGAGGAAGCAGGTGCTCCTGTTGTTTCAGGCCATTACTTCAACATGACACTACATTTCCCTCATGTTGTCCACTGCAGCTTTATGCAAGTGCACAGCAGAAATTGTGACTCTGCATTATGTGCAGTAGAAACTATGCTTATGCCAGTAATTAACTTATACCCCCCTGTGAGATGCACTGCTTGCCCTTGACTGACATGAAGAAATGAGAAACACACAACAGTGAAAAAATAATGCCTACTTGTGAAGACATACCACACATGCAATGCAAAATACAAGAGTTACTTTGTCTTCCTGAGTACTTCAAGGGTCAGTGTTCGGGCCGGTGTTGTTTAATATATTTATCAATGGCCTGGACAAGGGATTAGAGAATGTTGTCAGCAAGTTTGCTGATGATACCAAATTGGGAGGAGTAGTTGACACACCAGAAGGCTGTGCAGTCATTCAGAGAGACCTGGACAGGCTGGAGGGCTGGGTAGGGAGAAATCTTATGCGGTTCAACAAGGGCAAGTGTAGAGTCTTGCACTTGGGAAAGAATAACCCCATGTGCCAGTATAGGTTGGGAACTGCCTTGCTGGAGAGCAGCGCAGGGGAAAGGGACCTGGGGGTTCTAGTGGACAGCAGGATGACCATGAGCCAGCACTGTGCCCTCGTGGCCAAGAAGGCCAATGGCATCCTGGGGTGTATTAGAAGGGGAGTAGCAAGTAAGTCAACAGAGGTCCTCCTGCCCCTCTACTCTGCCCTGGTGAGGCCACATCTGGAATATTGTGTTCAGTTCTGGGCCCCTCAGTTCAAGAAGGACAGGGAGCTGCTTGAGAGAGTCCAGCGCAGAACCACAAAGATGATGAAGGGAGTGGAGCATCTCCCTTATGAGGAAAGGCTGAAGGAGCTGGGTCTCTTTAGCTTGGAGAAGAGGAGGTTGAGGGGTGACCTCATTCGTGTTTATAAATATGTCAAGGGGGAGTGTCAGGAGGATGGAGCCAGGTTCTTTTCAGCGGCGTCCACTGACAGGACAAGGAGCAATGGGTGGAAGCTGGAACATAGGAGGTTCCATAAAAATATGAGGAAAAACTTTTTCACTGTGAGGGTGACGGAGCACTGGAACAGGCTGCCCAGGGAGGTTGTGGAGCCTCCTTCTCTGGAGACATTCAAAACCCGCCTGGACGCATTCCTGTGCGCTCTAGTGTAGGTGGTCCTGCTCTGGCAGGGGGGTTGGACTAGATGATCTTTTGAGGTCCCTTCCAACCTCTAACATTCTGTGTCTGTGTCTGTCTGTATCAGAGGACATCACTGGCACAGTCTGCACAGAAAGAGAAATGGAGTGTCCATGAGTATCTCTAAGCATGCCTTCCCCAAATTATGTACTTGGCAGTCAGGGAGCAGGATGCCACAGAAGAAAAGAAATCAAATCAAGTATGATGAGACAATATTTTCCTTAACTGTACGTCAAAGTATGTTGCAAATTGCATTCTATCTGTCACTGGAAATATCCTGTCTTAATAACAGTGAGCTATCTCCTTTTTTTAGCTGCAGAGATCCATCTGAACTTTCCCAGCAATTTGAATCAGGAAATGATAATGGGAAAAGACACATTTCTTTAAAAAATAATGTTACAGAATTGTAACTCAATTATGAGTTGACACTGCATTCACAAATTCACTCCAGTGTGTATGTATGAGAGAACTGACCATCTGTTTTATTATTCATACATATGTCTGCATGGCTAAAAGATGTTCGGAACTATTTAATGTATTAATCTGTTAAACAATGAAGGTGTGTGTGCACTCACTGAACTGTATATGTTTCCTTATTTATTGATTTGCATTGTATCTTTACATTGTAAAGAAATCTAGCAAAATAGAAGTGGAGCATTATCATTTAAGTTAAATAAACTGAGACACATATACTGTGCATTTTCACCAAGCTTTTGAATTTTTTCTTTGATTAATATCACCAGCAAAATCTGCTGTCATATTTCAGGTAACTAGTTTTCAAACTGCAAAATAATTTATTTCTAGATCAAAACCTACTCCTCTGCAGCAATGACACAAATATTTTTCTGATAACTGTCTTAATGCTATAATTTGTGTGAATCTCTGGTTCAAAAAACAAAAACGGAGTTTTATTTTGCCACTTAATGTTTCTGTAACTTTCATGGTGGATAATTTACAGCTGATCTGTCTTGGCGAGAGTCCAATACCTATTTTATGTGCTCTTTGGTGACACAGATTACTCATTTGCCTCTGGTGGATTAAGGGTCTTAGCAGATAAATATAAAGGTATGCTTTATTTTCCTTTTTTCAGTCCTCCAAACACATGATTCTCTTTACCTTCTGTATGTTGCTCAGCTGACCTCCATCACATGGTAAGAAATGCTTATCAGTGTAGAACATGCAGGAGGAATTATATGGGCATAGCATCTAGGAACCACTGGAAAATGACAAAATTTGCAGATTGCTCTAGTACATTAGGATTTAGCACCAGGCTCAGTAAAAATGTGTGAAAACACACCCAAAATAACATTAATTAGAAAAATAAGATAAAAACTTCCTGGGGGACAAAGACCTGCCTGTATAAAAAAAAGGGAAATCAGAAAAAAAATTTCTGCAGCACAATGAACCATGAGAAAATGGAAGCTTATTTTTCTGAAATTGATTTGAATAAATATGGAGGATTTTTTTAAAGAAATGCATGGTACAAGTGGATGTTATCAGAAAATAAATATTTTAATTTCTTATTCCTAATGAGAAATTAAAATATACAAAAGAAATTAAAATCTTGCCTGGAAAAAATATAATAATGTGAAAATGATATTTTTCCTTTTAAAAAAATAATTTAATAGAATTTCCAGAGGACTTCAGTATTACACTTTTAAAAGAACTGAACACTTCACATAGTCATTTTTGATTTTTCAACCATACTGTCATAGTATGTGAACACTTCTCTAGTTTTTATAGAATTTTTTTTTCAGCAAATACATTGAAATGGGGAACTATAATCATTCATTTTGCATTTGAGTATAAACCATTTACTAATGTTCAAAATGAAGTTTTTGTGGCATGCTTTTTTTTTCCCCACCTTGTACGGAAATAAAGAAAATATATATTAAATATAATAGACAATGATTTCCTTTGGAGTTATATTAAGAAAACACCACTTTATCAAAACACCTGTTTTTCTCTTCTGCATATTTCTCACTGTCATCAAATATAAAATACTGTTATCTCAGCTTCGGGTTCATTATTTGAAATTATACTTATTTTCAGCTAGAGTGCATTTTGTACATTTGAATATGTATTTCCTTTCAAATTAAATTGGTAACATTGCCTTTGTCTCCAATAACTTTATCTGAATTCAGTGGATTCACATCAAAATAGATATCAATCTGAATGTAATTACATCAAGAAAATATCTTTCTACAACGTGTTGTGTAAGTGTACATAAAAATCTCAATTTCTTGAAAATTTGGAAATGGAAAATTTGAAAATCAAATTTCAAACTGTTTCCTATTACAAAACTAATAAAGGATATTTGCACTTGCAATAACAACTACCACTAGGCCCCTAACAATGTAATTTCTAATGTTTTACTATGTCTTACAATTTTCTTAAAAGTTCACGTTGCCCTCTTTTTTTTAGAGGGAATCTGGTTAGAGCACTTTTAGTCATAGAAATAAGAATATGAAGTTAGGCATCTGAAATGTAGCATATGATGCTGAATTAAATATTTTCTCTTCTTATGATTTGCCAAAATTTGTTTCTAGAGAAGATATGATTTATTATCATCTAATTACCCACCAAATCTTTGGTGGAAACACATCTTTCAATTAACGGGTAATGCTGTAATTGTTAATAAATATAAAAATTACCCACTTAATTTCGAGACTGGAACAGAGAAAACTTTTTTAGAATGCTCTTTGAAAAAAATCAAAATGGCATTCACAAAGTATCTTCAGGAACATACTCCAACACTTTAACTCATTGAGTTTTGCAAATATGAAAGGTAACCTGCAATTTTCAAACACTTTTGGCAGACACAGAGAACTGCTAAAAGACCTCTAAGATCAAAAGACAAGTTATATATAACATTTCCCCCTCTTGGGGCTGGTGGAGGCTGCCAGCTCTGATGCAGGATGGTAACAACCTGGGGTGAGGTCTGGGAGCCACCTCTTCCTTAACCCACGACTTTACCTCAGTCCCCACATTCCTGCCCAGCCACGCCGGGGCTGTGTCGGGTCCCGGTTCCCAACATCGGTCGTGTTCTCCCTGCCTTGGGAGTTGTGGCACCATGTCCCACCTCCATGAAGTTCCTGCCCTGACAGTTGTCCCATCACCTGCAGCTGGCAGCTCACCTCCCTCATGGAACCACCTGCCCTCATTGCTCACTGAAACAATCCACCTAGAAGGATTTAAACAGAAATATCAGGTCCTGTGGTGACCAAGTACATGTGATCATCCACTGAAACACAGAAAATAGAAGAGCATGCCTGATATACGAAGTGTCTTCAGTTCATTTAAACCATATCGGCAAAGTCCGAACCCTATTGATTACAATGTATTTCTTATGTTTCAGATATTACTAATGTAATATCAGTGCTGTATTGAAAATAATGAGGCAGGTACCTGATATTTCCCTTTCATTATGTGAAAATAAATAATATGAAAAATACGTTTCTGTGGATTGAAACATCAATGATGCTGGGGGAAAATACATTCCTTTCAACTCAGTCTGTAAGTCAGTAGGTTTTTTTCAACAGAAATAAGGGGCAACATGTTATCATAAGTACAAAAAGCTTTTATGTATCATTGGAGTTAAGAATTGTTCTCACAAAACAACAGTGTTTAATTTGCTGTCACAATTATTTGATCTATATGAATGGCACCGATAATATTGTGCTTTCTCTGCTTTTGCAGGAGCCACTTCATTTTTTTTTCTGTCAATCACATTTCTTAGCAAAGGCACAGTGCCAGCTGTTTTGTTCTTAGAAATTTTGCTGGAATTATTTTCTGATGGCCTCCATTTGCATCCTACCTTTTTTGACTCAAGAATTGAGAATTTTCTTCTGAAAGAAAAAACAGAAAACATCGGTCGATTTATATAGATTTTATTCTCATCAATTAATGAGAAACAATTTCTCCATTCATTCGGGTCTCTTCTTAAGTAGCTGTGTCGATTTGATGGTACTGTTGTAGACGTGTGACAATGAAATTCCTCTATGGATGCAAGTCAGTCCAAAATCTGCTCTATCTTGGTATCATCATACCAGCCTCCAGCCCACATTGTGCAAGAGCTCTATTTCATACAGGAGAACTTCACTATAAAAAATATCCCCACATAAGCAAGGACTAATTCTTGAAAAGAAATTCCCTTCTCAACAAAACATAGTTTTTTCAAATGCAGAAATTCGTTGGTTTTTTTTGTTGTTTTTGTCCTTTTTATAGGCATTCTGCAGAAAGCTCGACAGAAAGACAAAGTTTATGCTTTTATAGAGACAGGAAATTCCATAAACTTCCTTTCCACTCACAGCAGGTTCAATAACCCTAATTGTAAGTGGCTAGGAGGAAAGAAATTCATTAAATTGCTCATTTTCTCCTAGAAGTGGCAACTCTAGTGCCAACAGTCATTCCTGGATAATGTCAAAATATTGAGGAAATAAATTACACCAGTAAGCAAACAAGGTTTGGATACTGCATGCACTGTACAGAGTTTTTAAAAGAAATAACCCTTCTTTTTCCCACCGCAAACATGGTGTTCACATTTACTCTCTTTTCACTTATATTTGTCAAAAGAACAACGGTTACCAAGGAGAATTTAATAAGTGAAAATAGAATAATATTATTCATCTATTGATAACAGGGAATGGTGGTAAAATAATGTGTTCAAGACAGACTGTGGTTTAGCAAAGCAGGTATCACTGAATGCCAGCTCTGTGAGATACCAATGCCAACTTGTGGGAGGTAGTATTTCAGTAGCAGCATCTGGCTTTTTGGCAGACTTTCCAGGCTGTTTCACTGACAATTTCAGTTCCCTTGAAGTTGGTCGCTTGGCTATGTCATTTGTTGGGTGAATAGTCCGCCTTGTTCCAAAAAACGTGTTATACCTGCCTTTCCTCTGATTTGTACGTCCTCTAATGTGATTTTTGCCTGTACACCTGCTTGATAACGACTTAGTCTGTGAGCAGTCTCACTGGTATCAAGGTTACTCAGAAAGTTGTCCTGAAGAGGGTTGTCAGCATAGATATACTAAAGTCATAATTCCAGAAAACTCTTTTCATAAAGGTAGAGATTATATCAACAAAATCATTCTATAGGAGATAGAGTTAATGTCACTTTGCCAAATGAAAGAAAAAGCAGTAGCTGGTGCAGTGTTTTCCAGCATAAGTATATTGATTTAGGGTTTCTGCCAGCACACCCCAGAATCTGCACAGTTGCACTTGAAAATAGTTGTAAACGTAGAATAACACACAATTTAATGAGACAAGAAAATCAAATTCTAAAGGACTATTCATTTGCAGCAGAACAAGGGGATATTGTACACTGCAGAACAATCTCTGTTAGATATCCCTGTCTACAACACAGATACGTACGAAACACTTGGGTTCTTCTATTTGGGCTTCTGGTATGTATTTCTCCAGCTTCAGAAAATAAAGTGTTTATTTATTGCTTTAATACAAACAAACCAAACATATCATAGCAAAATTTCCTTGATTACTTTTTTCTCTGCGTATGACTATTGACAATTAATTTCTACATAAAATAGAAATAAAAGTGCTTTTTAAAAGAAATGTACTCTTTTTTTGATCTTGGAAGTATTTTCAGTTACTAAACTAATATTTACAGAAGTTTAAGATTTTTTTTGGTCAATTTAATGTTAAATTACTTATAAAAATATTTTTCTGAGTACTTTTGGTACATGAACTATTATGTGAGCTTGACCCCTACAAATCGATGGGCCCAGACATTATCCAGCAGAGGGTGTTAAGAGAGCTGGCAGACATCATTGCAAGACCAAGGTCCACAATCTTTATGAAGTGATGGAGGTCAGTGAATGTTCTAGAAACTGGATGAAAGCTAATGTCACTCCCATCTACAACGGCTTAAAAGGTGTCCCCATTACCAGAAAACCTTGCCAGACACAAACCCATTGCATCCGCTGCTGTTGGACACTAGTAAGATTCAGCTGGACAGGATGCTGGGCCATCTTGTCAAGACCGTTTTTCCAAGGAAAGGTCGGACCAAATAATTCTTGAGGTCCTCTCCAACTTTATGATTCTATGATTTTCCGTAAAAAATGTATCCATTAAATGTCTGTCATCATATTTATCTCTTGGTATTATTTGTGAAAAACAAAAGACAATGATAAATGGAATTTGTAAAAGAGGAATGTATTCCCTGTTTTACGTTTGTACCTGTAAAGTATGTGGCTACATCCTCTAATATCAATCTCACAAAATATTCTGGAGATCTCTGGTATATTGATTCTGGCACTGTGATTAGCAGACTGCTAAAAGCAAGTTTTGTTGTGTTTTCCAATGCTGACATGAACAGTCTCAGCTTCAGTGTTATAAATAGGATTTAAGGTGCTCTGAAAACCTGCCCTTTGAAATCGATGCCAACAATATTATATGTATCAACAGGAAACAGATTTTAAAGATCAAACAAACAAACAAAACCCCAACCCCCAAAACTTGTTTTTAGTGTTTTTTAACATAAAAATTCTGGGCTTTTGTCAGCACAAAAAGTCAAGACAGTTTTGCCACTTCACGAATTATAACAAGGTCTAACAATCTGTACTTTGTAGTGCCTTAGGGCAACTTCAAGTAGCTAATTTATGCAGTTGTAGATTGGAAATACTTAATTCCTTTTATAATGACTGACAAGCTGTGGATTTTATTCTGTAGAATATATTATAAAATCCCATGCTGTGCAATGCAATAGGGAAAAATTCATATTAGTAGCACTTTATGTATATAAATTTAGAAACAAAAATTACCCACAAAAAAAGAGATTTGAGATTTAAAAAGTGGTTTATTTTCCCATTTATTGCTGTCAATCCTATACTGGATCAATGTATGTCAAGTCTTTCAAATCAATGCTGGAATAAAATTTGACAGAAAATACGTCTAGAAAATTGTGACTTCAAATTAAGAGCCTAAGCAGTGATGCAGAGATATCTAAACATCTGGTACACCTACACCTAAAGCAAAGACAAAACTTTCCACCCAATAAGAACACGTTTCTTGATCACAGTACATGAGCATGGGTGTGCATCAGGGTAAAAATCAACTGTTTTCTCAAAAAGGAAATCTGTCTTACATATATAATTAACATTGTGGATGAGGATTTAAATCTCTAGCACTCAGAAGATTTTCTGGGAGATAAGCAAAACAAAACAAAATGTAACTTGAGTTCAGCAGTCTTAAGCTACGTGAGAGAGTCATAGAATCATAGAATCACTAAGATTGAAAAAGACCTCTAAGATCACCAAGTCCAACCATCTTTCAGATCATCTGTGACTGCCCAACTTAACATTCAAGAAGACAGAAAAAGTAGAAGTTTCACCTCTATTTAGGACTATGCTTTCTGAGATCATGAACAATAACGGACAAAAACCGGACAATGAAACTTAAGACCAAACTATATATTATTTTTAGGAGGACCAGAATAGTACAAGAGTAAGATTCTACATCCCACTGCATGTGGTCCTCACGTGGCCACAAAAAAGACTTACAGACCTTTTTTTTCCCCAAATGAAACATCAAGTTCTTGTGTAGGATTTCCCACTTCACTGGGTAGATAGCCAAAATTTCCCTTTACTATCACATATAAAGAAGAGTTAGATGAAAAATCGTAAGTGGTTTTACGTTGACAAAAGTTGATATTAAACACAGAAATTAAGAAAACATTTCACTAAAAACAGAGGAAAAAATAATTAACAAAGAAAGAAAAAGTTCCATTTTTAGATTTTAGATGCAAAATATTTCAATTTCTAATTTCAAAACAACTGTCTTTCAAAAATTGCCTATATGTAACAATAAAACCAGCAAGAAATAATAAAATTACCATCTTTATTCTTCTAAAATAAGTGTTATATTCAGTTTCAGACCAATGAAATAGTGCAACCAACACAAACAGAATTGGTTTAGATTTTTCAGTTTGACCAGAGAATCAAAAAACCTTTATCCATACAGATGTATTAATCAAGAAAGATCTGACTCTTGAGAACTTTTAATACAGAAAATTGAGGACAGACCTGTTTAACATTTGCATTAAGAACCGGTATCACAAACATTTAAATTACTCTTTATTAAAAATAAATTACAATACAGTAATATGACAGAATTTTTTTATGAGTTATGGAGGAGAACCAGCAGAAGTCAGTCTGCATATTGATTGGACAATTATAGTTTCCAAGTCAAGTTAAACTCACTTTAAAATAAAGAAGAAAAGAGAGAAAAAAACCAGTTTGCTGTGAATTAACAATCCTACAACATCTTAAATTGAAATATACATATATTTTCAACTGAAAGAGAAAAAAAGTCTGAATTCTTGTGTCAAAGTTGCATGACACAAATGCACTATATCTGTGCTTTCATCAATTTCTGAGCTTTCCTCCAGAGTGGGTTACTTCTTATGAGTCACCTTAAAAGTACTTAAACAAGAGAAGTTTATACAATCTCACTTGTTTTTAAAATGACCTTGAAAGCACAAACAGAGTTTGGATTGGGATGTAAGATATTTTTTTTTCACTCGGGAGATATTTAAAGATAGGAAAAGGGAAGACGGGGTTGGACAGAGCATATTCTCCTCAAGGCATCAGAGGCTGTAACATGAAGAGTTTTCACAGTGGTTGAAGCCAAGATTATAAAGTGCTGTTATGTCTGCCCAGTTTTACTCTTAGTTTTCAGTCATGAAAAAAAAACCAAAAAGCTAAATATAATACTGCTGAAAAAATATTATTTAACCACTTTGTTTACAGCCCTAAGAATATAGATAAAGGAGGGGGTGGGAGAGGGAACATATCCTCCTTGGTTTCTCAGACCCCTTTACTTTTAGGCCAAGTGGCAATTTGGGGAAAGGTTTAAGGCCAAGAAACAAACCTTTCAGATATAGAATAATTCAAAAACTCCTCACACTACTACCTGATGGAACATAAGCAGTGTGTCAACCATTTCATGTGTTCTACGCAAGAGGATCCTACAGTCTGGTCACCACACTCTCCCCTGACTTTTCTCCATGGTCATAGAAACAATTGGGATAAACCAGTTTCTACTAAGCACCTACCAAGCCCTACCCAACTTTGCAGCAGAACATTTCTTCTGTTAGATGCTTATTGACACATATTCTTAAGTGCTCCACATTCCAGACATTATATCCAGTATAACCTTTTTCTTATGTTTGAAAGTTTAAAGCATGCACCTAAGGCAATTTTCTTCTCACCCAATATGAAGTAATTGAAATTATATCATTAAGCAGTGCCAGCTCGTGCAAATGTATCGTTGGAAGAGTTGTCCAGAGATCATAAAATTTGAACATTTTCACCATCTACAATGACTTCAGCGAAATCCAGATTTTTCTCGTACTACATTTGACTGATTAGATTTTAAGATATGAATAAGATTAGGCCTAAGACTGCGTTAGGAATCTCCAATACAAAAACCTGTACTTGCCTACAGTAGCAAAACGGTTTATACTCTATAGATCATATCATTAGTTACACATATTTCTTGTCAATTTTTTTATACTTCTCTTATTGAGAAGCTCATAATGCAGCCAAAAAGTGTTTCCTCTGAGCTAAAACTTGCTGTGAAAGTCAAGGAAAGCACTACTTGATTTTCATTAATTTTTCTAATATTGACCTTAATCAACCCTAATACAATAGAATTTTAAGAATTTCCCAGTTAAGACCTTGTACTATTATTTCATATCATTGCTGAGATTCAGACCTCCAGTTTGCAGGGTAAGATTTTTAAGGTGGTAAAAAAGTTGAGATATGAAGGGAATTTCCCAAACCAGAAATGGAAAAGTTGAGAAAAAGCTGGGAGAATTTGACATGGCGAGTTTTGTTAAAATTGGCTTTTCCATCCCTAGGCCCTATAATTCCTATTGATAAATGCTCAAAAGACAAGCTGACAAGTTTGAGCATAAATTAAAAATTCACCTTTCATTTACCTACTCAGACGATGTTGATGAGACATCATCTCACAGTGACATCTATATCCCTTAAAGACAGTTTTTCCTTTTTTTTTTTTATGGTAAGAAAATAGAGATAGGATTTGAAGTTTTAAGCAGTTTTAAATGAAAACTAGAATTATTTTTCAATTTAAGGCCTATCACAGCCAAGGAATGGTATAAATAGGTGTATTTTAAACTAGTTCACAGGAGATTAAGGAAAAGTACTCATTAATTCCCATGCTGTTCTGCATTGGCAAAACAAAAAAGGTAGCCCTAGCATTAATGACTTTGAGAGACATTATTTAGCGATTCACGCAACACTGAGTCTATGTTACAAATTTCTAAAACATTAAAAGAAATACTTTGCTTCTACTCTACTAGTGACATCATGGTCTGTCTGCAGTTTGATTTTTACGCATGAATGCAATGAATATAAAACCAATACTATTTATTATTGACAATTAAATATTTACTATTTATTATTTATGAATTATTTACAAAAAATGTAGTCCAGAAATTCCATATGAAGGAAGAGATTTCTACCTAGTCATCATAGCAGCATTGTAAGAGACTAAACTTTTAGGTTTCATTGGATAACTCAATATATGAGAAGCCCTGATATCAAAGGTTGTCTGAGAGATATGTTGATGGGCTGTGTCTCACGGATCTTCTGGTCCTGCATTTTTCTCCTTTGGACTCAAGGCTGTGCTTAGTGGAGTTCACCTTTCTGCAAAAATCACTTCTCTTCCCTACCTGCACCTCTCCTCATAAAGCCATACATCTGTCAACTTGTCAGACTGGCTTGCTGCAGCAGGACAAAGCTAATGTTTCAACCCCAAGGTATCTTACTATTCCTTTTAGTTTCCCTTCACAGTTTAGGAAAAGACATATCCTGAATGCAGCTGCCAGTATCAGCAACACACATTCGATATATTTCATGTCACAAGAAATTATTGGAAAAGATTTTGCTTTGCTTCACTTGCTCTGAATTCTGAATGACCTACATCCCTTTTTCCTAGCCATCAAAAACGAGACAGCCTTAATGAGAAAATGTCATTTTGTAATCACTTTTCTCCTTTTTGGAGAATAAATTTCATAAATGTGATCTTCTAAACAACTACTCTGTGACCATGGAGGGTTGATCTGCATGCTTACGAATCTGGTAGCTGCCAAATTTACCCTGTGTGTAGTCATGAGTTCTACCTCCAACTCCGGCATTTTTTAGCAAAGGTCAAAAAGGCAGATTAAAAGCCCCTGAGACAGAAGACATTTCAAGGAATGCCATCGTAAAATTGTATGTACATTTACCTCACATCTTGCAATACATTTCAGACACAACCATCAGGAATTGTGACAGTTATCTGTAAGCAGAAGGTGAAGGACAGTTCAACAGATTATGAGATGTTTTGGATAGTTGCAGGTTTTGGCAAACACAATCTATCAAATACTGCAAGAAATGCTGGGTAGTTTGATCTAGCAAAAACCCATCTAGGTCCAGCGTACCTAAAAATTATGGACACATTCATTTTCAGATTTTCAGTTTCCAAGATGATTCTTTATATTTAACACACAAAACATGTGACTGGATAATAAAACAGGTACTGTGTTGTGCTAGGTGCCGTAAAAACAGAAAGCAAATGTAGTCTGTTCCAAATAGATTGCAAAATAAGCATGTTTCTATATTACACATATGTGGAAGAATAAATATATACAATATGTGTAGTTACCAGCTAATCATTAGAATAGAGTACATAGTCTCTAAAAATCTAGACTGAAACTTTTTTTTTTGGAAAACAAATAAAAATACATCCGAATATTGTTCATTTGCAGAAATCTTGTCTTCTTTCTGTTTTTACTTTTCATATTTTTACAATCTACAATGCATCAGTTTCAACTGTGTGTTGCAAGAGATCTTTGCTTAAACATTGTTTCTGACACATCTACAGGTATCATCTCTAATTTTCCCCATCTGAAATGTAATCTACATTTTCCATAGTTTATCTGAAATATCATAACGCATTTCACCACAGCGTAATTGCTACTGTCATGCATTTCAAGAACAAATGAAAGTCTAAAATTTCACAGCCTCTCTACTTCCTGTTAATCCCTCAATTTTGGTTTTCTTCCCCTTAGACAAAAATATTAGCAAATGTTCATAACTTCTGTATTTGGCATCTAACAGTTTACATTTCTCTGTGTCATTTCTGCAATATCAAACCACCATTTGCCTTATTCTAAAAGGGTCATTAACCTTTTAAAAAATAACAAGGGGATGTGTTACAGATCAGTATTGCCACTGTTGATAGAATAGTCAGAATAACAGCTCTGCAAGAAAAAATGACTTACTTCTCTGCAAATAGGTTTATCTAGTAAAGTATCACCAGCAGCAGTCCCCACTACTCTCTCCCACACCCCCAGCCATGTGGCCGTGCCAAACCAGGGGGCATTTTCATGTTATGTTTGTGTCACATGTCATGTGCAGGAAGCTCTTTCAGGTTTTTGAATCTGTAGTATTCTGAGAGTCAGTAGGACTTTGTAACACAAGATCCTGGAACTTGTTGACTTCAGCATTGACTATGCTAAACTCCATAAGGCAAAGGTTTCATCCTCCATGAAGCTCATGGTACATCAGCTGCTTAATTTAGACACAATATACCATGGGTAATATGATATGGCAAGTAATGGCTAGGAAAAGATGCTAAAAATGACAGATATTTTTTTTTTTTTTTGCAGTTACAGATGTAAGCTGGTCATCTAACCAGTGAAGGCATCCATATTCCTGTCAGCCTGAGAGTATTTCAGACCTTTGTCAGCAGATGCTTACTGGTCAAAACACAGATCCTCTGGAATCTCATAAGGAAAGCAGAAAATTTAAACAATTTATTGTATTTATTGCCAGCTTTTTAGGTTTCTAAGTTCAAACCCAAGCCCCTTGCACATAGTGGAAATATTTCTGTTCTACAAAATCTCACTACATAGAATTATTTGGTAATCTCTGATCTAATCATTACCTTACTTGTAACCAGTGTATCAACACTAACTCCACAAAAATATTTCCTGTCTATATCTTCATTAGAAACAAAATAATGGTATTGTTAAACTAGTGCAAAAGAATGAAGTTGTTCCTCATATAGAAATGCTCTTTGTTCTTATGGTAGAGCTGAAATTGCAGTTTGAAGTATAACTAAATCCTTTCTTGTTGCGTGCTGTACAGCTATACAAATTTAGTGGCCATTAAATCTCTTATAGGAGATCTCAAATACACTTAAACTCATTTCTAGTCTATTGATGAATAATAGTAATGAAAGGGTAGTGATAAAGTTTTCCTTCGACTATTATACTTCTACTATTATATTTCAATCTACTCACATTTGCTCAACAAAAAGTGACTTACTGACTCGTTATTCCACTGATTCCAATTCAACTGTGTCAGCTTACATACACTAAAAATTAAGTCCAATCTATTAAAAATTCAGATGAAGTGAATTCGTCTGATTTGTGCCCTAAGCTGAAAAAAAACCCTATAATTTTTCCTTTCTCTTGAAGGTTAGTTATTTTTTCCCCTCCTTTCTGACCATTTACTAATTGTCTGCAGCATGAAAATTGAAAAGAGCAACCTGGGCTTTCTTCTTATTAGGACACATGGCAAAATAAATGAATCAATGCAACTTTTAATATGTGAAGCCCCAAAAACTGGCTGTAGCTGTAGGAGGATGCAGATGTTACATTTGAATGTTTTCAGAAGACCTATGGCTTAAGGTTTCAGTGTGAATACCACATTTAAAAAAAAAAACCCACAAAAACCAGAATGAACAAAACTTAGTTTAAATCATTTCACAGAAATGCACAGGCATTGCCAATAACTTGACTGTTCAACTTTAGTTATTCTGGTTTGAAAATAAATTAGTTTATGCTGCTGTTTTCCTCTCTGTATAGTTATTAAATATATAAACAAATACTACTTCATAGAGTGTAAATGGATCAAAACATTCTAATCAGAAAAGGAGAAAGATCTGAGATGCATCATCTACCAGGGAAAAGTGGGAATACAATTGTGTAGATGGATTTTCTGCTCACTAAAACTTTACATCTTTTAGCAGTACTAAAGAAGTTATAGGAAGTTTAGAAAAAAAATCTGGTCTAAATCTTCTAATAATTAATCTACATCTGTGGTGGCAAATTCAAAAGCAGAAGAACGAGTGAAGAGCTACTAACCAATTCAGTGTAGAAGTCAAAAAGCTGAAGAAAAATAAATCTCAGAAGGTTTGCTTTGCAGTCTTGTAAATTCATTAAGTCAAGGCTTGTAAATGATCTACAAATACATCACTGAGAAGAGAAATTACATCGTTTAGCTTCACCATCCACCTTTAGAAGATGAAAAAGTAGGTATCATGCTTGAGTCTTCTTGCTTTTGATGGAAATTCAAGATGCACTGTACTGATACAAAATACAATGGTGCTAATACTAAGAATCTCACTAAGAGCTGTTTGTGAATATAATACACTGACACTCCCAAGAAAGAAAGTTATAATGAAGACAGGGGCAAATTTTTTCTCCTAATGCAATTTGTTTTATTGCTGTGTTAACTATCCCAACTAGATGGTAAGCCTGTACTTGGACCTAAATACTAGACTTCTGATTTTCAAAAGAGTTTTTTAACCTTTAAGTAGCTAAATCTCATTCCAGTTTTGTACTCTTTGCTTTCATAGACAGTATCTCTCAGTTTGGATTAGTGAGTTTTCCTGGTTTGAGCTAAATGAAACCAATTTTGTTCAGTGATTTTTAACTTTCTATTTCAGGGTATATGAATTATATTACTGTAGATGTAAACCGAAGCTGCATCCAATTGTGGAGCTAGTGATAAACTAGATTTAAATTATGAAATTCATGATGATTAAATGGATTTGAATAGCAGATCTATTAGCAATAATAGGACACATTCTGTTCTACAAAGGGGTGTCAGATGATATTAGAGATTGTTCTATTTATTTGTCTAAGGAGTCAGCAAAATAATTGTTACTGCAATATGGGTGACATTAGGGACTTCATCAAAATGATGCTGCTTCTGCTGCTAATTTATGCTGAGCAAGGTAATGAAAAGTACTGATGGCAGAAAAATGCTGAAGAATCATAAGCATCTATTTTAATGCAGATGGTATTTAAATTCAAAAAGGGAAGAAAATTTAGGATAGCCAGCACATTTAGTGCCTTTCAGTGCACTTCAGTGTTCAAAACTCACAAAGTAATGAGGCCAAAACCAAAAACTGTCAAATATATGCACTAAAAAAAAACCAAAAAGACTGAGTGAAGAGAGTAAATTGTGCTTGCAACTCAGTGCAGCCAGGAAGACATGGAAAGAAAACATTCCAGTGTTTAACCTGAAACTTTTATGTCACCTGTAGGGACAACAAGCAGGTACAAAATATGCTCCTTTTGGTAGTGACATTTTAACTGATTTGGAGAAAAATTACCAGAAAGACAAAAATGTTCTTGTACCTCTTATTGCTTTAACTAGACTTTTATGGGAAATACAGGACACACTGAATACTTAGTATAAAAATGAATGACTGAGAGGATGCAGTTCTGCTCAGTAAAGGAAAAAAAAAATCATACATATATCGCTGTTGCCAAGTAGCAAAATACAAGCATTTGAATGGCCATACCCTGCATTTGTTGAGTGTTCAAAGGGATTCATATCTACACTGTTTTTTCTGCTCTGATCAAAATTTGTAGCTGCTGCATCTGGTCAAGTACTACGTGGAACGGAGGGAGTGGAACAATATAAGGTTAGCATCGGTGTCACGGAACAGAGCTGATTTTTGTTTCCATAACCACCATTCCCAACACAGGCTGTTAGCCACAAGTTTTGTATCTGCAAGTGAATCTGAACAAATATAAATTAAGTATTATTACCCTATTGACCTGGTAGGGTTCTCTGTAGATCCCATCTGGATATAATACTAATGCATAAATGAATAACAGGATTTCTAATGCCGTGGAGTATTTCTCACATCTTCAGAAAGGTAATTATCATCAGGAAAAAACATGTGCAGGAGAAAGATGCTGAGAAATGAGCTGTCGGTAAGGACTTCATTAACAGAGTACAGGCTAACATGTTAATTATTCTCTATAGCGTAATTTCCCAATTCTTTGTTTTCATATGAAGCCCTGTCTATTGTGTCTATAAGGGTTGAAGTATTGTTTGCTGTGTCTCCTGTCTCATTGCTCACACTTCTGCATGTGAACTATAAATGAAAAGCCACTGGATCACTTCAAGCTACTGCCAAATAATATAATATAATAAATATACTATAATAAATATAATAAATATAAAAATATAACGTAACACAACATAACACAATACAATGTTATGGTGTTAAGCATCAAGTTATTTGTTATTTTGCTAAAAAAAAAAAAAAAAAAGAAAAATGTAAGCCATCAGTCCCACAATTAAGGGTGCTGAAGTACTTACTGGACTCTACACTAGGGATTGCTGTGAAAGTTCATGGAGCTCAATTTTGGTTTCATGAAACTATTTGAAATCATAGGAGAATTTAGACAGAACCAAGGGCAAAAAGGGTAGAATCAAGTCCAAGTGACTGGGAGTACTCAGAGAAATGCCATGTTGTACTTGACCTTTCTCAGGTATTTAAGAAAAAGCATGGAAATACTAGGACCTACATTCTTTTTCCTTAGCCAAAAGTATATGTAAAATTGCTGATAATGACATTTGTAGGATAAGTGCATTTGGCAGTGAATTTTGGAAATTATGTTTCATTAAAGTTTAATGAGCACTGTGCAGAAAGCCTGCAAATACTGCTCTGTGCTAATGTGTCACCGTAAAAATTGTCATGTGCCAGACAGCTCAAAGATAACAATGTCCAGGTATAACATTCTTTTCCATCTTTTTTTTTTCACACTACAAATTTGTGGTCTAGATAAAACATTCCCACTCTGTTCCCCCACATCCATTTCAGCAAAAACCTTTCTTATGACAAGCAAGTAAAACACATTCATACATTTGTTAAATCCCCTTATCTTATTAATGACCTCCAATTCTTGCATCACCGAATGAGCATTCTTTATACGTTGGGTATTAATGTGGCTGATGCTCAACATAACTCTCTAATGCATTGCATTCTTTTTGGAAAAGATTTCTATGCTTCTGAAATACAAAAATGGCATCTGGAGGTCCCTCATCTTTGTTTTAAATTGAACTGGACAATACTTAAAAATCAACAGCAAGCTGTATTGGGAGTTCTGTAGGTATTTTTGGAATTTGCTATATAAGCTTTTGCTATTATTCAGTCAGAGAGTTAGATTCAAAAGGCAACCATCCTGCTGCTTGCTTATATTGCTTTCAGAAAACAATGTGTTGTCAATCCATGGGATAATGGTTCATTGCAGTTATTTCAAAAGTAATATAGATTACCAGAAAGTGGAAGCAGCTGTCAGGAGTCCTGACCAGATAAATGGGATTCATTTATGCTCTGTACACTGCTGCATGTGAAACAACTCGGGAAAGAAATATGGATTCTCTTATACCTTAAGGTCATAACTGTGTTGTTTTCAACAGGCAGGGTGTGAGTCTGGATGCAACTTCTTATGAATCAGTCAGCAGATAACTTGAGACCAGCCTGGCCTTCATCTTGTAGCAGCTGCATGAGCTGATTCAACAGGAGTTGTGCAGTCATCAGCCCTTCATAAAAAAAATTATAGATGGTGAAGTTATGTTGCACAGAGACTGTGAACTGATGACTTATACATTTGGGGTTTAATAATGATTTTAATAATTTAACCATGAATATTTAATAGTAATTAGGTTTTAGCACTTCATATTTTTTAAAAATTAAACTTTGCAATTTTCAATATTTTCTTACCTCTTATTAAGCATTAATATTTGATTTGTTTAAAAGGGTTTTTCAATAAGATTTGAAAGTTTTAAACCATGTTAACAAGGAGATTACAGTTTATTCTGCAAAATGTATATTTTAATAACTGCCAGGTATAGATATTTTATTTCTGTAAAAGATATTAAAATGTCACATTTTCCTTCAGGAAGAAGTATGAAGAAAAGTAGAAGCAGCAAAAATGAAATCCACCCTGTGTGTCACATATAAAGTACTAGTCTAGACACCTATCCTGCGTGAGACTGATGAACTTTGCTGCTGCATGGCAAGCACCATTACATTTCCACCTTGTAGTAGTTTAGAAGAATACATAAGCAAGTCTACACCAAATGAACATATACCATGTACAAAATACAAAATAGATCACTACTTGTTTTCTGACAGTATGATATATCTGATGTTTTCAGCCAGCTTTGGTTGACCTGAGTGAAAGGATTGAAGCACAGGTAAGACCACTGTAGGAACGGTCTCACATGAGAAGGTTTCTTACTGTGAAAGGATGTTTAGAGCTCGTTACAGAGCATTATTTTTCCCTTCCTGAGTATACTTTAACAAGGATCTTGATCCACGTGGCAATCAAAATGATACCAAGATCATATGTACCTGAATATCAACTTCATTGCTTTGCAACTGATTTCTTAAAGTCTTCTCCATACTTTCTAAGATTCAGAAACACAATATACCTGTTTCCCTAGTGGAACCTCTGTCCCTTGTTCAGATATTATAAATTTTCAATTTTTTAATTATCCAAATGTATTCATAATGGAGGGAAACTCTTCTCTGTTAGTTAGGAATCCAGCAGTGCCTTGTTATGAAGGTAAGCATCTGACAGAATGGTTTGTCTTTCCCATAAAGGAACTAGCCACATAAACTTCTGTATGATACACATTTGATTAGAAGTTTGTTTAATATTCTACCTAGAGTGTAATATATGATTTTCTTGTTTATTTTCCTTAATCAATCTATGTCAAAATTCAATTGAGGAAGAAGAACCGCAGGTACTGATAATTATTTACCCAAATATTAGTCCTTAGTCACAGATTACCTAGGAAACTGTAGGTAGTTTGACTTTTTGTTTTTCTTTATGGGATATGCAAAACGTCTTGAAAGTAAAATGCAAAAAATCATGAAAGTTAGTACCAGAAAGTATGAGCTGTCTATTTTTCCAGAAGGTCACTAATTATCTGACCAGTGTGTCCGGAGTCTAGCTGGAGTCCCAGAGTCACTGATGATTCTGTTAAGATGAAAGGCAATATTTGGTGAGAAAATGCTAATAAGAAATTAAATATCTTGGCCAGAGCTGGAAACAGTTTTTGAATGGATGAAAATGATAGAAATGTCTCAGGCCAAAGAAAATTAACTTGTTAATCATTCTCACATAGAAGTTGATATAGGATGCTTATTAAGTGGGCAAAAGAAGAATATCTATTCATGCTACTTCAGCCAAGAAAAACAAAACTGCTGTCAAAGAAAAGACACTAGATTTAATAAACATCTTTTTCAGCCTTATATTATATGTCATCTACTTTGGCTGAATGTCTTTAAATCCTTTAGTGACAGAACAACACGTCTGCCTATCAAATGAACAATCCTAATATACATATTAGTATAAAGCATACATATATTTTCATATATCATTTAATCCAATATACTTGTGAAAACTCTGTATACTTTAATATTCTGTGTAACAGAAATTCCTTGTGGATTTCTAGAATAAGTGTTTAACGTAACTGAGAGTAGCAAGATGGAACCTCCTCTAGGCACTCCGGATTAAGTGAAACAGCAATGTTTTCCATGGAGGACTTTTTAAAACCAAACTTAAGTGCTTTATTACCATACAGGAAGTGTAATTAATATTTTATACATATATCATTTTACATTATATATTTTAGTATATTTAATATTATGTATATATAATCTTAAAGCACTCTGAAGGCATTAATTGGCCAAAGCTGTGTTATTACACCGCTTCTACATACAGCTAATACTAGGCTTGGAGGAAACAAAATCTCTGATATTACTGGCCACGTGGCCAACGGAGTCCCCCTTCAGCTCATGTTGCCAAACTCACATTGTCTTGGTTTGAAAGCACCAGGATAAGAGTTCTTTGGGGCTGCCTGGCACTGCTGGCAACTACAACTGGGGAGGAGGGGCAGCTGGGCCTATGGAGTGGAGAGGATGGGTCAGGTGACCCAAACAGACCAATCATGATATTCTTTGCCATGGTGCTCAGTATAAAAGGGCCCCTAAGAAGAGCCCTGGGCTCTTTATTGTCTGCTGGATTTTATTGTATGCTGAGAGATTTGCTGTTGGTTCTTTCTCATCTCTCATGGTACTGCTGGTGTTTCTGCCTCGTGTTTTCACACTGTAGAGAAACACTGTTTGACAGAACAGGTTGTCTTCCACACTGGACAGGAGCAACACAGCTCCTTTTCTGTTTTTTTTGGGGGGGATTATTATCAGGATTCTTGGCTCAGCTGCTCCTGTCTGCTGCCAAGTCCAGTCTGGGACCTTTTTTTCCTTGCTTGGAACCTTGTTATCTGCAAGGCATGGGTCCTATGTTAACATATTAACATATTCTCTTGTATCTCTGAGTATATTTGAATACTTGTGTGTATATCTATACATAGTTTGAAATCTTCTTCGTTATTGTTGGTATTATTCTTTTTCTTACTAAACTGGTTCAAGTTTTTTTTCAACCTCAAAGACTCTCTCGCCAGTTCTTCTGGTATCCTGCCCTGGCAGGGTGGTGGGGGAATCACAAAGAGTATCTGTCAGAATTTAGTGGCTGTCCCAGCCTTAAACTTCAACACACATACATGGAAGCAAGCTGAGGGGCTGTCTTTGCTCTTGCCAGATCTGAATATAGTAAGTGACATTATAGCTGTACCTGTCCTTGCATTCAGATGGAGCTGAGCTGGTGAAACTAAAAAATAAAAACTCCTAAATGAGCAAGTAGAGGGTTTTTTCCTTTTTATCAGAAAAGAGGCAAAGGGGAGAGAGATTTTAAACTCTGCTGCTTAAACAGCGGTTTTTTGACAAGGGACCAATTGCAGGATTATAAAGTAGTGTAAAGTGATTTGCACAAATATAAAAAGGGCAATAAATGGAGAGATTTAGGGAAAAAAAAAGAGTTCAAAACACAGGATGCTTATTCTACCTTTTTTTTCTTGTAACTACCAAAGCTGAGGACCTGTTTAAAAAAAAAAAAAAAGACTTGTATTATCTTAAATAAAGATATAAATACACTGTTCTAGATGATGTCTGGAATGCTCTTGGTCCTGTCAGAAGTCTTCTCACATTTATCATGCGTAATGTCAGCAGGGTCTTAGACAGAATTCTTTGGAGAGGAAGACTTATATCTGTGACCTTGATGCAGTGCTAGCCTTTCTATTTCCTCATTTTTCTTTTTGTGACACATTTTGAAAGCATGGGGTAAGAGTTTCTGATTAATTCAGTGAAGTTCTCTTGCTGAAATCTGAGCCTTTTTTGACAGGTGAGTCGCTTTATGAAAACCATGATATTACTTAAATGAATTCTAGTTACTTTTATTGTAGCCATTTCTACTCTGCACTAGATGAATCAGTTTTATTCATCCAGCTAAGATCGCAACCAAATTGATTTCTTAATGTGTGCGTGTCAATAAAATTACTTTATTTAGCACAATATATCTGAGCCAATCTGAATGTTACACAACTGATGTTGGCTTGTCTTATGGTTGCTAGCAAGAAAAAGGCTTGTTGTAACCCATGCTGACAGTAATAAAGAAATCCAGACAACCTGAAGGATTTCCTAATATCTTCGCATTGAGCCAGTCAGCTATTATGACATCTGAAGACACAGAGGTCAATCTGAGGTTCCAATCCTTGTCCCAAAGACAAAATATTGTCACTGGCCCTAAAACTGGAGTGGGAGAGAGAAAAACCAGGGTAACACAGAGGGAAGTATTAAGGAGAAAGATTTGCTAAGCAGAACACTTTCTTGATAGGCAAATTGACTGCCTGCAATTGAGCAATTACAAAATTTCCAGCAAGCTTGTATAACTGAGCTGATACTATCTTATAGCCAAGAAAACATATAGTGCTTGTGGGAAGTTGTGTCAGTGTTAATTAGTGTAACTATTTAGCTTGGATGCAGAAGTGTTTGAAAATACTGTATGTGACTCAAGAGAAAAATCAATGCTATTCTGTGGATTTCTGCCCCTTGTTTTAAGAACGCAAAGTGCTGAATGACCAATGGGAGAAATGTTACAAATATTTTTACAAATACAAAAGCAAAGTTCAAGTCCACTAAGTCTTTTAAAAGAATTTTGATTAGATAGCTAAAGGTGTTGTTTGGGATTGCTATTAAAATTAACTCGCTGTGGATTTCAGCATACCAATCCGTTGCTAAATAATTGGTTATTTTTATGGTCTGACTGAAAGACAATTTTGGAGCAAGGGATACAGAATTTTGATAAAATAAAGTAAACCTCTAGACCTAACGATCTATGGTGAGGATATTTGTAGTCTGTAGTTTAGGATGTTTATCACTTTCAAGAATGTGACTTTGAAATTAACTTTTCCTTTAGTGACCAATTTTTGCACAAGGCTTAAGCAAATTGGGCCTTTCTTAATCCTTGCTTCTCTCTGTAACATTCTACTCTCAACTCAGTAAAATCCCTGTGTACCTTTAGAAGGTTGAAGATGAAGTAACTCTGGATTTGAAAGTGAATTTTTTTTCTGATATTAGTGGAACCGTGTTGTATGCTTCCAGGCATGCTGGTAATAAACTACACCTCCATATTGATTTCTTTAGCATATATCTATGTGGTATGTTGGTGAATGGTCTTATTAATATTCATTAAATTCTAAATAGCTCTCTTTTTAATGTATCTATTTAAGAAATGAATAATTCATACACATATAGGAAGCTCAGTGCAGCACAGACCTTTGCTGATCTAAGAAGGTATTTGAACTGAAGGACACTCTAAGATGTGCAAAGCAATTGAAACATTGAACACTACTCAGCTTCCTACCACTAAGGGCATTTTTTTGTGTTGAAATTCCACTGACTCATCACTCTTATCACACATTATCAAATATGCCGTAATAGAATTGTATATATATTTACAAATACACACATACTTTACAAAAGCTAATACAGTTATAATTTGTTCAATGTACAAAAAGCACGTGGGACACTTGTAAGGTTTCGTATCCACATATGTTGGTAATTGGTAAGAATGTTATTTTGGAGAACATGATATACATGCAAGCTACTGTCACAGAATGTGGCATTGCATTGTACAAGAAACTCATGTTGTACTTTGCCCTCCCTTAGGCTTTGTTTGTCTGTTGCAGCAGGTCTTCACCTCTCAGTGTTTGTGAATCTCAAGTCTCATGTTTAATCTCCACTCCTAGAATACACAGTCTATCTATCTGGTATATATTTGGGACTGGTATTTATATCTGTACATGCCTTCCCTTCTGATTGGCTTGAACATAAAACTTCATTTAAAACGAGATATTCCCCTTTCCACCCCTAAGAAAACTTAAAAAATAGATCATGGACAAAAATATCCAGTTGTTTGGACTGTAATTAATTTGAGATTGAAGAAGGAAAGGAAAGTCCTGTTTTCTGCACCCTTGAACACCTTTAATATCCTTTGGATAAGTAAACTTTATTAGAAAATTTTGAAAATTCTTTGGAAAAAGTGTATGATATGGTAAAAAATTCAGAATTTCAGACAATATTGAGACTTAAAATGTGAACACCACAAAGTATACAAAAATGTGTCTCTCCAGTTTACACCATTCAGAAAACAAGGTGGCCATGTATGTGCGTGATTGTTACCTTTCTTCTTTCTTCACCTTTCCCCACCTTAGTTTGCCTGCATTTGACTTCCCCCCTCCATTTCCCCTCCTTCTTTTCCCCCCTTTTTTCACCCCTCCTTCCTTCTATTCTCTCCCTTCTTTTCTCCTTTTCCCTCTGAAAAAACACAGCTTTGGCATTTATACTCAAGATGAACAGAGCTCCTTTTCATGTATAGTGTGCAAGATTTCTAGCCTGATTTAAAATGTTTGCAGTGTAGACATGCCTTGAGAAGAATCCTAATAAAAGAATAATGGTCATGCTTAAGTGAGTCAAACGAGAACACGTTCATAATAAAATAAAGCTCATTTCATGTAGGCAAAACAGGGTAAAAAGGATTGATTTAATTTCTTTGGCTTTGGGGGGTAAAGGAGAGAAAGAGAGGGAAAGGAGTACTCCAGAATACCTGTAGCATCCTTTACACATGGCTTCTATGAAAAGATTGATTGACCAGCTCTTTGTTGACCTGTTCTTTTATTTCCCTTAAAACAATCTCCCACTACTGTGCTATGCCGAAAAAAACGTTTCCTGTGACATTAGTGGTGGATTCGGAATGCTTCTAGGACTCCTTACACAGATTTTCAGGTACACAAAGATCTGCTCTATGTTATGGCCCAGTGAATTTTTCTAAAAGTTGTGTCCTGTTACTTGTTTCATTTTGGTCAGCTTCATAAGAGTGAGACCAAGTATGGAAATTCACATAGAACTTCCATGATAAGGCTGAGAAATTGAATGAAAAATGGTGAAATGAATGTTATCCTATGTAGCTGAAGTGTAAGTTGATGTTCAGGAATACCTGTTTTTCCTAGATGAAGAAGGAAAAAGACTGAAATCACAAGTTTGAAGAAAAAAATAGTATGACAGTTCTGTCATGTTTCACAAAGAAACCACACTGCAGATGGCATCCCTAAACACATGCATTAATTTGACTTTGGAATATCTACATAAACTGTTGCAATAATAATGCAATGTCAGATTATCCTGGTGGAATTTCTGTTCCAACTACTGAAAACTTCCATAATGACATCATTACAGGTTTTCAAAGAGAATCCTGACCTCTGTGCCTTATAACACAGTGCTACGGAAATCAAACTAGCTGAGCAAAGCCAGAGAAGTACTGCAGAGGGAGACCATATTCTGGTAGCCTCATCAGCAATGCCTAACTGGTCATATGAGATAGTACCAAAATGTTTGTTTCATTGTTGCAAATTGCCTCATTTCAAAGACATTCTGAGTTTTGTCCTCTCTGCTTTGATTTTGCTATACACAGCGTGTGTGTATGGGAAGGTTCCTAATAGCTGTGTAAAATAAAAATGTTTTATCTCTGCAGAGGTTCTGGGAAAAAAACTGGACAGTCAGTACATTTCATTTTTTTTTTTTTTTTTTTAGTTCTTGGGCTATAATATTCACAGCAAAAGGTTCACATCCTTCTGAGATATCAACCTGTAGTGGTAAAACAGTATGGCACCACATTATGACTGCTGCATTGGTGAAGGTTAATCCAGAATAATTTCTTGCCTGAATTCAACCTCATCAGCAAGAAAGACAAAGGAAAACAAATTGCTTTGCAGTCCATTTTCCCTGTATGTATGGCTGGGATGCAGGCAGACTGAAAAAAACCCTAGAAATGCTGTGAGTCTGGTTTAGTTCGGACCCAGGGTTTGAACTATTGCTACTGAGGACGGGACTGTGAGTACGACCACGAAACCTTTGGTTTCTTGTCCTGCACTGCAAACTAAAACCAGAGAAAGAGCATGCATTACCTTGAAAACTAGGGAGACAGACATTCCCTCCTGACCTACTGTTAAAGCAGTAGTATGTCTCGTGCTTTCAGCCCACAGAGAAATTCCACAAAATTCAGTAACTTTCTCTGCCTCTTACATCTTGTAGGAGCAATTTGCATTCTGTCATGTTCTCTCACACATGGTGTTCAAAACAATTAAAAGAAAATTGCACCCATTTTGCTCAGTGCAGCAGGCTGAAAATTTCAAAGATAGGAAGCACTTCTCAGCATGAATAAACCGTGAAGTGCTTTTGAAAATAAGGTTTTTAATGATAATTGACATTAAAACCTTTATTTTCTAATACATTTCACAGTTTGTGCTTGTCGAGAAGTGCATGTTTTCTTTGAAACTTTCTGCTTACTACACTGAGTAGAAGTGATACATTTTTTTAAAAAATGAAAAGTAGCAAACCTCTTTTTATACATATATATATATATATAAAATAAAAAAAAAAATCCAAGGCTCACAGGAAACTCTCCTAACTTTCCCCCCATGCCTCATATTCATATTCATCTGGGCAACTGTGAAACACAGAGAACAAGGGAGTTATATAGACTGCAATACATCTTCTTTCAAGCATCTGAGAGAGGAAAATAACTTCCTCACTCCATAAATTTAACTTAGATAGCATGAATAAAAATGCCATTCTTTCTCCTTCCTCCAGTCAATAGGCTTCCCTTTTGGCAGTGCCATGATCAACAATGTATGCTCACAACTCAGTAACTGTAAAATCAATGTCAAACGAAGAAATCTTATGGAACAAGTTTACAGATGAGAAAACTGTTTTGGAGGGATGGTTTGACACTAAAAAGTATCAGCTTGTGCAGATAAACTGATCTGCACGGGTACAGAGCACTTTTAGCAACAAGGCATGTAGTTAATGTCCTCTGTGCGTAACCTCTGTGCTTGATAGCACAAGTCAGACATACAATCCTATAATCAACAGATATAAATTTACAACATAAAAACAAATGGAGGAGGAGTGGACAATTCTTTGATTTCTAGAGCAAAAGGCTCAGTGATCTTAATGAATTAAGTAAGTCCTTTGGGAATGAGAACATGGAAACAGTCATTCCTATTCCCCAATAAGTTAAAGTACTCTTAACTTGAACAGGTGTTCATTTCTGAGAGGGAAGACCTAAAAGAAAATTACTGCATAAAATAAAACATGGAACATACAGATGTTGTGACAACAGAGAGAGCAATGATTACTGAAGATTATGAAAACTTTTCACACTTGTGGAGATCAACAGTTTTGGTGTACCACAAGAGTAAAATACCATTAAAAATACATTTGGCTAGTCAAAAACGGTTAACGTCAAATTTAATTTCACTTTTGCTTCCCATTCCCTTTCCATCTTCCTATTTCATATTAACAAAAAGAATAAAGTAATATTTATTGTTATATTCTTTATTCTGCACTTTCTACAGGACTTCAGTTGTAAGTAAGGATGGAATCGTACTTTTTTTTGAAGATAAGAGATTTTTCTCTGTGTTCTGGATTTAACCCTAACTATAGTTTTCTAATAGAATCATCATAGAATCATAGAATGGCCTGGATTGGAAGGGACCTTAGAGATCATTTTAATCCAAACTCCCTGTTGTAATAGGTAGGTTTCCTGCTCCCGTTATGCATTCAGTATGTTATAGCTGAGAATGCTGAGATTCTCAGAGGCTTTTCCTCCTTTGTTTCATACATTAAAGGCTTTATTGGTAGTATTCAGGTCTATTGACATCATAATTGAGAATTTTATTGCCCTTTGGCATTTACAATAAGTTTAAATAATGAAAATGTAAACTTACAACACATATTCAATAACTTTTCCTATTTTTCACCTATTTTGGATAGAATCACAGAATCACAGAATGTTAGAGGTTGGAAGGGACCTCAAGGATCGTCTAGTCCAATCCCCCTGCCAGAGCAGGATCACCTACAGTAGAGCGCACAGGAAGGCGTCCAGGCGGGTTTTGAATGTCTCCAACGAAGGAGACTCCACAACCTCCCTGGGCAGCCTGTTCCAGTGCTCTGTCACCCTCACTGTAGAAGGGGGAAAAAAATCACCCCTTAGTCTTTCTCGCATGCATGTGAATATGTGATACAGATTTTAATTGTATGTAGCCACAGATAAATATTTTTTTCAGGAGGTAATTAAGTCCGTTCTTCTGCCATGAGCATGACTAAATCATTCTTCCATTTATCTGTTCAACTTTTTTCCTAAAAATCATGTTATTGGAGTTTCTGAACTTTCCTGTGAAATCTGTTTCCCAGTTTAACTATTTTTACCGTTAGAAGTTTTTTTCTTGATTTCTGACCTGTTACATCTTATTCTATCTGCACCCACTTTAAAAGTATTCCCATCCTCTTTAAAAGTAATTTTCATGTGTTTGAAGACCCTTATCAAGTCTTCCTTTCAGACATCTAAAGATTAAATTAACCTTGATTTTTTAACTCTTTCCTCATAGAAAACTTCCTTGCTTTTCAGCACTCCTCATTTTCCTGTGGATAAACTGGAGAAAGCCAACATCTCTTCTGAAATATTGTGTCTCGGTTGGACATACTGGTCCAGCTGAGGGTTTGTTCTATGTTATGTCCATGTATTTTAGCATTTCCTTTTGTGCCTTATCTTTTCTGACTTTCATCCCTACATATTTATGTCATTTGTTTATGTTTGTTCTGTAATGTAATTTAGCCTTGTGTCCCTGCTGTGTGCATTTCATTAATGGATGTCAAGTTAATGCAAATCTCAAGAGCTGATTATTGGTTATTCCTTTTGTTGATATTGTGATACATAGCTGTATATTAAATGCAAAGGCAATTATAAGTTTTTACTTCATAATATCTATGTTCTTGACATATCTACTTATCTTTTAGTACAGATTTTTCACATTAATATGTTGTTTAATTTACCTTTACATGTGACAAATGTTCTGCTTGATTTTGCAAACAATTAAGCAAAGAGAGGAAGGGATAAACTGTCAAAATTAAAAAAATAAAAAAACAAACAAAAACAAACCAAAAAACACAACCAAAAATGCACAAAAACCACCCCAGTCTTTAGATTCTTACTTTTTCTTCTTTTTATTGCTTCCTTATAGTTGTCTGAGGGAAGAAACATAGGAGGTTAACTGTGTGGTTGATACCCGCTTTAACTGTAAGTGAAGAGCTAGGGCCAGCTTCATGTTTAGTAATTACTGTCTATTTCCGTACTCCTTGCCACTTTTTCAGTTTACTCAAGTATTTTTAATTTTACTACAGGAATGGCTCCGGTGACATAGAGGTGTGAATTGTGGAAAGACATCCAAGTAAAAGTACATAACAACTCTGAAAAATGTGAAATTCCAAACGCTACTGCCTGTGAAAAGCAGGCACCTAAATAAACGCAACTGACTTTCTGCTTCTCTAGGAGGCTCCCTAATGGCACGACAGGTCACCCCCTGAGGAACACTGCACCATCAAAGGGCCCTGTTGAAGTCCAGCATGCCCCCAGTGAAGGGCCCTGGGGTGTCCACTCAGAAAGGTGCTTCTCCTCGCCATGGCAAGGCAAGGAAGGGAAGGTAGGCAATGGCCTGTTAACCAAGGGTCTTCAGTATTTCTATAGATAAGGGTGGCACATCCAGAACTCACTTGGATTGACTTGTTTCAGGAGTGAAGGAGTAGAGACATTTAATTCAAATAGTTTCCTCAATAAGAGGAACTAAGAAAGACTGCAGTCCATAGGCAGGAAGCATGTTTGCTGGGGGACAGGAATTGCATTGGGATGGTGTAGTAAAGAAGTCTGAGGGCCTGTTTGTTTCCAATTCCTCTGTCTTACCAATTAAGAAATCAAACCTGTGGAAGGTAAGACTGGAGGCTGTAATGTTTTCTCTAACAATATTAAAAGAAATCTGTAATAAAAATTCTCAACAATGAGCTAAGTATTCTTTGAATGTTAATAAAAGCTTTTTATTAAAATGTAGGTTCTGAATTACCTGTAAGAGGTGAAGGAAAGTATGTATTTAGAGTAACATTTACTACATAATTCCAGACCTAGTCATGTTCTTTTAGCATTGTTCTAAAACTACTTTGACATTGAGAGTAAATTTAGATGATCTCTTTTATGTTCTGAAAACACAGTTAAGAGGGTTTTTTTGCCATATCTGCAATTAAATTTTGCACTTGTGACTGTATTCAGTGTGTTAGTGTATGTTTATAGATCAACAAAGAGATTCTGTAGGAGACTCTAAATGCTAGAGAGAGTTTATAGATTTGGCAAGACTGTGGGGTTTTTATATTTTATTTTAATTTTTTAAAATGTGTTTTGATAAATATTTTTTCTTGCTCTACTTTGTTGTGATGCAATGGAAGAACACCACACTCTAGAATGCCACCAGGTAGGAGAAAGTTAGAAAGTCACACTCAGAGTCCTAAATTGAAACAAGAAAGGGAACATAAGCTCTGTGTGTTACCTCTCAGGTAAGTGATGGAATAGCATGACAGTGATACATCTCATATATAAACCAAATATCTCACACCTGATACTATTTCAAGGTGGCATTATCATCACAAGAGTCTAAATATTGCTTACTTGCCAAGTGAAAAGATATTTTGCTAGAATTTTCAAAAGTTTCAGACTTGACTGGAGTTGTAGAAAGTAGTTCAAAGACAGAAATATCTTTCTGTCAGGAGAATATTAGCATTGTGTTTTCAACCATGGAATATTCCACTTGAAGGCACACTGAAGCAGTTTACCAGCAAAATCTTCTTCAAGATCCTTAGGATTTATCTCTTTGTGTTAAAACAAAAATAGAAAATGGCAGACAGAAGTACTCGAAAATTGCTTCAATTTGTTAAGGGCAAACTAAATCACAACAACAAAAAATATATTTGAAACTTCTGTGGCTCATCCATGTGTCTTATATTTTTTCAAATACATATTTTGCAAAAAATCCCAAACTCAACAACAAAACAAACAAACTCAAACCCAAAATATTCATCCCTGATGACTGGGAGAAGTCAAGTGTAATCAGAGGAGCACTGTTTTCTTCATCACAGATCAGTCTTCAGTCTTGATCTATTTTAAATAAGAATGAGAAGGTGATAAGGCAGCTGTATTCAAAGGAAATACACAGAGCAAGATTAGGATTTCTTATGCCAGATCATTTTAAAAAAGGTAAATATAAATTAGAAGAAAATTGTAATTCTTGTTTGAAAGCAAAAATAATAAATACTGAAAACTAAATAAAAATACAGTGTAAGGTGCACACACGAGTTTATTACATATGGACAGTTAATAACAATTTTAGCAACATTTGAGGTGTTGTTAAACCCTGTTCCCCTCTCTGGCGGATCAGTATAACTGTCCTACATATACACATGCAAAGCAGATCCCTCCAGTATCTGGGCTTAGACACTTTATCTGCCTGGCAGCTGATCAGAGACCCTCTCCAGCAGGCTGGTGCTGGGGGCTTCACATCCAGATCATGAGGCTGATGCATGCCCCGGAACTGCTCTCAGGAGGTACTGAGGCTCTTTCTCCAAGTATGTTACTGGGTTTTCCCCATCTACTGTCCTGCTTCTGTGCTCCTTTTGTGTGTGGAGACAGGTCTTTTAATGGGTTACCTGATCTCCTGTAATGGCCACGGAAATAACAGAGTCGGGCTATTTTTTGGGTTCCTCCCCATTATTATTCCTCTGTGCTCCTTTTGGAATCAAATCCAGTAATCTTTATGTATGCAGACATTTCTACATCAAATTTGTCAAGTTTTCTTGTTGGCATATTCCAACAATCCAAATGGACTTGCTCTGGATTTGTTCTTTAAAAAAAAAAAAAAAAAGAGAAAGTAAAAATTGTGCTATTTTGTTGTTGTTGTTGTTCAGATTTATGAAAGAAAAAATGAGCTCAGTTAGCATGTATTTACTTATAAATACTCTTAGGGAAGTGGATTACATGTTTGTGCTATTTTTTCTATTGCTGGAGCTTTTTACTGGCTTTCTGTCAGAAACCAATTGTTTTCGTTACACCAGTTTTTGCAGGTTATGGTACTATAGAGAACTCAGGCTGGAAATAATTTTAAGAACTTCTAAATATGGATATTATTTTTATCCATTGTAAATTGCAGTTTGTATTAGTAACCAAGCAAAATCCTGAAAAACAAGAAGCCAAGGGCAATAGCTAATATTGTACAAAACTCAAGTAATTTTGTAATCATATTTAGTTCTGCCTTTACTGTTCTGCATAAATCTCAAGAAGTTGTGCGTTGTTCACCAGGAATTGTTTAAAGTACCCATGCTCTAACAATAGACGAAACAGGTTATTTTTTGAAACTTACATAAGAACACAGAATTTTAGATGAATTATCCAAAGAAATTGGCTGGAGCACAAGGCACGCTTTTTATTGACCTATTATTTCTCTTCCTGGTTACTGGATGCACACAGACATGAATCAAAACACCTACAAATAAGACGTTTTCCTCTCTACCTGTACACTGAGAACTGCCTCTACGTCTCATTTTATTCTTCCTCAGTATAAAATGATTGATTGATTGCTCACAGCTTGCATGACTCCCTGCTGCCCTAGATCCATCTCCGCTCTTCACACTCTATACAGTTCTTGCATCATTGACTTTCTGCCAGCCATTTTGCTGCCAGTGCATGAACTGACATTTAATGATCTTTAGATGCAGTAATGTCACATTTATCACTCTTTATTGGTTGTGACAGACCTAAATTCAAATGCAAACATGAAATGCAGACTGAATCCAATCCAAACAGTGATATGTTTTTGAGTGGCATCTGTCAAGGCATGTTGAGAAAGAAGTGAAAAATGACCTGTTTGCTATTATTTTATAACTATAAATAGCAGGGCTTTAGGTCCACTTTAAACTATTTTTTTTTCCCTGTAGATTTTAGGGAAGCACCTTTCTTTCTCTGAAATGTCATATCTATTTGGATATTTGAATATTACTGAGTTTTCAGTATTCCCAGATTTTACATTTTCAATTTAATCCAATCTCAAGCTTTACATGAAAAATCCCAGGAGCACATTGATCCCTATGATCCCTTCTGAATTTCAGCATTATGATGCTGATACTGCTACTTTTATTGCAAGTGTTAAAGAGGAAGACAGATATAGTCTGCTTTTATCCTTCTTCCCCCCTATCTAGCACCTAAATATTCCAGAAGCAAACACTTTCCCAGAAGATCTTCACATTTCTTTGCATGTAGTCCTGATCAATGGTCTTTACTAACATACCTTTGTTCTAATTATTATAGAATCATAGAATCATTATCCCACTTTTCAAAGAATAGATGCAGACTTCAGGGCCACAGATACGACAATAAATATCTGTGTCCATTGTTGAAGCAATTGGAGGAGAAATAAGAGAATTAAGCCACAAGGCAGTGAGGAAAAAAAAAACCAAAAACAAAACCAAAACCATAAAAAAACCCACAAAGCAACAATATTTGCTTACTTGCCTTAAATTTCTTCTCTGTTTTCTCCTGCCCTGGAGAAGGTCAGGCATTGAAAATTTCTAAAGTGTGATGACTACAGGATCATGACTTGTGCAGGAGGTGCAGGCAGCAGCCCTGGTGTGTGTCTCAGCATCTTCTGTGGATGTGTGTTACCATGCACCAGTACAACATTTCTGTTATACTCGCAGATATTATACTGACAAGTCTTGGTAAGGACTGATTTCAGTCAGTAAACTCATGATAACATTTCTGTTGTAGAGTTCACTGACTGAAACCAGTCGCTACCAAGGGAGGGTTTGAGGGTCTTTCATCTCAGATTTTAAAATGATATTAGTGGCAGTAAAATTACTCTTAATTTATAGGGTAGCCACTAGCTTTCAGATATAATTGGTCACCCTTGTGTAGGAATGGGAATTTGTGTTCTCACAATGTATTTTTTTTGTTTTCCCCAGAACCATAGCAGGTTGCATCTGATCTCCAGCATTCTGATATGACTGATGAATTGCTTGTTATAAAGAGCATTAATACCATACTTCAGCTGAAATTCTCCTCAAGCTATACATATTTTACCAACACCTTACTGATTTAAAAAGAAAATATCATGAAGTAAAATAAAAATGGATGATGGAGTAGTAAAAAGATGCATTAGTAAAAAGATGCATTCGCCATTGGGTCAAAGCTGGATCTTCTGAGAAAGGAAAGCTGTTGGCCAGCTATCTGCTTCTTTAATCTCAAAATTAAGACAGCTTTTGACAGAATTTAGAGCTGTTTATTCTCTTGTCCATTTTGTAGTATTCCTACCACACTGCAGAAACACTGGCTAAAATAGTTTTCATTCTGCTCTTTACACAGAATCACAGAATGTTAGGGGTTGGAAGGGACCTCGAAATATCTAGTCCAACTCCCCTGCCAGAGCAGGATCACCTAGAGTAGGTCACACAGGAGTTGTCTTTTTGTCAAAGACAATTGCATTTAAATTTACTTTTACATAGATGTCAGATCTTATGCGGCCTGCACTTCAGAGAAAAGGATGCTGCCTGAGATTATTAGTTCTATTTATAATATTTCAGCTAGAATATATCTAGAAGCTCATTGGCACTTCTTTTGCCAAAAAGGCAGGCTGCCATCAATTAATTATAAACTATATTTTGATACATTTTAAGGAAACTGTCTAATAAAAACATATTTTTTAAAGGAGTGAAAGTGACAGCTCTTACCTGCAGAGAACGAAATAATGTTTTAAGAGTGAGCTTTTATTGAAAAATCTTCCATAAGTATTTCCCAAAGATATATTGGTGAAGAGAGGTAGAACACTAGATATAGTGGTAGTTAGCCAGCACAGAAAGCGTATGTAATGTATGTCCCCTAGAATCTATATGAAGATGTTAGTAATTATCATAGCACTATACATGATAGAAATCTCTATTATGTTGTTTTGTTTTTGTTTATCACTACACATCATGTTTACTAAGCTGGTAAGTGAATACATTCAGTGATGACTCAGTAAAAACACACTTTATTGCGATGAATGGGAAAAAGAAAGTGTCCTGTTTCTAATCTCAGAGCAATCTGTGAGAACTCGCCAATGTAATTCTACAGACCGTGCATTAAAACTTGGTGTAGCAAATTCTCCCACGCAATGCATGAGTATCCATGAGAAAAACTCAAGGTTGAACATGGGTTTGGGAATCCCTACTCTATGTCCAGAACAGAACAGACATGAAAACATCATTTTAAAGAATTTCTTGGTAGTGCAGATTTGTTTCCGAAATCTCCCCTTCATAGTATCAATATCTTGCTCTCCTTGCCTTTTGCTTCTCCGTCTACCTAGAACCTACTCACTGCTTTTCAGCTTTCATTCTTTCATCTTCATGTATACCACTAGCTATCCACCTAATTTTATCCTTACTTTGTTGGGCTGAAAATTTTCAAAGGGAGGAAATGCCTTCAATGCTCTTTTGTGCAGTGAAAATCTCTGCAGTTTTCCTCTCAGCTGTTATATAGGTAGTGAGTGGGAGAAAACAAGGTGTGATTTCCCACAGACCAGTTTTACTGATGAGAGATACTGGTTCTAATCAGTATCAACCCCCATCATCAGTTTGAATAGCAAACAGCCATCGTCAGCTTTTGACTTCTGTACTGCTACTGAACTGTTTACTCTTGTTTTTCTAAAATTCTGGTAATTACTATGGGTTTATTCATTACCCACCTATGACTTGTTTTCTAAAATAAATTTCTTCTTACAGCATTGGGAAAAAAGAATAGCATCCTGCAAGTAGTTGAAATTCATCAAAAAATAGCTGAGTTTATCAGAAGTGATCACTTCTTAAGACATCATTGCCCTCTGAGAAAATGTATTTGAAATTGTCCATAGAAAAAAAAGTCACGGATTAGCCTGTAAGCCAACAAAATTATAATTGACTTTCCTTATTTTTTAAGGTTAGATGGCACATCTGTTATAAAAACTTAGATTTTTCAAGCCTCAGAATTTTAACTGAACAGTTCCAAATCACCTAACCAGCATTGGTTTTCCCCAGTTCTTCATTTGGAAATCAGGGTGTTCATATGATCCTGACCAAAACACCATCTATAGAACAACTTTGAAGGAACTCACCTGGGAGTTAGAAAAACCAAAGGAGATAGCTATGTCATTTCTTGAGAACCCACAGTTTTCCACATAACACCTCTTTTTTTTTTGACTATTTGATCTTTTCTAACAACAACAAAACAGGTATTTTTACAAATCTGTTTGGGAATGTTAAGCAATATTTATCTTTTGCCAGCAGAAAAGTCTTATAGCTAAACAGACATTAAAAGTTTACTTTCCTCAACCTAGGAATGGCTTAATCAGGTTAATGATTAATTTGGATATAGAAGCCTTTCACAGTACCCCAGTACAGGCAGAACTGCTGTTGTCCCTACTGTCTGCTTTGGTAGAATACTTTTCTTTCCATATCAGACAGTCTTAGTGTGTTTCGCAGTCTCTTTTTCTCAATGCCTGTTAGTGATAATATTTGCTAGTGATCATCATGAATAGCAGGATCTTTTGTCCTGGGTGATTGTGAAGTCCTGATACCTAGAAAAACTTGAAATGTGGGCTTCAATATTTCCATTTGTTTTTTTCTACTTGTAGTGACATTAGTGTGTTGCAAGACCCCAGGGAAAGAAGAGAGCCCAAGCAATGTCACTGCAGACCTCAGCTTTAGCCATGAAGCATACACATACTTGTTTTCAGAAAAGGTAATGGGGTCCCCTTTTCACTACTTTTGTAGAAAATATCAAATCTCATTATTGTAGAAAATGTTGAATCTCTTAAAAAAAAAAGATATATAGGAAAAAAGAGACCTTTACCAAAAGCAAGCAGAATCCAATTTTGAAAAGCGTTTCTGTAATCACCGCTCTGACAGCCCTGATGGCTTTTGGATTTACACATTCTCTTCTGTTTATATAATAGATCTAGAGTGAGACATAATGCTAATTGAGTTAAAGCTAACTACAGACGACAGCACTCATGATTCTTAATTCTAATGACGTTGTAATGACGTCTAATGATGAGGTTAAAAAAAAATACCAGAACAACCCACACAAAAAAAACACGGAACAAATAAAAAAAAACAACCCATAAACAAAATATTGCAATCAAGCCTGAATATTTATTCTCCTTATAAAAAGATATACCTGTTAATATATCACTGGATTTCCAACTATAAATGCAAAAAGTCAATAATATAAATCTCATGTTAATCCCTTCATGTTACATAACTGATGCACTGTAATTTGGAGGACTAGGTGACTACTATAAGAATGTGCATTTACACTGGGATATCCTCCAGAGATATCCCTTCCTACTTTCCCCATTCTCTCAGGGCATGGCATCCTGTTATACAAACCCACTTTTGTTGTGGAAAGACAAATACCTTGATCCACTGACCTAAATACTGGAAGACCTATTTCATTACATAGGAAAGTTCTATAAAATGATTATATATATTTATGGAGCTGTAGTATTCTGTGTCTGAGGCATTTTGTGATTATTTAGCAAGCTTAAAAACATGTTCCTGCTGGTTACCCAGGGTCACCCAGTATACGATTTTCAAACTGGATTAAATCTTTTTGTTTTCAATGTGTGTAAATAATCAATATGCATGGAGAATTAGACTTAAAGTCATAATATATTTTTCCTAAAAAGATGTTTAAAATCTTCATATTACTTGATTTAAGACAATTAATTCTTAATGTGCTTTCTAATAAGGGAGTTTAAAATGACCTTAAAAGATTATGTAAAATTTCCAACCTCAAAGACACCAGCTTCATGTAATATTTTGTGTATATTTTGGAGGGATAGATTTCCCCATATTTATTATCCCTTAGGCAATAACCCTTCACCATGCTTACATATGCCAGATGTCTAACACTTCTCTGCTGGATGTAAACATTTTCTGAAGACAAAAATCAACAGCTAATTACCATACTGTGAACTTTAGTTAGAAGTGAAGTCTTCAAGTCAGTGCAAAGATGACTATATTCTACTTCCTTCTGGAGAATGAATGTGCATAAATGCTCTCTTTATTTTGCATTTAAGACTTTACATTTCGATTTTGCATATTGGAAGTACCTTACCTTCACTAAAGCGAACCCTTAAATCTACACTGAACCCATAATTTTAGATATATTGATGTTAAAACATTGGGGACTTGATGACTTAGTGACATGGAAAGAATTACTTTTTCCATTGGACTTACCTAGCTCAGCTGTGCAGTGGTGTTTGTTTTTTTTCAGAAGAAATACCACCTATCAACTTTACATATATGTGAAAGTGTTAAAAACTACATGCATATGTATTTTATATATACACAACTATACACATGCATATGTGTACATGTACATGGATATAGACATTTATGTGTAAATATGTAAATATATAGATGACAAAAAGTGTGTAAATTATTATACTACTAGTTATTATAGCTATGTATGTAGCATGTAACCTATATATATACCTATGTATATACAAATACAGACATAATTTTTAATATTTGTTTCAGATGAATAATTTGATAAAGACATAAAAGAATACATGTGACAGTTTAAACTCCCTGATGTCTTTGGTTACAATACCAGTAGAGAGGATGAAAAATCTTGATCTGTGTTTGATGTCTCTAGTTGCAACCTGAGACAGATCTCCAAGGTGGCACAGTGAAGTTTTGTCTGTTGGTTGCATTTGGTTTTTTGATTGTTTAAGCCTGTAGTTTCAGGGGTGTTCATTAATTCTGGGTGCCAAACTAAAAGCCTGATTTGAAAAATTATTCAACCCTCAGCACCCAAAGCCAAAGTGCTTCTTGAAATTCCATCTGCACAGTCTCAGATTCAGAGTTTCCCAATCAAAACATGCTTCCAGGACACACAACAGAAAATATGGATGTTCAGACACTGCCATGGGCCATCCAGCATTCCACTCATAAAAATATTAATGCCTACCTCAAAGACCATAGCTCACCATTTAAGGTTCTGGTTTTGACATCACATCTCATGTTTCACAGCACTAATTGAAACATGATAGTAGTGATCTAACATTAAGAAGACGGTGTGCTAACATCTGGCAAAGACTGTTCCTGTAAAGCTGCAATGACAGGACTCAGTAAAGCATTCTAAAGCAGAAAAGTTTTTTGTTCCACTTCCGCTTTGTTTTTCTTAACTCTTTTTGGAATTATATAAGAGTTAAGCTGTTTATTTAATAATAATTCGAACCTTGCTTTTTTAATGGCAATATCCCTCGTAATTATTTTAAAGTAGCAGATTGGCAATGTCTAGTTTGGGCACTGTTCATATCTCATCACTTCTCTGACGCTTTGATGCTTTCTTGGAATCATAGTGCTTAAATCTTAAATGACTGAACAGCTAGTGAAGAACAAACAAAATAAAGTCACATAGCAGATGCCTAGAAGGATGAAAAATTATCTGCAGGGTGGCTACTCCTAAAAGGGAAACAAGACAGGAACTAGGCATCTCGGAAAGAGTCTTGAAGAATAAATGTCATGCCTGTTGGCTCACAGTTACGTGGGTTATCTGAACATTTCTTTTTTAAAGCTGGGTTTCATGAGGGCTCAATTTTGTCTCTCTGCTTGCTCATCTCTATTCTTACACTACTTTTGCGAGCTACTTCTGCAGTGTAAAACAATGTTTAATCTGTTTGAAAAGGGTGTAGATTATTGAACTGACATAATTTACATTTTTCCACTTACTGTTACAGATCCTTCAGCTTGCCTGTGCAGGGGCTTCAGAAGGCCTATGGGCTTTCTCCCACAGGAGAAAGGTCTGTAGCTTTACCATTCGAAATCATTAAACACTGGCAGCAGGGAAACACCAGGGGTGAGGTACTTATGTGAGTCTCCCACTCAGCAAGATTTGACGGGTCTGCAGCTATGCTCAGCAAGGAGGAAAGGGAACGGTGAGATGAACTGCGGGGCAGAGGAAAGGGTTGCTAATCACCCTGCCTGTTCTTGTGGCAGGAGGATGTGAGGAGAGGAGGGGGTGAGAGACCAAAAAATCTCAGGAGCCTGCTGACCTGGCAAGAAGAAACACTGATGTTCTTGACTGTGTGACACCGGAAAGGGGGAAGGTAGATATTTTGCCAGTCTGCATAACTGTACCAACTCAGTAAACCGTTTCACTCAACAATCAATACATGAAAACTAATCAGTGTCTACAGATTTAAAAGGAAGAAAATTCAGTTTCAGTTTTAGCTCCTGCTTTCTCCTTCTCTCGGAGATAGGGTAGGTGGAGAGACATGAAACTTTTTTTTGGGGTGTGTGTGTGTGTGTGTGTGTGTGTGTTTTGATTAGCTATGAGAATCATTTCTGTAACATTTCATAAGGCTATCCTTTCTGTGGGGAAAAAAATCATTTGCATATTCAAACCTTTAAAATGTCATCTCTTCCTTGCAGCACATCTAATCAATGTCACCTGCAGAACAGGACACCCAAGGCTCCTGTAAGGGCCAAACTCTATCTGCCAGCTGGACAATCCAAGTAATGTCCTTTATGACAGTATTCACAAGGTTCAGAACATAGTAGCTTTGGTAATTATGAAATGACTTCGGTAAAGGAGCGGAGACAGGTCACAGATTGCAGAGTGACAATGACAATTCAGCTGGAACAAACAGTAATCTCTAAGGTGCTTCAGCTGCTGCCAGTCTCAATGAAGTTCTTTACTCAAAGTAAAATAAACCATAACCTATTCCTCTGAGCACAGGGCATTGTGTTTCCTGTCCTTTTGAAATGCAGACACTCATTTTTTTGTTCACATGGTTTTGTGGAGAATAAAAGGTATACTGGGTTTGTTCAGACATCCTTGTCATTCGTGGCTTATAGCAAATTTTATGAATATAGGGAACAGGAAAGAGAAATCACTGTGAGGCCAAAAGCAAATCATGGGACATGCAGAAAATGAAAATGGCAGAGGGAATAGGAAAGAAAACTGCAGGAAGAGGATAAGAGATCAGAGAGCTAGATTCCAGGATGAAGAAAGATTATGAAGCAGGTGGCTTCATTGTGAGTTCTGGTGGAAAGAATTCATGAGAAGTATTTCAGGAACACAGGAATGAATGAAAAAGTGTAAAAATATAGTAGGAATTAAAAAGTATAGCTCTCTGAAGTCATGATTCCTTTGCTTCTGAAGCATTTAGAATAAAATATTCCATGAGACTTTCTGTTCATTCATGAGATATCTTTTAATGTTAGTCTGCCAAATCTTTACATAGCACAAACCCACAAGACTTGGTGAAAGCACGTGGAGGGGTGGGACAACTTTCTGGCAAAGACCTTGCATGACCATATGTCTTTCAGCTAAATATCTTTAGAGATGTAACATTACTACACTGGTACTGACTTTACTCAGTTAGTTAGTTAATTAGCTAGTTGGCCAATAGCTCAACGAAAGGTTTCAAATGCAGATTTTCAGATATGAGTTTCAACTGCTATTTACATTCCGGAGTTTCTCTGTGATACCAGAAAGTCACTAAATGACAGGTTGTCGCGTGAAAGGTATGTGGCTGTGAGAGGCCCGTACCCCAGCTAAGCACTTGCTTGTTTCAGAGCCCCGTTAGGGACTTGCACTGAGTTTTCAGAGCCCGACTAAGGGCTTGCACTGAATTTTCAGAGCCCCGTTTAAGGACTTGCACTGAGACAATTTGCAAGGTAACTAACAATAAGTAATTTATTGAAGCGACAGATACAAGATTCGGAGTTGCCGTTGATAAATTCACTCTCTGCAATAGCGCTAATATACGATACTAATGCTAGCAAAATACTATCCCGGGTATTACACACCAAAAGGTGGAAGCGCAATTCTTACCAAGAAGGCGTCCCTGTCTTGGGTGAAGGAGAAGGAGCACAGCCCGTCGACTGCCTCTTCCTCTTCTGGGGTCTTCTCCTCCCAACGACACATACCCTATATGCTCCTTATATACTATTTTTCACACCCCCTGCCCCCCACCCCGGGGTGGCATTCAGCATGATTTGAGCGAAGAGTGGGTGACTATAGTCATATAGGGATATTAGGGTAAAACTTTCCACTCTGGGCCCCGTGGCCTTCAGGATTTTATTTTGCAAAAACTTATCTATGTGCAGGATGGTTCACATTGTTAGTCTTCCATGCGGCCTTGCTCCTTAGCCAAAACAGGGCCGTCCTGTCGTCACAAGACTCCCTCCTTCGGCTGGCTCTCACTGTGTAGGCCTTGTTTTCCTCCGTTCTCTGGGTCTGCACAACAGATAAGCGAACACCTGCGTTCAGCAAGTCTGAAACCCTCAAGCCAAAATATCACATTATCCACCCCGTGACTATAGTCACTCAATCGAGCTTGAAATCATGCTCTTATAAAGTCAATCTTGGGGGTATCCCTTATGTTTAACTTTCTTTCACCTGGATGTAGCTCCAACTCCATCCACCCGGACACCATGTGTATCTGATGAATTAATACCCGAGTTAGCATGGATCTAAAGCAAGCTAATAACATGCAAAACATCATAATCACAATAACTATGACTAAAATTGATTGCAATAAAGAAGCAAGCCATCCTGATAGGGAAAAAACCCATACCATGCAAAAGTTTGTTTAGCCATTGTACTTCCATGCTTTCTCTAAGATTTCTACTTGCTTTTGCTACACGCTTCATATGATCTAACTGCTCGTCAAGATCTTTTGTTACATTAGGTATGTGAACACAATAAGTATCATTGATTAGGTTTAAGTATCCGCACACTCCATTTTCATGCAATAATAACAAATCTAAGGTCAGCCTATTTTGTAATGTCATTTTTGATGTTGCCTATAATTGTGTATTTAATGCTTCCAACCCGACTCTGGTTGCGTTGGCCAATGCTTCAATCTGACCAGTGAGGTTATACAACATCGTTTGATTTTGAAAAGCCATTAGGTGAGGTGTAAAGATTGACTCTAGAACCCATCCAACCACAGTTCCTGTCGTCGGGTGTTGCCAAGGATCTGTTGAACTTCTTTTGACTCGTCCCCACAGAGTCGGTGCAAGTGGTTGTCTTCTCTAGAGAGGGCAAAGTGTTAACAGTCCCAACGCGTGTTGACGTCAGGGGCCCTCCACGGTCAAGTCAGTAGTCCACGTGCCGTCGCTGCTAAACCACACAGTGTGTCCTAGGGAAGGTATACTAAGTTTCGAACAGATTATATCAGATTTAACATTGTTATTGGTTACATGAGACCAGGTATCATTGAGTGAAGTGGTGTAGTTGCGACAAATACAACCTAATCGAAGGGCTTGAGCTATCAGGCCCAGCCTTTGAATTTCAGTGTCTCGGCTACTGCAATTGTAAACTTTAGTGCACTTCCAATTGTAGTGTTTTGGAGTCTCTAAATTAGAAGTATCAAGGTTTGTGTATTGGACACTAACCCGTATGGGATCATCAGGTAATCCAATGATTCCACTCCAATCAATACACCAGTCAGTAGTTTGCATGTAATCCCAGTGACCATGTTGTGGTTCTCCCCATACCCTAGGTATATGTATTCTCCACATATAGCTCCTGTGGATAGGAATATAATAAACAATGTAATCATCCCCATTTTAAAATTTTGGTCTCCAGATTATTATCAGTACCAGGAATACAACAATTCCAATCACAAATATGAACAGTCCCTGGGGGCACTCCAGTTCAGTGTAGGGTAGTCCGTTGTCCCAGGTACAGTTTCCTGACATCGGGGTTCCTGTAAAATAAAAAAAAGGAAAAATGCTCGGTCGTATGACCGACAAATGTTAAATTAGGTAGATATTATCCATCTAGTGCTGATTTGATGGAGCTTTCCAAGTAAAAGCAAATAGAGCTTTGTCATGTTCCTGTAGAGGAATCATAAAAAACATATCCTTAACATCTAAGGTTGCCATCCACGGTGAGAAGCTCCCTGTATTTGAGTAACCAATTCTGCAGTGTTTGGTACAGCTGCAGTTAAAGGTGCAGTATTAGCATTTAATTGTCTGTAATCAATAGTAAGCCTCCACTGTCCGTTTGGCTTTTTTACTGGCCAGACAGGAGAATTGTATGGGGAATGTGTACGGCTAATAATGCCTCACATTTCTAAATCTTCTACCACCCCGTCAATACCCGATTGTGCAGCTGCTGGCAGGGGGTACTGCTTTATGTTTGTTATCTTTGATGGAGGCAGAGATATAGACGTCTCTAGTAAGTTTATTAGTTTAGGCTCATCCCCCTCAAGCGGTTCGCTGTCTCCGTTACCTCGTTCGGCAAAACTCCAGACTGTCCCATCGGGTAACTTCCACACTCTACCATACAGTAAATCAAATCCCAGAATATTAGTGTTTGCAGCACCGACTAAAACCTCAGCGCGAGTTAATTTCTTTTCCCCTGGGAGCCACAGGACAATTTTAGCAGTAGGGCATTCCTTTATAACTCCATCAATTCCTGTAAATGTTATCTTATGGCGACTAGGTTTTATGTTAAAGAATTCTGCAGTCTCTTTAGAGATTACTGATATTTGAGCACCCGTATCAATAAGGAAATTTGTATAAACTTTCTTTGGCCCTGTTGGAATAGCAATGATAGGTTCGTAACGTTTGTTAAGGAGCCATTGTACAGCTAATATCCTCCGAGCAGGGTGGCTCACTGCCCTTCCCGGAGCTGCACGTTTTTTGTCAAATTGTCTGCTAGGTTAATTAAATCCTCTGGTGGGGCCAAAGGCACAGGCTTATCAGAGACTGATTTATTCACTGCCGATTGACTCTTCCCTTGCGGGTTGTTTTTCTTACTTAGTATTTGCACCAGAGTTTGGAGGTCGGCGGTGGGAGTGCCGTGTAGCTTTTGCCACGGTATTCCCAGAGCCAAGGCTTTATGCCAAAGACCATTACGCTCGCTATCGAACTGTGATTTGACTTGTGGCTTAGGTTTTACTGTGTGGACCTGGCGAACTCTTTTCAAGTTTTCGGGTGGTTTCCCTTTAGTCGGTCCGACCCAACCCATACGGCGCCCGTAATTCACTAACTCCTGTACAAACTCATTCCAAGTTGTTACATGTGCCCAAACCTGTGGGGGAACTGCAGCAGCTGCCGCAGCATTCATAGCATGGGTATTTTGTATGCGCTCCTGGACAGTAGCTACAAATGTTTTTAAGCAATCTGGGAAGCCACGGATAAGAGGAGATAACCTTACTGGGTCAATAGGGACTGTCATCGGGGACGTCCTCAACAAGTCCCTCTCATACATTGCTTGTATGCAGGCTGCTTTCTGTACAGACGTGGCTAAATCATTAAACCCTGGGGTTGTAATAACAATGGGATCTCCTCTCTCCTGAGGATCTGTGCCGCCAGCCCAATTAGCAGCTCTTGCAGTCAAGGTATAAACATGATCCTCACCTGGTACAGTGGTTAAAAATACTCCAGGACCCCAGTAACCTTCTGATTCTTCCTCACTTAGTAGAACTCGATCCCCCCCCGTAAGGGAGACTCGCCACACATACTCTGTCTCAGACTCCCCTGGGCGTTTGGAATACTTTTGCTGCAATTTAGCAAGTTCAGTTGGAGAATATGCCGTGGTTCGTACAATAGTGTGAACATTGTCATTGCTTTCGTTCACGATCTCAGGTTTAATTAATGGTTGGACAGAGACAGGATCACAGTCAAAATTTTCCACCAGCTCCTCAGTGTCGTTATCACACCCAATGCCTCCATCCCACGATTCAGGATCTGTATTGTGTACCAATTTACAGATTTGTTTAGCCAACTCTACAGAAGGCATTTGGTTTAAGATAAGATCTAATTTTTCCTGTAACCGTTTTTCTCGCATCGCGGCTGCATCCAATTGCATTTTAAGGTCCCGATTTTCACTCTCAAGGTTGTCTACTGAGGCCAGCGATGCTTTCAGCACTGCGTTTTCAGATTTTAGCAGAGCATATTCTACCTTTAGGTTTTCTACTTGAGTTTCTATTTTTTCTCGACTTTCCCTTTCGAAAGCCAGTGAGTTTTTTAACACTTCGTTTGCTGATTTTGCCATGGCATATTCCACATTTGCAATTTTCTCAGGTGGAGGAGAATCTCTGATCTCTTTTCGCGCGCAAGATAAACAAGTCCCCTCCTTAACTCTTTGCTCACTCCTACATTGTTTTATTCGCTCTACCACTTTGTTCCAAAACTCCTGGGCCCACTGTCTCCTAGCTTCAGATAGTGCACACTTATATTTTTGCAGGAGTTTATCCATGGCAACCCTGCTCGCTGCGCCAATTTACTGTCGCGTGAAAGGTATGTGGCTGTGAGAGGCACGTACCCCAGCTAAGCACTTGCTTGTTTCAGAGCCCCGTTAGGGACTTGCACTGAGTTTTCAGAGCCCCACTAAGGGCTTGCACTGAATTTTCAGAGCCCCGTTTAAGGACTTGCACTGAGACAATTTGCAAGGTAACTAACAATAAGTAATTTATTGAAGCGACAGATACAAGGTTCGGAGTTGCCGTTGATAAATTCACTCTCTGCAATAGCGCTAATATACGATACTAATGCCAGCAAAATACTATCCCGGGTATTACACACCAAAAGGTGGAAGCGCAATTCTTACCAAGAAGGCGTCCCTGTCTTGGGTGAAGGAGAAGGAGCACAGCCCGTCGACTGCCTCTTCCTCTTCTGGGGTCTTCTCCTCCCAACGACACATACCCTATATGCTCCTTATATACTATTTTTCACACCCCCTGCCCCCCACCCCGGGGTGGCATTCAGCATGATTTGAGCGAAGAGTGGGTGACTATAGTCATATAGGGATATTAGGGTAAAACTTTCCACTCTGGGCCCCGTGGCCTTCAGGATTTTATTTTGCAAAAACTTATCTATGTGCAGGATGGTTCACATTGTTAGTCTTCCATGCGGCCTTGCTCCTTAGCCAAAACAGGGCCGTCCTGTCGTCACAAGACTCCCTCCTTCGGCTGGCTCTCACTGTGTAGGCCTTGTTTTCCTCCGTTCTCTGGGTCTGCACAACAGATAAGCGAACACCTGCGTTCAGCAAGTCTGAAACCCTCAAGCCAAAATATCACACAGGTTTTTGAAACTTATTTCTGTGACTAATAATCTAACTGATGGTATGTTTTAAAATGTCAACACATTTAATTTCTATTGATTTCTAATGATAGAAATATCTTTAAGACTTACAGGTCTAGCTGTCACCTGCTTTTGACAAATCTCACATTTTAACTTTAAACACCTTAATATCTTTAAAAGTCTGTCTTTCAGTTCTGTGCTGCATTGTATTTTTTTCTAAATGCGGAATAATACCAGTTGTCTACCTTTCAAAACTATTGAGTGATTGAAAAGAACTTGAGGGCATATTGTGTTGAAAGATTTTATGCATCTCTTCTGTGAAATTAAGTGGAGTGCTTAAATGACTTTGAAATCTTTCCTTGCAAAAATAAGCCATACACAAACCATGGAGAGATTCATTTAAGAGCCACCCTAGCTACTATGTAGCCAGCTCTACTGCCTTTGGAGTCAATGACACAACTTCCTTTAGGCTGCCTCCTATTTAATTGATTTAACTATCAGTTTCTTGCTGTGACTAAACAAATCTTCTTTATAGCAAACATCATGAGGCTCAGACATATTTTTCCCTTTTCTTCTGATTTTCCTCAATGGTACAATTGCTTACTAGCTATCTCTGCCACTCTCCCCTCTATCATTTCTTGGCTGGGAGCTATCGAACTCTTTAACACATTCACGCTGCCACCATCTCTCACTGACACCTTGCTGATAACCTCTTCAGTGAATATTGACAGGCTCAACCATCATATATTATTTAGTAGTCACTGAGTTAATCAAGTTTCTTTTACTGTTCAAACAGCCTATATTATAATGGGAACAGGAAGACAATATTGCTTGCTATTGTTTGTGATTATTAACACACAGTTTACTACTTACAGAGAGTGACACATTATTGTCCCCTGGCATTTGGACTATGTAACAGTTGCAGGTTGCAGCACTGAATGGAATACTGACGTTACTATTCTGCTAAAGCAACAGAAGTAACAACATAGGGTATCCACAATTCTTATGAATTACTTCATTTTGTGGGGAGGTTGGACCAGATCACCATTAAAGGTCCCTTCCAGCCCAACACATCCTATGATTTTATAATCCTGTGATTCTATGATCCTATGATCTCATGATTCTGTGTTTTAAAGAAAATAAAATAATTATTTTGTCATGATACTCGAATTCAACTCTCCTTTCTCATAGTGACTTATTAAATAACAACTTCAGCATATGCATATTGGAATTCAATCTAAGAGATAAAATGCTTGGTTACCACCACTGACACTTGTTCTTGGATCTCACCTAGATAGCAAAGGAGAATCAGATCTTTGCAGCACCAGCAGGAAATACAAAGAGATAAAGCAGTGACGAACACATCATGTCTTGTGATTTAGCAAGCTGGTCACCTGGCCTAGCAGAGTAATGACTTTGGGGGATGACTGCCACAGATAGCATAGCTTCCCAGAGGAGAATGCACTCACTGATATTTTCTCTCTGCTGCTTGATATATATTTACTAATGTCACTTCTTGAGCTGAATATGTTTAAACACTTCTTTTCTGGATCGGAATCACATATGAGATGTGTTTAAACAAGGCAGTGACACTTTTGGGATATCTGTATATCGTTTTGTCCGTGAATAAATACCCTGGGATGTAATTCAGAAAGTGCTGTAAACCTGCAGTAATAAAGAGTCTGTTTGTCACCGACCTCTCTACCAACACAAAAATTTGTCCAGCTGTGTGATGAACTGGATAGAGTGACTGACCGCTAATCACTCTGAAAACTCAGGAAGGATGAATACAGTTTAGCTAAAACAGTTCTGCTACCTGTTTCTTGAACCTTAATATTACTGCATGGAAGGGAGACTTTGGGTAGTAAGCTGTAAAGAGACAGTGGAACATGTCATAAGGGGATGTTGACCTTGTTGTTTTGATGCCATGTGGGACAGCATCAAATGCCTTGCACAAATCCAGGCAGAGGACGTCAGTTGCTCTTCCCAAATCAACCAGAGCTGTAACTCTGTCACAGAATCATAGAATTATTCAGGTTGAAGAAGACCCTTGGGATCATCGAGTCCAACCATTAACCCTACTCTACAAAGCTCACCCCTAAACCATATCCCCCAACACCACATCTAAACGACCTTTAAACCCATCCAGGGATAGTGACTCAATCACTTCCCTGGGCAGCCTATTCCAATGTCTCACTACTCTTTCTGTGAAAATTTTTTTCTTAATGTCCACTCTAAACCTACCCTGTTGTAATTTTAAACCATTCCATCTTGTTCTATCACTAATTACCTGTGAGGAGAGACCAGCACTAACCTCTCTACAACTTCCTTTTACGTAGATATGGAGAGTGACGAGGTCTCCCCTCAGCCTTCTCTTCTTCAAACTAAACAGCTCCAGCTCCTTCAATTGCTCTTCATAAGATTTATTTTCCAGGCTCTTCACCAGCTTCATTGCCCTCCTCTGCACTCACTCCAGCACCTCAATATCTCTCTCGTATTGAGGTGCCCAAAACTGGACACAATACGCAAGGTGTGGCCTCACAGAGTACAGGGGGACAATCACCTTCCTGTCGTAGAAGGCCACCAAATTAGTCAGGCACAATTTGCCTTTTGTGAAGCCATGTTGGCTGTCACTGATCACCTTGTTATTTTACATGTGCCTTAGTACTGTCATCAGGAAGATCTTCTCCATGATTTTTCCTGGCACAGAGGTGAAGCTTACTGTATCTCCCTGGGTTTTCATTACTTCCCTTTTTTAAAATGGGGCATATGTTTCTCTTTTCCCAATCTGTGGGAACTTCACCAGACTGCCACTAGTTCTCAGATACAATGGCTAGTGGCCTAGCAACTTCAGTCACCAGTTCCTTCGGTATCTGTGGGTTTATCTCACCAGGTCCCACAGACTTGTGCACCTTCAGGTTCTCTCGGCGTTCCTGGACGTAATTTGCTCCTACCCCGGGTGGTTCCTCACTCTCACAGATCCAGCCAGTGTTCTCTGTGACATCTTCCTTGAATTATCCAATAATTAATACATCTGACTAGAGTGCAAAATTCTGTTTCTTATATATAATAGCTATATATGTATACATATTTCTATGTATTTTATATATATATAGTTATGAACATTACAGGACACATGAGGATCTTTTTCTGTTCAAATGTGTTGCATACATATTTCATCATCTTTACTTTCACAGACAACAACTATTAATGTAAATTACCCAAGAAAAACAATTGGATTTTTTCCCTGGTTCTGAGAGCAATCCTGGACCACCACCAGAATTTAAATTGCAACGTGTTTCACATTTCCCCCTTCTTCTGCCTCCCTCCCTGCCAAAGCTTGGCAGTTCCATTATTATGGCAATCAAGCTGTTTTGTTCTTACATCATATATCATCACCAAGAAAAGTAATTTCAGAATCTCAACATGTTTGTAACTCTCTGGAGACAGTTCTTGCTGGTGATGATGAATGGAATGCAGACATACAGAGTCATCCTATGGTTTAGGATCTTTTACACTTAAGAGAAAAATAAAGTCTTGGTTAATGTTCAGACTACTTTCCTATGTCATCAAATGTTTCTAGGCAGGAGAAACAATGCTGTTTTTTCCCTTGCTGCTTCCCCCTCCACTTTAATGAAGTGTCATCCTACTGCAGGTCTTCTCTAGACATAATAAGGGTTGAATCAGAATTAAAGAAAGTTAGGGAAAGATCAATTTAATAATGCAAATGTTTATTACTTTGTTGCTATTTCAGCTGAGTCTGTGCTGTATTTTACTTAGTACATTTATGGAACATAGTAAAATCTGAGCATGACTTCAGTTTCTCATATACAGGCAGAAAACTGAGGACATTTATCTAGTTTTGTAAATAGAGTAATCAGCTTTTGGAGCCAAATTTCTGACCTACAAACAAAAAGTTTAAATATATGTTTGAGGCTGTATCACTGGGCCAAGGCCAACATCAAGAAATTCAATAAGGCCAAATGCCAGGTCCTGCACTTCGGCCACAACAACCCCCAGCAGCGCTACAGGCTTGGGGAGGAGTGGCTGGAGAGCTGGCAGGCAGAGAGGGACCTGGGGGTGTTGATGGGCAGCAGCTGAACATGAGCCAGCAGTGTGTCCAGGGGGACAAGAAGGTCAAAGGCATCCTGATCTGTGTCAGGAATTGTGTTGTCAACAGGAGCAGGGAGGTGATCATGCCCCTGTACTCAGCACTGATGAGGCCACACCTTGAGTACTGCATCCATTTTTGGGCCCCTCACTACAAGAGGGAGATTGAGGTGCTGGAGAGGGTACAAAGATGGGCTACCAAACTGTTAAAAGGCTTAGAACATAAGTCTTATGAGGAAAGGCTGAGGGATCTGGGGCTGTTTAGCCTGGAGAAGAGGAGATTGAGGGGAGACCACATCGCTCTCTACAACTACCTGAAGGGAGGTTGTAGAGAGGCAGGAGTTGGTCCGTTCTCCCTAGTGGCGAGTGATAGGACTAGGGGAAATGGATTTAAATTGTGCCAGGGGAGGTTCAGGTTAGATAGGAGTAAGAATTTCTTTGCTGAGGGGGTTGTCAGCCACTGGAACAGGCTGCCCAGGGAGGTGGCTGAATCACCGTCCCTGGAGGTGTTTAGGAGACGGGTGGATGTTGCACTGGGGGGAATCGTTTAGTAGGTTGACAAGGCTGGGACAAAGGCTGGACTTGATGACCTTCTAGGTCTCTTCCAGCTGATACGATTCTATGATTCTATGATCCTTAAAAAAAAAAAAAAAAAAGAAGCCATGTCCCAAGCTTTTTGTAATGTTAAATATAAAAGGAACTCTAACCTTGTGTATTGTACACATTGTCACCTCATGCAATCTCTACTTAGATATTTCAGATGGTGCCTCTTCCTGAAAAGAAAGAAATTTTGAGGCGTTTAGGAAGAATTTATTAATTTTCAAACAAGACCATAGAAATGAGATGCTTAAGTGCATTGAAATCACAGAATAATTATCTTTCTTGTTGTGGGATAAGCATTTTCTCTTTGATAGAATTTTTTTGGTAGGTACATGAGATGTAGGACAACTGTATTAATGCAGGGTGTATCTTTTCCCTTATGATAACTTTCAGCTTTCTTATAAGAGGATGAAATTAGTATGTTTACCTAGAAGATCAGTGTAGCAGAATCCTCAGTTCATCTTGCTTCCAAATGATGTTAATGGACCTCCTGGTATCACATTGTACCGTTTCTCTGAACTACACTGCAACACATTTGTACATATTTATAAGGAGACACATCACATAAATCTATATAGGCAAAGGTTTTTTTCCCTCAGAATATTGCAAAAGTAGAAGCTACAACCACCTATTTCTTTTTCTTTTGCCTTGAGCAGCATTTAAGTAATAAGAAAGCTTGGTAAAAAGCATGAGACTGTGCCCTGTGCTGTTTTCCTCAAAGTCAGGGGAAAAAAAATCTCAAAAGAGTTTTTTTACATACATATTTTTCTTCTAATTGTAAGCTTGCTTTTTATGTGACATTTTAATTTCAGATTAAGTGTATTGTGCCATTCCCAGTGACAATTTAGCTAGAAAGCAGTGTTTCAATGTTGAGCATTCAGACTTCCAGTTGAACTTTTAGATATCACTTAATTTAAATAGCCATATAGCAAGATAAAATTGTTTTCATGTGTTTATGATTTGGACCATCTGAAAGATGATGAGGGAGGCTACATTGTATTTAAATCCGGTATATAAAGTAATCCACTACAGTAACTGAAAATAATTAATCACAGAAATAATAACTCATCCTTATGGAAAATCAGTTTCTGTTGTTCTTAGCATTTAAAGGAAATTAATTCCTTGTGTTGAATGAGCTGTTCAAAAAATTGAAAGAAAAAGATTAATTTGATTGGCATTCTTGTCTTCATTTCTCTGAAGATGAAACTGAGAAATGGAAAAGATAGCACTAAACAATTTTGTCTAATCTTAGGATTTGCTGCTCAGCTGGTATAAATCAGGATAACTGCCCTGCTTCTCTAATGAGTATTGATATCAACATTGAATGATCAGGGATGCAAGAAGTCAGGTTTTTCTTCCCATTTTTCTCTCTGAACTGTTTTGAAACAGACTGTTTAAAGTCTTAACTTACATTCGGTGGGAGCCAGTAGGGTTCAGTATAAGGTACAAAAGGTCTGCCTGCACCGAACCATTTTCTGAATGAGAACATTAAATTGTAGAAAAGGAAATACAGTATATAATTCATCATTCTTTTCTTGCTAATCACATCAAATGGAGTGAGCCACTGAAGATTTCATTCTCTAAACTAGTGATTCTGCAAATGCTTGACTTCAGAGTATTTTCATTCACGGAAGTAGCACCATGGAGGCAATTATTAAGCGCACCTATAAAGTTATTATTGTAAGTCATTTGTAGGATCAAGACTAGCACTAGGTGAGCAGAAAAATTACTAAACTGCCTATTGAGTTATTATTTTTTATTTCTGTACTCCTCTAGTAAAAATTTATACCAGGGAGTGGAGACTGAGTGGTAGTAACTAAATATTGTGGCTATAGCTATATAGTGTTGCATAAAGGTGCTTGAATCTGCTAGGCATGGAGATCCCTTTCAGTAACCCCAGCCTCATTGACAGAAATGGGGTGGTAGCCATTCTATTAAAAAAAGTACTGTTTAGAACAGCAAAATACTTCCATTTATTTTACTGTGATTTTAATACATGTTCACCTTAACACTGTTGTTTGACAGATGGATTTTACCTCTGAGACCATTCTCCCACCCGAACTGCCATTCAGAGAATGCATCTCACATGTACTCTCAAAAGTCTCTTCTATACTGCCAAGCATTAGCATCCATGTTTACTGCAGAATTTATTAACTCCTCTCAGATATTGTGCATTTTCAGCACATCTCCTCTGTGTGCCTGTATCTGCATATGCATATATATATATACACACACATAGATGTCTCATACATATCTATACATTTGTTTATCTCCTGTACTGGTTTTCAGAAACTAACTCCTGAAGAATGGATTCCTTGAAATAATCTAACTGAAACCGAATTATCTGTAACAGCAATCCCTCTTTTACTGTAAGACTGCTTTCATTTATATTTTTGTTAATTCATTGGTTGTTACATTAACATTCATCATAGCTGTGCATTTAAGTAACTTTTCACTAGTCACTGACATCTGAGCACCAGCAACTCCAAATATTTTTGATGGAAATATAAAATATCTGCCTCTTGCATATTTTAGTCATTGGCACAAAAAGGTATCATCCTAGGCAACTTGCTTTGTGTCCTTGAAGGATACTGATTCATAAACTCAGCAAAATCCCAAACCCTCAGAAGTCAACAGGGCTTTGTAAAGTTGACTCAGATTCCAAAAGTAAGAGATTCTGTGTTTGTTTTTTTTTCTATGGCATTTGCTATTTGCACAAGCAAATGGATCCCAGAATTGCAGAGATCCATGCTGATGCTGAACACTCCCGTCTTTCCGCTCTTCCTCTTGCTTAATTAGATGATGCTGATGGTAGGCAAATATTTAAGTAAGATATTCTGCAACCCTCACATTCACCTTTTATTCAAACTGTTGGGATTTTGGCTCTATGTTAGAGCAATGTGTACAAGAACACAGCGGTGGTTGTAAGACATTAATTTGTAGATACTGATACTTCTAGAACATTGTGCTTGCTTATTTGATCTCAGATGTCATAATGACAGTGTGTAAATTTTATATGCCTCTTTTTCTTCCCTCTCATTTGACAGACCATTGAGTCACTGTTATCTCTATAACAAAGTTTGTATGATTTTTTTAATTGTTGGCATTTCTATTTTTGGAGGAAGAAAACATGTTTGTTTTTATCTCTCTGCGTATGCACACACACAGGCTCACATATATACAGAACTGTTTATCAGCTCGTAATGACTTGATATTTTCCATTGTGAAGAGAGCGGTAAAAAAGCTGTCATGGCAAAACACCAAAGCATTATCATTAGCTCAGGTGTGTGTACTCTGCAATTTCAGCTTGCAATCATATTGTTTCACTTTGTTCTCTGCTTTCCTGAGGAAAATTAATTTTCAGCTTTTTCAGGTTCTTCAGTTGATACATATGGATCTTTTCAAGCATCAGCCACTTGAAAAATATCAAGTCCTGTGAGGATTAAATAAAACAAATTTGGTTTAGTTGTCTGCCATGCCATTCTAGAGACTGATGTAAACACCACTTGCAAATTCTACTAAGTTTAAATCAAACGAAAATGGAACAACATTTTGCTGAAAACATTTATTTAAAATTGGACAAAATATTTTCAGTAACAAGAATAATGACAGCTCAACTGGTAAGGGGGAAAGAAAGGACTGTTGGTGAGAAATAGCCTTTGGATTACAAGCAACACATGGACAACTCCAAAATGCAAACAATAAAACATTTAAGTACCAGGGAAATGATGCTCTGATACAGTAGGAAAGAACAGAAATTATGTTTGGTTTTCATGCTTCTCAGACATTTGTGAGAGACAAGTAAATGGTCACAGAAACTAAGGTTTGTTTATTTACCTGTTGGCAATGAAGCCTGACTTCAGTCAAATAATCCTGTAGGTACGCATTGTGGAGCTTGTGATGTCTTTTCTTCCATGTGGTAAGTGTATGTTCTGCAATGATTTGCTTTCATTTAGAGCAAACAAACATTTTGAGGATTCCAGTATGCTGTGAGGCTTAAGTTATGTTTTATGTCTCATAATAATTCCATCAAACTCATAGAAAGATGTACAGTACCTTTGGCACTTTGCTGCTGTCTCATGTTTCTGCTATCAATGGGTAGTGTCAAGAACGAAGCTTAAAGAACAGCTTAATAATGGGGTGAGTTGCTGCATTGATTTCAACAGGATTGTAATGACTGTAAACCAAGGTGAGACTTAGCATAATTCTCAGTACACCTGTTACAATCTATAAAAGATCATGTTCTGCCTCACACACCAGGAAAAGCACTGAAACTATAGTAAGTTCTGAAAACCAGGTCATTTGCTGAGCTGTTGTTTATTTAAATACCTGAGATGTACTTCTTTATTGCTAGGAGAAAGAGCCCAAAAAAACATGAAAAGAGAGAGAGAACTAGTAAATGACTTTGAAAAGCATGTGCCAGATCATTCCAGAAGATGTAAAGACAAAGTTTTTCTACCAGCTGTGATAGAAAATATGTTCAAGAAAAAGACTGACTATGAAAGCTGCCATAACTGCACATTTTGCATTAGCCTAGTGCTGTGACCACAGCACCACGCAGAAACTCAGTAATTTTCTTAAGAAGTCTACATTGCCACGGTTGCTAGGAATGCTAACTCAGACTTTAAATTGAAATCTTGTAGTGAAAAAAAGCAATAGCTTCAGCACCCTCTCTTTTGTTTGCATTCTCAGTGCAGTATATATGTTGCTTTCATGATTCTGAATTTCAAAAAAGAGTTTAACAGATGAGTTTACACAAGTGTGGTTTTGCAGTTCATAATTACTTTTATTTCCTCACTAGTTATCAAACATATGGATCACTTTTTTAAAAAATATATGCATAGCAGTTCTTCTGCTGTTATTAACATTTATATTCAGAAAATTCAGCAGAGGATCTCTTTCTATGAATGTCATAATGTTGTGTCAACAATCTTCCCAGATAATATCAGGAAACTAGTAAAAAATCTGTGCAACCAGCTGTGAAAATCACTGCCCCCAAAAATGCTTAATTTGGGTCATCAAACAAAAATGCAAAACAGAACAAAAAAGAAGAAAAAAAGTTTAGAAAATTATTTTAAAAACGAAGAGAAAGCAATGCCATGCAAAACAATCTGTAATTAAGTTATCTTTTCCTCAATGTTAGTTGTTTTTATAATTATTTTTTCATTCTAGATTCATTTGTTTGTCTTTCGTGGTGGATTTTTTATTGTTATTTAAACAGATTCAGCAGTTTTCACACATAATTCCTCACAACTGCTTGACATCCATTCATGCATCCATCCACCTATGAATCCCTTTCTTCCCTGTCTACAGGACCTCAAGCTTGGGAAAGAGCCCAATTGTTTCCTTGACCTGTCTTTTAATAAAACTTATAGGAGTATCAACTAATTTAATTGTTGATGCCTTGGTCACAGAGTACATTTTTGTACAGTTTTTCTACTTTCAGAAAAAGGAATAAAGAAATTGAGGCAGAATATTTTTTCACCTAAGATGAATTATTTTAAAGAGCAGGAAAAAGAAAATAAATTGTTCATACTGACAGTAGAGCCATAGTTATTTCTGAAGTGATGACATTTCAGGGCCAGAGCCCAGCAGGTGTTAATCATGTTGCCATATTCCCCAATCTACTGGAATTTGTACCAGCTGAGGATTGATCTCTGAGTTTCACTGTTTTCTGTTTAAGAACTCAGGAAAATCAAACACTTTAAACACTTTTTAAAATTTCACACGTATGGTTATAGCTCAATCTGTTTCAGCAATGGCAAATTAGAGGTTCAGCAGTGTATTTCTCTTTGCGAGTAAGGGATTAGATTTTGTACTTTTACTAGATGAAGAATCTAGGTTACAATGTAAGTAATTCTCAACCATTTCTGCCTGTTAAACCTGAAAATGAAATAGAATTGTAAATATAGATAAGAATAAAAAAAAAATAGTGACAGTGAGATAAACCTGTGGATTTATATGTTTCAATGGGCTTTCAGACAACGTATGAGTCTTAAGGTAACAGAACAGTATTTGCTTAAGATTGTAGTAACTATTTTAATATTGTCTGAATGCTTTTTTATAATTCCTTTTTATAATTGTTTTTATAATATCAAGGATAGTGAGCTGTCTAATGAAAAAAACTTACAATTAATATACAAGCTTGTGGATTAAATATCAACTTTAAAGTTAAAATGGAGATTACCTTATAACCTCAATGAACTGAATACTTCTGGGTTGTCTTTTAGATAGTCTATAGACAGGTGAGGTGACTAAGTTCATACTTCAGAATCAGTTCAGATAAATCCTTTTAGGTATTATACTTAATTAAGTAATTCACCCAGAGGCTCAAAGATATCTGAACACCTAATTCCACTCAGTTTTGTTGGGAATAACGTAACTAAACACTACGGAAATTTGTATTTTACCATCTGATTCGTCACCTATAGAAAGAAATGGAAATATTTCCAGAAATCACTACTACAATACACGTGGGTTTTTTCCTTCCTTATAGAGAAAACCATGTATGCAGAGGGAAATAGCAGGGTGGAAAATCAAGCTTCTTCCAATTAGTTATACGTTGTAAGAGTTAAACTTGGATACTTAGTTTTTGATATTTTCTCTCCAGTAAAAAACATGTGTCACTGGAGGAAGCATTTTGAAACAAGTTTAGAGCAAATGCACTGCTTTCACACAGAGAGAGAAACAGCTCAAACCTTATAACAGGAATGAAGGATTCATCATCATTTACCTCAGAGAAGTTATTTCAGAACTGCTCTAAAGATGAGCTTGGTAGCTTGCCTCCTGTTACGTCTATCTTTTTTTATCAAGATGTCCTACTGTTAAGATCAGGTTACCATGACTACTGTGATGTTTAGTCCATGCGTAAAGTTTCTTTTTGAGATTCATTCTTACTATGAAAATAATTATTTTTTTGAGGGAGAGGGAGGGGAAAAAATGAAAATGTTTGGGATGACTGCACTTTTTCTGCTCCAAAAAATCAGGCTTTAGACCTGTTTGATCTAAGTCAGTGGAGGTCAATTTGACTTTCATTTTGTTCTGACTGTGGAAAATGTCTTGTATTTTTTATGCAAGTCATATGAGTGAATTTGACGTCTGGATTAAGATGTGAAGAACTGAAGTTTTCTTGTGGATGTCTGTTTTTCTCTGATCAGTTTTATTATTTCTCTTGGTTAAGGATTGAATATTCATGTTTGTTTTCTAAATAGATGTTTTCTTCTTCCTTTTCTCAGTTTTGAAACCTTATTTAAAACACAACTAGAGATGGACCTAAACCAATAATCCACATCTGAACAAACCCAGAAATTTGGGGAATTTATATCTGCATGTAATGAGTTTCACAACCACCCTTTATCTTTGTGAAGATATTTAAAACCATCAGACGCATTTTGAAAGATTGGATCACTGTGAGGTGTGCTTACATCAGACTTCAAAGTAATATGGTCTCTAAGTGCTAGAAAAACATTTCAGTGTCATTTTTTTTGTGCTTGATCAACCACCTAATGACTGTGAAGAAAGCAGAAAGCAGGTTATGTATGAAGATACACTGAAAGGTATCAGTTCACCCCTGAACTTCCACACCCAGCCTTTCTGCTGCTGGGAAGACAGTAACACTGTGATAGACTTCTGCCACATAAGTCACAGAAGTTTTATTTGTTGAGGAAGTGACTAGAAATGGCTGAAAAGATATATTTTCTCCATAGAGCAACGAGGAACATTGTGGCTCCATTTTTTCCCTTCACAGGTCAAAAATGAGTGCTTCTGACTTCTGACAAAGGTATATTCCACTGAGGTGGTATGATATGATAGAACAAAAAAGTAGATTAGTAGCATTGGTATGCTTCAGTATGAAATTTTATGTACTAGAATACCTTGAAAAGTAAATGAAGTGATATGAATTGCAAAAGCTCATGGAAGGAAAGCTATTCTGGGCCAGAGATTTCAGTATCATAATTCCATTTCCCGTAACAATAATCTAGCTACTGACCATGAGAAAGTGCTCTCCTGTCTTTCTTTTTTCCATATACTTTTTTCCGTATATGGTTCTAGGTAGCCCTAACATAGATCATTTAAATTTGAAGTGTGTGTTCCCATTACTTTCATGCTCAAAACAGATATCCTGTTAATATAAAATCACTAAGGCTAAACATTTTCTTAAGAATAATCTTATAATTGAGAGTAAGATCCTTAAATTCATAAATAGTGTGTCAACTGTACTTGCACATATAGCCCTTGCACTATCTATGAGTAACAGCACAATTTGTACTTCATTATAAGAGTAAAATTTTTAAAAATTAATAAATAATTAACATGGATTGTAATAAGCATACTGCAGAGTAGAACTCATGTTCTTTAATTACATATAAGATCATCTGCAAAATGTGTTGCAACTGCTTATCAATCTGTTTTATAACCAAACTTTCTCCAGTCAGATGCAATTAACAAGCAGCAATAACAATTGTTGAAAATTGATAAGCTACTTGCAAATGTAGCCTTAGTATAAGGTGCGTCCAAGAGAACCTTTGTACTGAAAAATATATTTTTAAGAAACAAAATACAAATATATAGGCTTCCCAATTACTACTATTATTTAAATGACAAAAGCCTTAGCATAAATAGAAGTTAGGCTTCCAGTGTGACGCCCATCTACAAAAAGGGCCAGAAGAAAGATTTGGGGAACTACAGGCCTGTCAGGCTGATCTCAGTACTGGGGAAAATTATGGAGCAGTTCGTCTTAAGTGCCTTCACATGGCATGTGCAGGATAACCAGAATAACCATGGATTCATGAAAGGCAGGTCCTGCTTGACCAACCTGATCTCCTTCTGTGACCAGGTGACCCACTCAGTGGAAGGGGAAAGGCTGTGGATGTTGTCTGGCTGGACTTTAGTAGAGCTTTTGACACCACCTCCCACAGCATTCTGCTAGAGAAGTTGGAGGCTCATGGTTTAGACAAGTGTACTCTTCACTGGGTAAAACCCTGGCTGGATGGCTGATCCAAGAGAGTTGTGGTAGGTGGGGTTGAAACTAGTTGGCTGCTGGTCACAAATGGTGTTTGTCAGGGCTCAGTTTTAGGGCCAGTCTTGTTTAATATCTTTATCAATGCTCTGGATGAGGGGATCAAGGGCACCCTCACTAAGTTTACAGGTGACACCAAGTTAGCAGAAGTGTCGATCTGCTGGAGGGTAGGTACACACGGCAATTTGAGACATGGTTTATTGGTCATGGTAGTGTTGGATGGATGGTTGGAGTTAATCTTAGAGGTCTTTTCTGACCTTAATGATTTTATGACTCTACTATTTTATAAGTTCAGGCAAAATCAAAGGTACAAATTTATGCATTTTTGTTGCAATATATGTGAAAGCGACAATTTTCCACTCTCGTTTGTTGCTAATGTGTTGAGGTACAGAAACAAAAATATGCTGATTTCAGAGGTTTTTCACTTGATTGGTTTAATATTTTTTTGAGATAAAGCAGATAATATTAGCTGCTTTATTTTTGGAAATCTTTTTTTTTCAGTATCTTCTGTCAGATAAGAGGTGGGTTTAATGTTTTTCACCAAAATTTAAAGTTTTCTGTATTGATAAAATGTGAGAGAAATTTTCTTTTACAGTACAAGATCATATCTTTAGGTATCTGTGCCAATTTACACTGCTTTCACTTGCATTTCTTGAATATTTTGTCTTCATATCTCAAGCCTTTTTACACAGAAAACACTGAAGAATGTAACTTTTGGTTTTTATTATGTCAAAAGTCGGCATGGCATTTATTAAAAAAATCATTTTGTTTATGTTAAAAAATGGACGTGCTTTTAACAGTGACTTAGGTCACCTGTTCAGGTCTAGAATGAGTAATGATTGATGCTTGGTGCCTGTCTTAGCTGGGTATAGCCACTCTCAGTCGTTCGTTGTGACCATAAGAACAAACAGCAATGATCTAGAAAGGGAAAAACTATGCTAACTTTAAATAACATTTTTGAATCATGGATGTAGTTGGCCAAAGAGTAGCTGATGATAATAAAATATATCATCTTTGTATTATATCAAGGAGAATGGTTTTAAATGCTTTAGTAAAATGTATGTATTGTAAAGGTAATGCACCGTGAAGAGGGACAGCATCCAAAAACGCTCTATGGAGGTAGTCAATAGTCTACAGCAAGCCACAGAGTATAAAGATACACAGTTTATTTTGATGTGATATTAGTCCTGAATATTTGCTGTTTTATCTTGGTTATAGCTCGTTACAATTGAAAATTAGCTTTCTTCTTACAGCACTGAGGATCTCTACAAGTCCTGATGTTTGTTTAATGACTGTGGATTGAATCATTGACCAGTTCTGAAGATGTAAAGTGTTTCCATGGCAAAAAGTTGTAATGACGGATCAAAGCTAACTGGAACCATTTCTCATACTGATCACTCTGAGACTAAGCTTTTGATTTTCTATGTTGATTTGTACTGTAAGTATTGCTTGTACTACAAATTCATTATGAATTTGAGCTCTGGAGCTCTGTCTGGGCATCTGCATCATTTTAGTACAATATTCATTACGAGTACATTCATTTTAGGACTGTTAGTGATTTTTGATATTTCATAGAGTCATAGAATAATTTAGGTTGGAAAAGACCTTTAAGGTCATCAAGTCCAACACTTAACCTAGTAATTGCAAGTCTGCCAGTAAGCCATGTCCCTAAGCACCTCATCTACACATCTTTTAAATACTTCCAGGGATGGTGTGAGGGAAACCTAAAGAAATGACTCAAACAATCTGGGCCTTTCTGAACCTAAACGAGCCAGAGCCACCTGCCTGGCACCTCTGTCTGTGTTTGTGCAGGGGTGACTCAGCACTTTGCTGAGCCCCCTGCCCCAGCCCTGCACCAGTGGAAGTGTGGGGGCAGGCAGGGCTTGGGAGCTGTGGCTGCAGGAAGTCAGGAGAGGAAGGGGCAACAGTCTCCTCAGAAGCCTCCACCATTCCCCAGACCGGTTCCTGGTAATTTTCCACAAGGGGATAAACAACGCGATTTGGCCGGAACTTGACTGGATAAAAGGCGAGAACCCTGGGAAGTTGGTGTGCTTTCCCCCACCACCGGCAGATTGCTGCGTGCATCATAGTTGTCACAGGATCCGAGGGAGGTGATCTTTCTTTTCCTATAGCTTTCCTTTCTCTTTCTTTCTAGTTCCAGCAAAAGGGTTCTATGGCAACGCCAGTTCTTTTGTTTACGCTGATGATTCTTTATTGTGAGGTGCGCTGATAGCGTCAAGTGGGCAGTTGAACCACATTGATGTTAGTTCTTTGTTGATGGTAAATAAAAATGGTGTTAGGGTCCTTGATGTGATTCCCTTTAATTTTGGCTTGGGAATCGGTGAACCACTTCCCTGGTCCTACCGACCACACTATTTCTGACAAAAGCCAGGGTGCTATTTGCCTTCTTGGTCATCTGGGCACACTACTGGTTCATATTCAACTGGCTTTCGACCAATGTCTCCAGGTCCTTTTTTGGGAAGCTTTCCAACCACTCTTTCCCAGGCTTGTAGCGTTGCATGAGATTATTGTGACCCAAGTGCAGGACCCAGCACTTGGCCTTGTTGAACCTCATAGAACTGACCATTGACTCAGCCTCTGTAGGACCTTACTACTCTTCAGATCCGCACTCCTGCCCAGCCTGGTGTAGCCTGCAAGCTTACTGAGGGAGCACTTGAACATTCATAAAGATACTAAACAGAACTGGCCCAAATATTGAGCCTAGTGCTGCTGTGGTGGAGCTGCAGGCTCCTGGTGGGTCTCTCAGCTCCCCTTGAGGTTCCTCTGGTTTGGGACTCCACTGTGCACCACATGGGAGTGCTCCACTGGGGATCATGCCAACACTGGAGCTGCTCACCTTGGCAACTATGCATTTCTTAGGTTTAAAATGAGAAAGGTGTGTTGCAATTTTAATACAATTAGAGTCAGTCTTGACTTAAAAGCGTTCATCCTATATTTACTAGAAAAGTGTATGTTTCAGTTTACAAGGCTCCTGCTTATCTCTTACAAACCTGATTTGCATAGGCACGTTCCACTTAATATTTCAGGAAGGTGGATGGTGGGTTTTTTAAAAGCTTAAATGAAATAAAGAATTAATATATCACAATATACTGTGACTGAAAACTTTGCGTTTTAAAATAAAACAATTAGGCTATGCTAACTACCAGCTAAGATAAAAGTGGATGTTGTGACATGGAAATTCCTCAGGGTCTGGGACATCCAGCCCTAAAAATAGTCTTAAATGAACTTGAATCCATGTGTAGACTTCAGGAGTTATGGGATCACAGTTTTGCACAAACTTGCGAGAAACCTAACTTTTACAAAAAGAAGGGATCTAAATCTGCTGAGAACAGGAGACTAGTTTCATGGCCATGCTGCCGTAGTTGCTTCAGCTTGCCAAATGTACTTGGTATCACCTGCCAGTAAACCAATAAATAAAATGTTTCATAATCAGAAGGTCTCATAGATATCAGGCTGTAAAACCTTTTCAGCTTTCACACATTAAGAGAAACTAGACATAAACATACATCTGGAATAACGGTAAAATACATAAAAATGATCATAAAACCCAGGGGAGAAAAGTGATGAGCTCCATTTTAAAAACTTGGTGGTCAGTTATGTATGAGATAAATCTTAAAAGTGATTAGCACAGCTTTCTAGATTTTATACCATTTCAACTATTTTTTTTCTCCACCACTCACAATTTTTCTGTGGTATTGGCAGTGTTAATGCAAGTTCTGAGTCTTGTACGGGACAGAGTCATGCAGTATGTGTGAGAGCAAAGTACTGTTCTCTTGAAAGAAAAAAAAACAGGACCCACATAACCTCGTAATATTCTGGCTGATCAAAATTAGTAGTGGAGTTTGGGTGGATGGGTTTTGGGTGGGATGGGATATGATTATTCATGAATTTTGCTGAATAAAGCTATAATTTTTTACTTGTTTGTCCTTAACTGAAAAGTTTCTAAACATGCTATTTAAAATCCAGCTAAAACTGATTCCTAAAAAAATCTACTTGAAATCTAAACGTCAGTCTGGGGAATGAACACTACTAAATATTCCGACACACGAAAACTGGTTATTTTAGCCACACAAGAATACAGTTCATGCTTCTTCTTCTTCTGCTCTTGTAATAGCTCTACAGGGGACACAATTATGAAAACTGAAGTACAGCTGGGACAGATGCTCCATTAGTTTTAATCAATGGATTTAAGTGGACTTCAGTTAAAGCTGGTGAATATCTGGCAAATTATGAATCTGTATCCTGAAGTATATCCTTGAAGACAATATTATTTTTCACAGAGTCACTGTTTCAATAACCATGGAACATCAATTAAAAAATATAAACTTAACTGTTTTACTTGGCTAGGAAGATGTTACTAACATCACCTAACACTATGACATACTCTATCTACTTTTGCTCAGGACTATAAAAACTATCACAAACAGTATTGTGCTAATGCTTATGCTTTAACATGCCATTACTGTTGAATAGACACCACTGGATCACTCTTTCTCTTTCCCTCTCTCCTTTCTAAGTCAAAAATATCCTCATACACTCCTTTAGCTGAATAGCCTAACCACAAATGTTGTATGATTTTAGACCTTCGCATACTGGATGGAAGATGCAGAGGTACAAGATGTGTGCAAACCTTTTTTTCTAACATCTACAAAGCTTGAGGTGGAATTATCCTACCTATTGGCTCCTCCCATTGTATGGAGATGTCAGCTGGCAGATTCATGCAGTTGACAGTTATATTGCATTTGACTCACCTTCAGAAAGTCCTTTTTCAGTGCTCCACTATCTTGTGCAGGCAAGCTGAGTCCTCCCACCTGAAGCGTGTGACTACTGGTTTGTCTGTAGGTGAAGCACCTTGTGGCTGTTAATAAAAGGCTGAATCCATCCCCCCCAAAAAACTGCGAACATCACAAAAGTCTATACCAAGCACTTGACTGATTATAAGCAGCGGGCAACAGATAGCTAAGAAATTCAATTTTAAGATAAGCGGAAGATGAATATTCATCAAAGGAGTTGCTGATTGAACAAGTTCTTGAATCAGTCCAACTCTTTTAAATGGTTACGTTGAAACCCACTGATTCAGAAGGTAAAAGGTTATTTCAAAAGCTCTTCTACAATTTTTTTTTCCAGATCTCTGGTTTAAGAGCTACTGGAAAGACAAATAACTTCAAATAGCAGAATGGCACTTGTGGAATAGAGCAAGAACAAGGTTGAAGTGAGGATGAGCAGATTACTATATCAGTCATCATGAAGCTGAGTTTTACATTGCTTAGTAGGGTGCATGTCATCAGTTTTTGGGGATGAAATGCTGGAGGATTACAGATAAACCTTCCAATTTCAGCTTTGGTGACTCAAAACCCAGATTTTTTTTAAGGTAGTATGTATATACAAAAGAAGTGTACACTTCTGTCATGGGAAAAATTTTCAAAAGTCTTCAAGTTTCGTGTTTATTGTTTATCTTTAGGATTCATTTCTTGCGCATATATGTTTCTACACTAATGCAGAAAACATAGGGATTAATGTGTATATCTCCCCATGCTTAAACACATTTCACTATACGTCTTGGTAGTCAATGCATAGCATTGTATTTCAGCTGAAAAGAGGTGCTGTGGGAAGGAATGTGTTGATGGAGATAAATGTAGGGGTCAAATTTGCTAGACCACAAATCGACAACAGAGGTAACAATATTTGAGGCAGATATCAATAATCAAGTCTAGCCTGTGTGATGTGAAACAGAATGGGAAACAACATACAGAGAAGGGGAAACAACTGAGGATAGAGTCTGGTTGCTGGATGTCAAGGAAATTAGAATCCGAAGAAGAGTCACAGTTTGGCTATTGTTGGACTATGCATGAAAGCCATTTTGAAAGTAAAATAGAAAATTTGCATAATTTATGAATTTATAAAAGCTTTTGCTTAAGGAATAACAAAAAAAAAAAAAAAGAAGTTAATGTAAAACTTCACCCCCTCATCATTTTAAAAAAGAATTAAAAAACTGATAAAGTCTGATTAGACTGATAACATTCCAGTTTCGTATGATGTTCAGTATCAATTATAATGTGAAAAGCTCTAATTGCCTACCCATTGTAAACATTTCAAATTATTTCTGACCTGTATTTTCTCAATAGTCTTTCAAATAGAAGTACAGGGATTCTGACTGAAACAAAAGGAATTAAATTATGTACCTTGTTTGAAATATCTGTTTTGATTACTCCGGAGGATTTTAGAGATCTAAGTCCAGTAAACTCTTCCTCACTTCTAAATGTAACTTCAAAAAATTCAAAAGTCTTGGTACTTGATTTTTTTTACAAACGCCTACAAAATCTATAAGAAATAATGACTTTTCTGTCAGTAATGTGTATTACACTTTACTGCAAGGAAATACTGATGGAGAATATTCAGACCAAATACTTCTAATTAGAAAATGCAAGTGTCTAGAAGCTGTTAGATTTATACAGTTTATCTAAACTCTTGCCATTCCAGTCAAGAACACAAACTACTCAGATGCTCTGTTCCAGTCTCTTTCTCCTTTTCTTCATGAAAGCCTTTGAAAAGTTTGTTGCAATTCAGTTCAAGAGGGGTTTGAGTGGGAATCAATTCTGAAATTTCAAAGTTTTTCACAAAACATATTTCCTCCTTTCTTATCTCAGCAGGGGATTGTTTTCATGCCAATTTCTGATTTCCATCTGGAAGTAGTTGTTGAGCTGTTGTGGAGGAGACATACAGGGAATGGATAGGAGTGAACAATTTCCATCTCATACACCTGTTGTGGAATCTCACAGTTCAAGGACCTTTTCACAGACAAAGCAGTAGGAACGTAGTAGTATAGTTTTTCTGTTATTTGGAAAGCTCTCTAGGATACTTTGAAGAGAGGCTTGGAATAAGACACTTCACTGGATTTCCTATTATTTGGCTATGAAGCCAAAATCTTGGAGTTTTTTTTGTTTGCTTCTGTTTTTTTAACAAAAAACCTGTAGTGCATTCCACCTACTCCAATGTAATGTCTTCTAACACTTGCATTGTGTCAAATTAAAACAAAGATATCCTTCAAGAACATCTTCAAGACTTCAAGAAAGTCAAGTTTCTAAGAGAAAAGGGTGAACTTTTCCCCCATAGACAGCTTTTTTTGGTAACAATTCAACAATGTACAAATAAAAGTAGCCCTTTTTTTTTGTTATTATTTTCTTCACCCTTTTTAGTTCTCCATGTAACTAAAGAATAAACAAGTTGCAATGCAAGTACTCCTAACCTACTAGATCACACTCACCAATTCTTTGACTTCAGTGCCAAACCTGTCACCGAGCCAACTTATTGATAGGAAGTGTGCTTGCTTTTCGTGGAATAAAAATTAACAGTAAGCAGTGGCAAAATGTTCTTAGGAGTACACAACACAACTTTCAAATGAAATAGCCTTATTTTCTTTTTACTTCTTTTTCCTTATCCAAAAGATAAATGACCTTGCTGTCAAAGCAATGCAAAAAGAAAAATGAAATCAGTGGCATGCATTATAGCACTATGTGTCCTGCTTCCTAACATCCTCAGATGTAAAACTAGCAAACTTCTGAAAAAATAAAAAATTTCATCTTGTGTCTTCACTAACATTTTTAAATACAGCTTCACATGAGAAGAACTGTAACTAGTGGAAAATAACCCCTCCTCATCATCATGCACCCTGTACGCATTCTGTTGAGAAGGATGCAGTAAATTTCTTACTTGCTCTAATCAGGCTAAGAAAACAAATTAAGCTGCAGCTGAATTTAGCTATTAAGTGTGGAGGGTGTTTTGTTTGGGGCTCTAAGGCTTTTTAGAGGACTCGTCATAAATCGGACAGCTCTGAGGAAAAGATATTCTTCCTCAGACAGATACGTTTGCAAAACCTCTATCCTAAAGATCTTAGTAGTGTTGTGTCTTCTGTACTGTGTTTATACACGGTATTCTCATGGGTACTTAAATAAAAAATCTTTAGCTTGTATTGCAAGGTTTAGCAGTAAGTTAAGCTCTCAGTTAGAGCTGGGTCCCACTTAAAAAGTGAACAGCAATATTTCTGTATTATACAGGTTGTAAGGATCACTTCTGTCATAATTCTCCACACTGTCTTCAAGTTTTCTTATTTCATAGGATGAATATTGATCTTTCCTTCATTTATACAGAGTATACCTGCTTTTGGGTGCATCTGTGCACAGAAAAAAAAGTTTCAAAGTCTTTATATTCCAGTGTTAAGCAAACATCTATTTAAACATATTTAAAAGGAACAAACAAGTGAAGAAAAAATCCCACAGTTTGAAAAAGAGATAAGTAATTTCTTCGGGAGCTAAGTTAAATGCATAACCACTAAACTCTTCAGCTCAGGCAAACTTCTAAGTTAGACAATAGAACTTCATTTAGTCATATGACCCCTGCCTTTCACAACATCTTGCAAATGAGGAGTCCATACACTGAAGTATTAGTTTACCCAATTAAGTTCTAAGTAACTAAAATAAACATGAGCAGAAGGATGTTTCTAAAGTTTTGGGAAAGTTTTGTATCTCTAGAACCTAATAAAATGTTTTGCATGGAGTTCAATTCACCCGGCAGTGAGCTGTTTCTTTGTGCTGGAAAATGTGTGCCTGTCTTCCCACTCCTTGCATATTTACAGATGCTATCACGCACTACATTTAAAGCAAATCTGACAATGACTCTCCAGATCCTGTCAAATCACCTGAAAACTCTCCTCATTTTACGTCTTGCCTCTGGAAAAGCCTCAGAGAACAAATGGGTCTTGTGGCATGCCTGAGAAATCAGCAAGATTCAAGCTCCGATGAACCGAGGCGGAGAGCAAATCCTGCAGCTAAGGACCCATCACTGATTATGCCCTGACTCCAGCCCCTTGTGATTAAGGCAGGAGCCTGTTACCTTGAGCACGTTAGATGATCTCAACTGTCATGGTGTCATTTTTAAACACCCCAATGCACACTTCCCCAGCACAGCTTGACAGGGACAGGTGTTATTGCTGAAACATTTGCATGCAGAAGACTATTCCTGGCACTGAGGCATTTGCAGCCTAATCCTCTAGGAACTCAAAGGACAAACAAGAAGCCTGTTGTTTTAACATAGGGACAGTCAGTCTTTTGTGGATGAAATAACTTCTGATCCTCATGTTGCAGCATCTGTAACTTTTGCTACTTTCTGCAAATGTCTTCTATTATTGTACATTTGTAGTCATTTGCACAGCTGTTAGCACCACAGCATCAGAGGGAAGCAGTTCCATAAAAAAAACTGAATTGCATCATGGTGAGAAGAGGTATCACTACAAGATGTCTGAAGTTGAACAATAGGCCCCACCCTGCAAATCTACAGTTTTGATGGACTGGGAATAACAGTGACTAAGAGACTCCCATGCTGTACTACCCAGCACTGTGTGATGTCTGAACAATGGATCACTTAAATATTTTGTAAGAAAGTGTTTGAAATTCCATATACCTATGTGATCATTCAAATGTTAATGCTTCTAACAACAAACCTGAGCATTTATCATTAAAGGTGGAACAGCCTAGTTCATGTGAAATTCACATTTATTTCCAGAAAAATTGTATCTACTACAGTTTTATAACACCTCAGAACATTACTCCTTAAAGAATTTGAAAGAAAACATTATCATTTATTTTGTATTTGTTTATTTTGAGAGGACTGCTTATTCTTGTAGTTTGTCGACATTATCTATGAATATAATTTAGCATAAATGTTCATATCATGTCAATTTTCCTAAACAAGGTTGCCAGTTGCGATAGTAACCATATGCTGATGGGACAAGTAACTTAATAGTGTCACTCTTCCTTTCCATTGTAGCTCTACAATCATCTGGAATTTTCCTTTAGCGATACTAATTCCCATATGTTTGATATTTAGTATATTTTAAAAGGTAAATTAATTAGACTGTATTCCCAAGGAATCAAGTCATGTTGTTAAGGATCAACACTCAAACTTCTGAGTTCAAGTTCTTATATGGATAAAAGTTAAAAAGAAGGTATCTAAGATTTTTCAAAATTTATGGACAGTAGGTATAGTCCAGTCCTGTCTATAAGACTCCAATTTTGAAACAACTTAAGCACCTACTTATATTATTAAGCAGTTGATTTACTCAGTTGACTAGAGTCTAAAATTGACCTGCACTGAGACTCTGGATTCAGGTTACAGTGAAAAAAAAGCTTAGGTGTGTGTGATCTAATTAAGAAAGCCAGTCTAAATGATGACTTTAGATAGCTTAAAAATGAATTAGGAAGCAAGCATATATGCTTGTAATTAAATTAAAAATCCAAGGAACCCATATACACATAAACAATAGTTTTAATATATTCAGGAAAATATGAACATATTTAATATTAGTTAAATTAGGAATATTATCTAAATAAAATAAGGTTATGATTGTCATCATGTTTTAGATCAGCACTTTTATTCCAGTAATACTTCCCTAATTAATTGTAATCATACCGTATAATAGATACCTCTATTTATTCCTAAGAAAATTAGAAGGTATAAAGATATGACTAAGCATTATGAAATACAGCACAGAGAAAAGCTGCTGTCGGATTTATATTTTCTTATTATGATAATGATTCGCATTCGTCAGTTAGGATGAATTAAATCCACCATAACAAGTGTTAAAAACCTTCCTATAATTAAGTCGAACCAAAATATGTTAAAAAATGTTTCTTGATAATTACTTTTGATAATGAAAATGATATTTCAGAACGTGATTTTGATGTTGTCTTAATATTTCTGCTGACGCAACTTACAAAAGAATAAATTATCAAGAGCAGTTACACTCTGCTCAGTGTGAGAAAAACTTCCAGTCTTAATGTAGTGCTTTTAGTCCCTTTTTAATCTTGCATAAATGAAATGTTCCTTGATGATCCTTTATTTCTGATGTTACATCTCAGTTGCATTTGTCTAACAGATATCCCACAATACAACCTTAAAACACCCCTCCATTTCAGGGGAAAGGGACAAGATTATTAAGAAAAAGCCTTACATATTTGGAAAGAATAGTTAGAAAGAGACAGAAAAGAAAAAGAAGGTTTTAGTTGTATGATGTTGTCTGCGTGGTGTTTTGCAAGATTAAGTTTTCAGGTACTGCGTCTGGTTGTAGAAAATTTATTTGCCCTCAAGCTCTTCACTGGGAATTGAAGACAAATGGATGTACACGGGCACGAAGAGTAGTCTACATCCCCCTGTGGTCCAAAAAACCTTAATTTCAGAATTAAGAGCTATGTGGCCCAACCAAAGCAAAATGTTATTTGTGACAGAAATACTAACTGTGAAATGTGGCCAGTTTTGAGTAGTGATATAGTCATAAATGAAATGTCCTGGCAAGTAGGTGGATATAGAGTATGTTTCTGGGTTTATGTGTTTGAATACATAACTTTAATGAAAGATAAATGTTGTTTTCTAAGGAAAGACAATGTTACATGAAGAAACAAAACAGCTGAAGTAAACAGTCTCTGGGTGTATTAATTAAAAATGATACAGAAAAGAGGAAATCACTAGATAAAAAAATTAGGAAGGATATCAAAAGGGTGAAGTTAAGCAGCTTTCTGTGCAACGATTCTTAGAAACATCTGAAAATTTGGAGGGCAGAATAGAATCATATACAAGAAGAATAAGCAATATATGTAGGATTTGAAAGCTGTTTCAAAGTCTGTTCTCAATTACTGACAGATAGGATAATTTATAAAATGAAGCACCTTTTAATCACATATTAAAAAAATATTAGAAACAGTTCAGAATAAAAAAAAACATTACTGCTGGTAAGTAACATAGTTTCTTGAAAGTTTCATCAAACCTGGTGAAATTCCAGAAGAGGTAGACAAGGACTATATAATGGGAAAATATCACTAAATCCAATGTCTTAAATGAGGACTGCGGTTAGGAGGAATTTTCCTACAGAGTCTATTCAACAGGGCGCTTTAATATGTCAGTGTCAATGCTTTTTTCTTAATTTTCTCACAAGTTATATGTCTATTATGATAAGTGTGGGTTGAAAAATGCTATCTAGACTGGTTACCAAACCTCAGGAAAAATGACTTACTCTGGAAGTAACTGAGCTAGCTTTATGTCCTGTGAGTACCTGAAGGCTTTAAGAAGACACTCTACTCTTAAAATATTTTACTAAATATAATTCTTATTTTTTACAAAACATATATCTATGTTTTATTGCAATACTAAGGAAGGCAGCTGTAATATTTTGGCTATCAATTTTTGAAATGTAGCACCAAGGATTTCAAGTAATGTAGCTGGTTTTTAAAGTTTATGTGACTACTTCCAGCCTGTTGTGAAAAAAATAAGCTAATTTCAAATTATGGACAAGGGAAAAAAAATGCTTTTTTCTGAAGCATATTCAGATAGTAACTTCCTGGCTCCACTGAAACCTCTTTGTGTATCTGCAGTCTTATCTGCTGGCATTAGTGCTAAGAAATAGTTTATATTTCCTGCAAAATCTATGTGGCAAAGACCGAGTGAGAAGTCTGTTCTATTGTGTTCTATTCCTGAAGTAGCCAGATATTTCTGCCAAACCAGCTTCACAAAAAGCAGTTGGTTTACATAGATACGTTGAAGAGATTGTCTGAAAATAACAGCTACAGGCCAAGAATAATCTGTACCTGATTAGCTGGTCATTAGCAGCAATAGCATCTTCAAAGAAAAAGGCTAAATAAATAAAATAGGGAGTTAAAATTTAAGTCTGGTAGCAGAACAAATGGGAAATGAATTGCAGAAACCTCAAAGTTCAGTGGGGTTTTGCTCCATAATAGCCACAGGTGAACTGTAATTGCTAAAATACGCTATTCAGTTCTCCTAATTTGGTAAATTGAAAATGACTGCTCAATCCTGGGAACAAATTTCACAGCTTTTAGGCTTGACCTCAGAAAAGTATTTGTGTTGCATGGTTTAGCTCAACTTTGTTAAGTATTAGTCTTTTTGCATTGCCTCCATTCCTTGGGAAATCTAGAAACCAGAATGAAGCTTTTTTTTTTTTTTCTTACATGGTAACTATGACATTATACACCAGTAGAATAAATGGAGAATGTACAGAGCAGTTCTGGCACATTTCTCATTTTCTGCTTCTGTAAATCAAGGGCAATCAGGAATGATCTTGCCATGCCAAACCAGATGTGATTAAGAGGAAACCATAGACTACTGTGTCCAGTGGAATTGGTAACTGATTCGGTCAGTTTACCTTTAACGAGAGCTGGCCCATGTTCACCACACCAGGTTTGTGTGTGCTCATTTTGTTACTTATATAAGAAAACAAGTATTACCTTGACTGTATTCCCCATGGAAAGATGGATGGATTTGTGATCTAGGTTTTAACAGCAATCTTTCTGTAAAAAGAGCAGAAGTAGGGACCTCTTTGCTACTATGGTACGTGTTGTTTATTTCCTTCCGTGGCTTAGTATTTCCCTGTTTTATCATACAAAGTTTTAATCTTGTGTAACTCTGCCCTGGTAATGTTCTGCAGAGGCTGCTCTCTTTCGCAGCAGAACTGGAGCTCTTTTGCCTTGTCAGATGATGAAAGATAATATAACAACTGTTTAAAAAACAGTGGTTTAAACCTGTGAGACTTTTTGGAGAACTGAGTAATACACATGAAAACGTTACTGTTTGTAGCTTTACCCCTGGAAAACAATACACATATAGAATAACAACATCAGTTCATGAAATGATTATGTGTTTAACCTCACATTCTGTAGAGCTCAAATAAATTGCCTCACATCTGACAAAAAAACAGGTCAATTTAACACAAGGAGAAAAGGAAGGAAAAAAAAAAAAAGAGAGACTGGAACTGTTTAGAAGTATGAAATTTCAGGGACATTTTAAGAAGATGAAAATTAATTAGCTAAATTAAAATTTGTGGCTTTGTACAGTCAAAAGGGTTAATATCTTGGCAAGAGTTTCAATTTTTCATGAAAATTTATCAATCACTGTTATCTGGGATATATATAAAAATAGATACGCGTGTATATATCCTATCTAAGAGACAGCTTCTGGAATGGCACACTAGACTGAAAAAGAGAAATATTTTTTCTTATATATTTGAAATGAAGTTAATTTCTCACTACTCATAACATTCACTTATTAAAAGAGAATTATGTTTGACTGTGAGAGAGAAAATTTTATTGCACAATATGGTTATTGAATTATATATTTTGTAAAAAATAAATTAATGACAGCATTTGTATATATTTTCCTCCTTTTAAAACTGCATTTTTCTTTAAGTTCCATTTAAAATTAACCAAATTAGTAGTTTGTATTCACAGCTGGCGTAATTTATTCTTCTGGTTCTAGGGTGTTTTCTAATAATCATAGGACAATACTCCACATGGAGAGATGTTGAAATTAACTAAAATTTGTGATTTGCAAAATTCAAATTTTTCTTCACATGAACTCCTAGTACACAGCAATTAAGGAATTGTTGCTTGATATGAGCCCATACTTTTAGTTCTAACACAAGGGGCATTGAAGTCTCTGAAAACATACTGTGTTTGGTCTTTGATAAATCGCTAGAAACATCGAGAAGTCCTTTCATTGAAGACATCTTAGGGACAGAAGATCAAGCAAAGGTGACAGTGAAAATTGGAACAACATAAAAGCTCACTTAAAAATATTGGAATATTCCCCCTTGAGATGTACCAGATGCAGTCATTCATATTCACTAATTTGTACATTGACACAGAGTTGTTGCTTGCCCAGTGGAAATGAGAAAGTAGTTGCCTAAAGATTTTATGCTTATTTACAATACCAGTAAAGTATGATCACAGTAATAATTTATATGCAATTCTAATTAATGGAGAACTGTGTACTGAAATATAGAATAACAGTGTAATTACTATCTGAAAAATCAAGAAAAAATCCCAACCCTTCTTTTCATAGATTTAAGGGTTAGGTTTGTTGTTAGAGATGTATAATTCTCTTGAATTAGGCCCTGCTTTATTACTAAGATAATGATAGCCAACACAATCTGAAAATGTTAAGGAAGAGTGTTTTTGCTAATTGAAAATGATATTTACCTCTCAGTCTCAAATTAACTAGAATTTCATTTCTCTCTCTCTTACTTCAAGCATGAGGTAAACTAACCCTGATACGTACATCTTTGGGCTGGAAAAATAGTCATAGGAATAAATAGGAGACAGCTAGTCATAATAGCTAAGCTATCTTTACAAGTGAAATAGGAGAGAAGCCTCATGTGACTGCTACTTGAACAGTTTCAGGTACACCCCAGAATGATAGAGGTGGCAAGATATTAAACAGATATATTGCATTCCAGGTGCAAGGTTTATAGAAGAAAAGATTATTTCCAATCTCATTTGAGTTGTAATTGAACTATTCCAAGTGAAAGATAAATTTTCACTAATTTTCACTGTGGCATTTTCATGGCTTTGGCTTAATACAGTGAGAATTAAGTGCCTGAAATATTCCATTCTTTTCAGTGCTGGGAGATGCATATGGAATTCTGAGAGCTTAGAGTTTAAATGTAAATCATGTACAAACCACAAAAAATACTAATCCTCTTTCAAAGTAAAAAATCTCAAACACACACAAAAAAAGTAAACAAGAAATCAGAAATCTGTTTCTATCTCCTTTTAGAGAACTGAACTCTTTCTTAGTCTGTCTTATTATTGTAAAACTCATTTTTGTTTTCCATGGTTAACACATCAGATTGGAGAAGTCAGCATGTACCAACCTGGCTTCACTTTTACTGAATGCTGAAATTCCGTCTGTGATTTCATCCTATTCGGAATTGTATATTACCATACACAAACCAGGATGCTTACTTTCTTTTCCGATATCCTAATCTGTTGAAGAATTAATAACTAGTAATTATTGAACTTTCTTTCTTTCCCAGAAGTGATATCAGATACTTAAAATGTTTCTCCCTATTTCAACTAAAGGGGCTTTAAGGGATTGTGATGTATTTTGAGTTGCAAATCGTGAATTGTGATTGTGAGTAAAAATTCTCTAGTGGCAGCAACTGAGGGGAGGATTTTTGTTTCCATTGTTTTGCAGCAAGTTAAGGTTTTCAAGCAAACCTCATTTAGACCACATTTTCCATCACTGCATTGTTTTTCTTGTTAAGCCCTGAAAAACTACCGTTAATTGACTGTTCCCATCCTACCAGCCTGTTCCACCTGCATCACAGGTCAGGATTGCCTGGGCCCTAGCTTGTCCCTGTGGCTAGTTAGCCAGCACTAGCATGGGAGGACTGCAGTGGTGGAGCAGTACCAGGAGCCCGGGGCCCACACTGACAGGCAAGTGTGTCTTTGCCAGCAGAGCAGCAGGTGACCCCTGGCAGTGTCACCCTGCTCTGAGCTGCTTGGCTTGGTGACAGCAAGGAGGAGGCTTTGCCACGTGCGTAGCCCCTACCTGCTGTTCAGCCTCCTGCTTGACGACTGCAGGCAAGGACCAGATTTTACTCCTAATACTCATTTTTCAACCTGCAAGTCAGGAAAAGGGTCACACATCTTCTGAGTTTATCCCTTACTAAAAGTTCAACACACAGGTGACACTTAATCCGCCGCAGTGCCTCGTTTTGCTGAGCTGTGAAACTGCAAAACGAACCTTTACAACAGAAAGTTCACATGATACAAACAGTAAGAGCATCTGTGAGTTGAGAAATATGTGAGATCACATTGCTTTTTTAATGTGTTTTCTCCCTCTGCTTAAACTCGGGGAAAGGAATTTCTGATTATTTTTCAGGATTCTGCTTGTAAAATCTGCCTCCGTATTTTAGCAGTAATCCCACAGCTGGGAGACAATTTACTGTGGTCCTTTGTTGTGCCACAGTTAGTGGTGAGCACATAATGTTTTAACTGCTAAACAGTAACAAAATTATTTTAACATATTTGCTTATACTTGTTCAAACAAAAGCTCAGTTTGAACCAATGCACAACATTTTTATTTGATTTCATGTGGCTGCAAGAAAAGCGAAATTAAAATGAGGGTCTGCACTTCATGTTTTTCTGCTATATTGTAGCAGCGATCCTGTGCTTCCCGAGAATTTAAAGTCTTGCAGCACCAACCAATGGTTTCATGACATAATTAATTCCCTTCCTTTTCTTCAAGGAGGTTTAAATCCACATTATCTACTGCCCAGGACTATGCATAGTTCACTATAATGCAATGTGGACAGATAATGCAATGTGGACAGATCTAACTGTCCCTCTTCTGGTTTTGGGGTGGGTTTTTTGGTGTGTTTTTTTATTTGTTGGGTTTTTTTCAGTAGAAATACACAGTGACCAGCTCACAGATATACAGCTTTTAAGCCTAGATCTTTCACCATGGAGGCAACAAAATAATTAGAATTATTTGTCCCTAGCAGCACTTAAATGACAAAGAAAAGTGAAAAACCTTTAATCTGCCCAATTATTTGCTTTTTTTTTCTTTGCTTTTATGTAAGACACCCCAAATTACTTAAGATGCTCTGTTTCAGGTGTGAGAAATGTCTGAGTTAAAATTTCCTTCATTGTTCAGTTTGAACAAAACTTGTTGAAGAATGAATTGTTGTAAAGGCTACGTGGGAGAATTACAACTTCTTTTACTTAATGCCCTGGGAATGAAGGAGGAAGTTTTTCGGTTTTGTTTTTTTTTTTTTTTTGTAGTTAAGACATGATTTCTTAATTTCTTAAGTTTTTCAACTTTAAATTTATACCTAACATCAGTGCTTTTAGGGCCACAAAGATGATCCAGGGGCTAGCGCACCTCCGTAACTAGGATAGGCTGAGTGAGCTGAGATTGTTCAGCCTGGAGAAGACTCTGGGGGGACCTTATACCTGCCTTACAATACTTGAAGAGAACCTACAGAAAGACTGGAGAGGGAATTTTTACAAGAGTGTCCACCATGTATGATAACAGACACATTTTCCAGTAGTTTCTGTTTGCCAGACAAGGGGAAATGGATTTAAATTGAAGGAGAATAGGTTTAAATTGGATCTTAGGAAGAAATTCTTCAGCACGAGGGTGGCAAGACTCCAGAATATATTGCCCAGAGAGGCTGTGGATGCCCCGTCCCTGGAGATGTTCAAGGCCAGGTTGTATGGGGCCTTGAGCAACCTGATCTAAGTAAGGACATCCCTGCCCATGGCAGGGAGGTTGGATTAGATGATCTCCAAGGTCCTGTGCAACCTAAGACATTCTATGATTCTAAGGTTCAGAGTATCCATTAATTTTGTTTGCGTTAACATGTTATTGCATAACCAAAAAATACTTTCCAAAATCTTAATGATTTTATTTAACTATAAACTAATAATAGATAACAAATTCTGAGACATGGTGCTTTGTGTTATGAAGGGCCAAACATTTTGCAACTATAGGACAGCAATTACTCTAAAATTCTCTGAATATCCTCTTACCAAAAAAAAATCTCCTTTGGAAGTCATAGTCCCCAGTTCTAGGATTGTCTCTCCCTCACAATGACAAATCAAATTGTGATTTGCAGCACTGTGAGACTTAACTGATTCTATTAGGTCATACTTGCTCCCTTGCTGCTCCTGCAGTTCCTGAGTCAAGAATGATCTAATAATATTTAACTCTTTGTTCTTGGATCCAGATGCTAGTTATAATTCTCACTGTACATTTCAATACAATCATTCCTCAACTGGTTCGTGAATTTGAAATGGCCTTGTAGCAGGTTCTGCTAACTAAATTCTCTATAAAGAGGTGTTTTTTTTTTTTTTTTTATTTTCAGGAGGTCATATCTCTCAGAGTTTCTATTTAATATATAGATTGTCTTCTGCAGACCTCTATCTTACTATAACCATCTTCATGGTAGCATTGATTGTGAGAGTGTTGATAGAGAAAGTGGAATCAGTGCTGAAAAGTGCAACATTTTCCCATCAAATTACTGTATAACTCAGCTTTGTGGAGTTGACACTGTCACAATTTAATAACACGCTAAAGAAAAGGTAGCAATTTTCACAATGAAGGGCAGTTCCAAGCAAGTTTCCCAAATGATCTTTATATGTTCTCTGACATCTAGAATATTGCTAAATATTGCAGATAACAAATTAGAAGTGAGGGAACAGAATTCATTGAAATGAACATGTTTAGGCTTGTCACTTAATGTTAATCTCAAAGAGGTGCAAAATCTGCCATGATAGTGAGCGGTTAGGCAATAAAATGGCAGATGGAGCCCAAAGATGTCAATTAATGCAAAGTAATGCTCACAGAAGAAAACATTCAGTTGTACTTGGGAACATTGTGATGAGTTTCAAAATAGCTATCACCTCTCAGGAAAAAAATCTTGACATCTTTGTGGATAAAGATGAAAATATGCCTATACTGAGCATACAGTCAGCTCTCATCCCTAAAAAAAAAAAGTATAAAATAGAATTTGAAAATATACAGAGAAATGTATAGAATGGTTTGTTTATACATATTTGTTTTTACCAATAAAACTGATAGAATAAAAGTGCTATGTTTGGAAAAGAGCAAAGAATACTAGCTAATGATTTTTCCCTATTTCTCAAAGTGCAAGACAGAAAATACCCATTGAAATAAGAAATATATTTACAAAAAAATAACAGAAAATATTCACACAGTTTTCTTCCTCATTCTGTGAAAAATGGAATCCACATTTCTTTCTGAAGGATAAGGACTCTCTAGAAGTTTTAGTAGAGGTTCATGAAGAAACCTCCTCAACCCCGGCTGTTGAACATGGTAGTCTGCATTGAATAGCCGTCTCACAAACTTCTAATTAGCAAAAGCTTTAAGGACAGATCAAAGGAGAGTTACTGTGTCCTTACTTTATTCATTAGCTCCACTCCTGTGTGTTGCCTACTGCAGGATCATTATCTAGATGGACACTTGAATCTGACCCAGCTTGGTAGGATTTAGACGCTTGGAGATTATTCTAAAGGGGATTAAAAAAAGAGAAAAGAAAGAAAAAAAAAAGATGTCACTACCCACTATATCAAACTCTATCAAAACCATGAAGGTGGAGCCTTTATAGTTTTTGTAAGAACAAGATTTAAAAGTTTAGCACTGCTTGAATATTCAGATAGACATTACTGAATAGCAATGATTTACTTCCTCTAACACTTCCATTTTGATCTTTCTCAACTGAAAGAAGGTCCCAGTGAGCAGCAGGCTCTTCTCTACTTCAAATCAGAGAAGTTTCAAAAAGAGGGAGGGGAGATTGCCTAAAGCCTTTTAAGCTTTAATGCTCAGATTCAGACCATTTTGACTTAAGGGCTTCTGAAAGCTACTGTAGGCCATAGATGAGTTGCAAAGCAAGTAAAACAGAAAATTGATGTACAATTACGCATCTGCATTTATTGGATTTGAACTCAGCAGGGTACAAGTCCAGCTGAAGAGTCTCTAACAATCAGATGGCACATGAAATTTGGTTAGCTCTGCTTAGCAGAAAGGATGAGGAATTACCTGTATGCCCAGATTGGAATGTCTTCGATTAATGCTGCTTCCAAAATTCCTCCTTGCCCATATATTACAGCAAAGTTTTAGAAATTGTGTTCATGATTTACAGTAATCCTGCTCTGTATGGATATTATTCACTTCTAAGGTGCCCTTGAAAAAAATTTAATCATCATTCTGCATGTGTTTTTTGGATTAAACATCTTGTGCTAAGCATTGTGTTCTAGTAAGGTGTTGAGGTTTTTTTTGATAGTTGTTGTTTTTGTTGGGGTTTTTTTGCTATTATGAATTCATGACTTTCTCTTCTATACTGGTAGGAGGTATTTCTGCTCTGCCACTTCCTTGGGAGATTTCATAATGTAGAATAAATTATGTAGGTACCTCAAATTAGATTGGGTTTATGCCCTACATTGACAGCTAATTCATGAATTAGGCTGCTTAAAATGGACTTCAGATAAAATACCTTCAGGACAAAACAGGGCTGTAATCTCTAAGTAGGTAAAACAAAATATGCCTAGTGCATTCATCTGGTAAACAGGCAACTAATCTGCAGCTAAGATTAGGAAATTTACAAAATCTATTTCAAAAGGTTTTAATTAAAATGGGTTCAATGAACTGTAGCTTAAAATGATACTTCTATTTTCTTTTTACAATATCATGAGATTATAGCATTGCATAAAAGTATAGAATCTGCTGTGCAGACTTCAGAGCACAGGTCACTGAGAGATGGACACATATTAACTTTGAAAATAAAATTAAAAAAAGGTGAATATGGATGTGTTACATTGACAGATTCCTAACTAAATTACACATAAGCTTTGTACAGTGGTGTGCACCAAGGGCACACTGATTCAAAATACTGGATTCTTTAAGTAAAAGTAGTAGGAATTTAAGACTCAAGTGTGTATGAGAACTATTATTTAGTGACTGAAGCTAATTCTGACTTTGTTAGTGAATATATTTTCAAATTTATGGCATTTACATCTATTTCCAAAGTCCGCTTCCTCACCAGTAAAACCAAAATATTAGTAAGTAATTGTGTCACAGGAATGCAGTAATGCTTGGCAACTGTTTATTCAGAGCTTTGAAGATATTAGGTCAGATTGTTTCTCTCTTTTCTGTTTTCATTGTAACTCGTAGATGATGAATTATTATTTGATATAATTTTGTTACTGAGGACAGAATTTCTAAATTTCTTCCTCTCTTCTGGTCCAAACCAGAAAAGTTGTAATGGATGAAGTTAAGTCCTACTGTTTATATGGCATCTTAAATTTGCTGAAAAAGTAGATCATGGTGGGATAGTTGAAATTTACTGAACTACATCTAAAGTCTGTAAGGACAGTCCCACTGCAAATGAAATCTTTATTCACAGTCTAGTTTCTCCTCTAAGAGTTAATGGTATCTGAAATTCTTCACCAAATTAAACATGGTTTTTTACGGTTTAAGAGAAATTACAGTACAACCATGATTACCTGGTCAGATATATATAATATATAACTTTGGGAAAAAAAAAAAAAATTCAAAGGTTTCTTCACTTATATTTTTTTGGTGTTCTGTCCACACTGGAAAAATGTTGCAGCATATTTATAAATCTGCTTTGAATATATCTGTCACAGTTAATGTCCTTTAGACAAGCTTTTTCATGGCAGAATGTGCTGATGCACTTTTTCTCCTGCTTTATTGCTAAATAGCCTTTTAAATGTGCTTTGGGTAACAAATAATTTTTGTTATTTCTGACAACCTCAAATCCTGTTTTGAAACCAGCAAAACAGCTCATGTCTTCTGCCCAGCTGGTTTCATATTGTAGTCTAAAGGCCCAGGAAATATCAAATAAATCCTGCAGGGAATCAGAATGAAATATGTTCAGGGCACGAGATCTCAAACTTGTAGGTAGCAAACTATAAATCCCTGGATGTTTCCCTTGCTTTTTGTTTTACAGATGCTTAGGGACTTATATCTCTTTAGGGGCTAAAAAAATATATAGAAATAAATAGAGCAGGCGATGTAATTCTTTATCACAAAATTTCTTCCCCTTCACATCACATTTTATTTTCTTTCTAAATATGTTGAGATATTGCCTTTAGAGTCAAGACAAAATTAATCTGGCTAAGCTGGTACAAGACAATTGTGTTGTTTATACTTTACTGGAACTAAATCAACTTTGGCAAGTGCTACTAAAACAGTTCGAGCAAAATTGGATGTAATTTCTCACTTCATATTTGGAAAATTGTAAGTATTAAGTACATTCCTTCTTAAGAAAGTTTTCTAAAATAATGGCTCAAAAAGCTATTAAAATGGTGATGCAGAGCAATTCCAATCTGATTAGAAGATCACTGTAGACTAAGTTCCCAGGTAGGATTGACAATAATAGCTTTAACTGAATAGAATTGTCATGTAGATGATGATTCTGCCTGTATCACTCTGTGTGGTTTTTTTCTGATCAACATGTGGTGAAGAGAGAGGTTAATTTACAGACCTCAGTCCTCTCTCCCCGGTGGGCAGCCCTGACCTCCATGAGGGACTTGTCCCTGTACCCAGGTTGTCATACTAACTTTGGATGACCACCATGGAGTAAAATAATGACAATAAAGTCAACCCTGGATGCTGGCTGCAGGAGCATTGGCCTGAGATGTGATGCTCCTGCTGAGGGCCAGAGACGGGTTTTGACCTGACACTGAAAACCCTTCCCCTACCCGACAGGATCACTAGCAGGGGAGGCTGTCTGTTTGTTATGAGTGATTGATGTATTAAAAATGGCAAAATACAGAAACTCTACTCAGAAAGGGCTCCCTTTTCTACAGTGCATGATTCACAAGGAGACCCAGGTACAGGCCCTGCTTTCAAAAGATCATCATGGAGGTCATACAAAATGTGATGAAGTGTTGTAGGAAACAAGTGAGAAAGAATTTAGCATTAATGACAGCAACTTTTCTCATATGTCCTCAGTTTACAGCTTCTCTCTTTCAATAAGGGGAGGGCTTTAATAGTCAGTAATCCATGCCAGGCATCTATCCTGTCATCATCTAGTGACAGCATTCCCCTCTCCTCCTTTAATACCTGTAAATAAATTAAAAATATACTAGATATATATAGAGAAAGAATGGATTAATCCATTCTACTTAGATTTCATATATGATATATTATACACATTAAGAGAGAGAATGGATTAATCCATATACTCAAATACTTTCTGCAGAAGCAGCAGGGAAGCTTCATTTAACTTCTTTTTTTTTTCCCCAAGAAGACACTGATTTGTTCCTTCTTCACTCTTATCTACAGTTAGCCTTTCAAGTTAAAGAAATATAAGATACTGCAAGAGAAAATATAAATCATCCATGAGAAAAATAATTTCTAAAACTGTGTTATATACTACATTTGAATGTGATTATGAATTTACCTTCTTTTGACTTCTGTTATCTATCTTCTTTGATACGTCTCAGGAATAAAAGCTGTAGAAGTCAGCAAAACTACAAAGGGAAAAATGACAAAAAGTTACACAGTTAAATGCACTGCTAGAAAGTAGACACTTTTGAAGCTCCCATGATTTTTGACAAGCCTTTAAGGTGTGAAAAACATAAATTCACTGTTGTGTACGTGTATATATGCACTGCCTAAGTTGCAACACATTGGGACTTTCAAAAAGGGATATAGTTGCTTACTTAGCAAACTCTTTCTCCTTCAACAAATTATAATTCAACACAGGCTAGTCATAATGCTTGGGAGGGTGACTCTGGATCAGGGCTTTTCCTCTGCAAGGTGCAGCTGTCAGCATGTCAAATCTCTAAACAGTTTGGACTAGTTGATAACATTTTAGAACCAATATGACTTGTTTTTATATTTCAATATTTTAAAATATCCATAAGAGTTAGTATTCTGGTTTTCCCTTCTCTTCCTCTCCCAGCTCCCTCCAAGAAGTAACCATACAGGACATTTTTCAAGTACCTCATTCAATTGCAAGCCTTACATATTCGATTCAACTGGTGGAGTCTTAGAATCATGGAACCATAGAATTGTCAGGGTTGGAAGGGATGTTAAAGATCATCTAGTTCCAAACCCCCTGCCATGGGCAGGGACATCCCCCACTAGATTAGGCTGCTCAGAGCCCCATCCAGCTGGTCTTAAAAACTTCCAAGACTGAGGCTTCCACCACCTCTCTGGGGAACCTGTTCCAGTGTTTCACCACCCTCATGGTGAAGAACTTCCTAACATACAGTCCAAACCGATCCATCTCTGGCTTTAATCCATTCCCTCTAAGTCCTGTCACTACCCGACATCCTAAAAAGCCCCTCACCAGCTTTCTTGCAGGCCCCCTTGAGATACTGGAAGGCCACAATAAGGTGTCCTCAGAGCCTTCTTTTCTCCAGATTGAACAGCCCCAACTCTTCAGGGTTGCTCTCAAGCCAATCACTGCCCAGCCTATATGGGTGCTTGGGACTGCCCCAACCCAGGTGGAGAACCTTGCACTTGGTCTTGTTTAACTTCATGAGATTGGCCTGGGCCCATCTCTCCAGCCTATCAAGGTCCCTCTGAATGGCATCCCTACCCTCCAGGGTGTCAGCCGCCCCACACAGCTTGATGTTGTCAGCAAACCTGCTGAAGGTGCACTCAATGCCACTGTTCGTGTCGCTGACGAAGATGCTAAACAAGACTGATCCCAGTACTGATCCTTGAGGGACTCCACTTGTCACTGGCTTTCACTTGGACAAGGACCCATTGACAGCCACTCTTTGGGTGCAGCTGTCAAGCCAGTTCTTTATCCACTGAATTGTCCATCCATCAAACCCCTATTTTATCAGCTTGGAGACCAGGATGTCATGAGGGACAGTGTCAAAGGCTTTGCTCAGGTCCAAGTAAATGACATCAGTTGCTCTTCCCTTGTCTATTGATGTTGTGACCTTCTCATAGAAGGCAACCAAGTTTGTCAGGCACGATTTGCCCTTGGTGAAGCCATGTTGACTGTACCAAATCACCTCTTTGTTACTTTTCTGCCTCAGGAGTGCCTCCAGGAGGATCTGCTTCATGATCTCACCAGGCATGGAGGTGAGACTGACTGGCCTATAGTTCCCTGGTTCATTCTTCTTTCCCTTTTTGAAAATGGGGATTATTTTTCCCCTTTTCCAGTCAGTGGGGACTTCACCTGACTGCCATGACTTTTAGAATATAATAGAGAGGGGTTTAGCAACCTCATCCGCCAGTTCCCTCAGTACCCATGGGTGTATCCGTTGGGTCCCATGGACTTGTACACTTTCAGGTTCATCAGATGGTCACAAACCTGATCTTTGGTTACAATGGACAGTTCTTTCATCCAAACCCTGCCACTGTCTTCTGTGACTTCAGAAGTGTGACTGGAGCCCTTGCCAGTGAAGACAGAGGAAAAGAAGTCATTGAGAACCTCAGCTTTCTCCAAATCACTTGTCACCAGTTCACCCATTTCCTTTATGAAGGGTCCCAGACCTTCCCTGGTCTTCTTCTTACCATTAATATACCTAAAGAAACTTTTGCTGTTTCCCTTGATCTCCCTGGCTAGATTTAATCCTAACTGAGCTTTCACTTTTCTGACCTGGTGTCTTGCTGCTCGGGCAGCTTCCTTATACATCCCCCACTCTAACCATCCTATCTTCCACTCATTGTAAATTTTCTTTTTGTGTGACAGTGTGTCCAGGAACTCCTTGCTCATCCAGGCAGGTCTCCTAGCATTCTTTCCTGCCTTCCTCTTTGTCGGTATACTTTGCTCCAGGACATGGAGAAGGTGATACTTGAGTACTGACCAGCTGTCCTGGGCCCCGCTTCCCTTTAGGGTTTTGTCCCACAGCACTTTGGCCATCGGATCCCTGAAGTGATCAAAGTCTGTGTGCCTGAAGTCCAGGGTCATAAGCTTGGAATACATCCTTCTAGTTGCCCTGAGGATCTTGAATTCTGCCACTTCATGGTCACTGCAGCCAAGGTTACCCCTGAGCTCACCAGTCCTTCCCTGTTGGTGAGAACAAGGTCCAGCATAGTATCTTTTCTTGTTGGTTCCTCTACCATTTGGAGAAGGAAGCTGGCATCAATTCATTCCAGGAACATCCTGGATTGCTGATGCCTTGCTGTGTTGTCCCTCCAGCATATGTCAGGGTGGTTGAAATCCCCCACAAGGACCAGGGCCTGTGAACGCGAAGCCACTTCTATCTGCCTATGGAGGGCCTCATCAACTTGGCTCTGCTAGTCAGGTGGCCTGTAGCAGACCCCTACTGCAACATCACCTTCGCCCGTCTTCCCTTTAATCTTAACCCATACACTCTCAACCCGCTCGTTGTCCTTCCCCATATGGATCTCCATCGATTCTAGCTGGTCACTGATGTAGAGGACAACACCTCCTCCCCTCCTACCCATGCAGAGTATTGTGTATCTTTAACTTGTATATTGTATCTCAGATAGGCAGTTTAAGGTGATTTTTGTCCAGTTTCCTTGTGCATTAAGGACAGCTGACATTAAAAAATTAGATTGCCTGCAGGTCTATGTAGTCATCGACACATGGCATGTTTCTGCCAATAGTCTCTTCAATAGTTTACTCCTGGGAGCAATGTTGTAATGCAAGAAAAAACAATACCTGTTAAGACTTTGGTGTCTTCTTTGGGGACAAAACAGATTAAGATAAAACTTTCATAAATTATCTTTTCAGAGATGGCCTCGGTCAGTGACTCATGATGTAGCAAAAAAAGTCAGCAAACATGATCTTAAGACTTCCAAACTCTAACTGCTTTGTTCACAGGTAGGAAAGAGTTGGAAACTGGATTTGGTTCATCCTTGGTATTGGTTCCTTTCAATTTCACTGTGTAAAATATTATTGATGTTACCAAGAATGAGCTTTCGATAAATATACTAAAAAGTCTAAATCAATAGTTCTCTTGCAGAAAGATACCTGGGAAGAAATATAACATAGGGAATCAATTGTCCCTTAGTGGTGTGAGGTTTCTGTTCTCCATCATTCAAACTGTGACAAAAGTACTAGCAGCAGCTGCTTCCAATACTTTAGCTGCCAGGTTACTCATACTCATCTGGAATGCTTCTATTGCTAATTTATTTGTACCTCTGCTGGAAAGGGGGCACATAACCACACGATTAATGGTTGGAAGATAGATATGACTAAAAGTTGCTGCACACCCCGGACTGCAGAACAAGGAGTGCATGGCATTCTGGGGAGTGTGACTGGAAGGACTACTTTCTGACTTACCCACCCGCTGAGTCTCTGTCTCTACGTAAACCTCATTCTACTGAGAAGAATTCAGTGTTTTGGTTTGGTTTTTTTTTCCAATAAAGAGCTACAGTATAGACAGAGCTGCATGAAGTGCTATTTTCTGTTCATGTCAACAAGAAAAAAGATAAAAATAGCAAAGTAAGATTTACTCACAATTTTTTTAGAAATATCACTAAGCCATGAAGGCAGATAGCAACTCATAATTATTGATGGCAAATGCCAGCCAACATGTTTTTTTTGTGGAATGGGGTGTGGGAATATGTTGTTGTTGTTGAAGTTTTTTAATATAAAAGTGATACAGACAAATTAGCAGGACCACAAGGTTGGTCTTTTGTGTTATTAATATTTATTTCGTGCACTCGAGAAGTCATGCATATGTGTGCATGTGGATGTGATCTATCTGGATATCAGTAAGGCATTTGACACCGTTTCCCACGGCATCCTCATAGGTAAACCGAGGAAGTGTGGTCTGGATGACTAAGTAGTGAGGTGGGTCATTAAATGGTTGAAGGGAAGAAGTCAGAGAGTTGTGGTGAATGGGGCAGAGTCTAGTTGGAGGCCTGTGTCTAGTAGGGTCCCTCAGGGGTCAGTGCTGGGGCCAGTGCTTCTCAACATATTCATCAATGACCTGGATGTCAGATTAGAGAGCACTGTCAGCAAGTTTGCTGACGACACAAAGCAGGGAGGAGTAGCTGACACACCAGAAGGCTGTGCAGCCATTCAGAGAGACCTGGACAGGCTGGAGGGCTGGGCAGGGAGAAATCTTATGAAGTTCAACAAGGGCAAGTGTAGAGTTTTGCACCTGGGAAAGAACGACCCCATGTGCCAGTATAGGTTGGGGACTGCCCTGCTGGGGAAAAGGGGACCTTTTTTTTCCCGCAGGGGAAAGGGACCTGGGGGTCCTGTTGGACAGCAGGATGACCATGAGCCAGCACTGTGCCCTCGTGGCCAAGAAGGCCAATGGCATCTTGGGGTGTATTTGAAGGGAAGTAGCAAGTAGGTCAAGAGAGGTCCTCCTGCCCCTCTACTCTGCCCTGGTGAGGCCACATCTGGAATATTGTGTCCAGTTCCGGGCCCCTCAGTTCAAGAGAGACTGGGAACTGCTGGAGAGAGTCCAACACAGAGCCACAAAGGTGATGAAGGGAGTGGAACATCTCCCTTATGAGGAAAGGCTGAAGGAGCTGGGTCTCTTCAGCTTGGAGAAGAGGAGGCTGAGGGGTGACCTCATAAATATTTATAAATATGTCGAGGGCAAGTGTCAGGAGGATGGAGCCAGGCTTTTTTCAGCTACACCCAATGACAGGACAAAGGGCAATGGATACAAGCTGGGACATAGGAGGTTCCACAGAAATATTAGAAAAAACTTTTTCACTGTGAGGGTGACAGAGCCCTGGAACAGGCTGCCCAGGGAGGTTGTGGAGTCTCCTTCTCTGGAGACATTCAAAACCCACCTGGACACGTTCCTGTGTGACCTACTGTAGGTGATCCTGCTCTGGCAGGGGGGCTGGACTGGATGGTCTCTTGAGGTCCCTCACCTGTGATTCTGTGCAGGTATATATACGCCTACTTAAGAGTAACTGGTTTGTTTGCTTGTTTCTCACATAAAACAGTCAGCAGGTCAATAAGCAAAATTCGGATCAACGAGGAGGAACTCTGAGGAAACAGAGCACTCTCCTAATACTTGGATGTGGTTTTGGAAAAATTACTTCACGATGAGGCAGAAGGAAGATGAACGGCTGTTCTCAGTATTGTCATAATATGAAGTTGACATACATTCCTAGATGTTAACATGTCTTTTCTAAATCCTTCTTTCCATTTTATTTTCCACTTTATTGAATGATGATTCATAATTTTATAAATTGGACACAAGTTTCAGATGAGTTGTTCTCAGTCATTTAGAAACAAGAAAAATATTTTTCCCTTTTTTAACTAGCTAATGGCTCTTATTCAATTTTTATTTCAAAGTAGGGCCAGAGTAATATAGTTTCTTTTTTTTTTTTTGCCTTATTGCATTAGGAATTATGAGTGGGCTGTGAAATATGCTTTAAAGCCATTGTTCTAGATTATACTTTATTAACATATTCCTTTGTTCCTTTGTCTATGACTACAAACTAGTATTAAAATTTTAAAATACTCCCTTTTTTAACATATCATCTCAAGAGAACATAGTCGTAATATTGATTCAGGTTCCAACTGACTTCAGTCAGGTCTATAATCTTCATACATGTGCAGATACTTTCAAAGTAATGTAAAATACATTAAATAATAAACAAATGCATTTTTTTAAGCATATAGAAGACTGGATGGACTTAAGAGTAAATATTCTTAGCTAGATAATAATGTCCTTTGAAACCATGAAAAAATTCACTGTATTCAAACACATTCATGTGAGAAAACACATGAACGTGAGAAGGAAACTCAGTTTCATTCTTTTGTAATGTTGAATATACTGCATATGCAAAAGAATAGACAAGTTTTTAATGCATTTGTCAAATTTACTTTATTCTAAAAAATAAAAACAACAACAACAACAACAAAACAAAACAAAAAACAATCAACCAGCCAACCAAATAAAAAAAAAAACCAGGTCCTGGGGTTTGGAGTATAAATTGATCTTCACCGTTTGGTCAATGCATGCATGCACCAAGTGTATGCATATATGCATGTAGTACCTTGTTTAGGTATTCTGCTATTTGTATGTACTGACTGAAAGGAAAAGCCATCACCAGTCCCATATGCTGAAAGTTCTAAATCCAACAGGCATCCGTATTTTCTTTCTGATCTTGCCATAGAACACAAAGATCATTCTAGGGTTAAACGACTTGATGAAGATAGGTCCTTTGGCAATATGATGTGAAGAGATTATCTGGGATTTGCTTTGTGAGAGAAGATTGTCTAATGAATAGGTTACTGAATGAATCACAGTAGCATTTAGTACTGATAATGGATTTAAACCCTGAGTTACAAAGATAAAGTGGAGAATCCCACTGCCATCTCAAGCAAATCTGTATGTGAGTTTAATATTCTGATATTTCCTGATAGGATGTACTTTGATTTATTTCAATGCTGAACACTAAAAGTTGCTAGGACCAATTAAAAATTCTTAATATTTCATTGTTGTAAAATTGGCTATGAGATAGCTGTTACAATACAAAGTAATATCTTTTCTCCTTTAAACTTCATTCACAAATGGTAGTTTATATAGAGATATTTGGAAGGTATACAAGTTGCTACATTTAAATTAGTTATGAAATCATTTCTGTTGTTGCCTTTAAAATAATATGCAAAAGCAAGTGCTAGAAGCATATTATCTGACTGACTTCAGTGGCAGGTGCTGCTCTGAAAGAAACATAATCCTAAGGGCACATTGAATATTCTGCACTGAAGCTCTCTGTAAGTCACTCAGAGCAGTAGTTTGAAGGTCACAAGTACACTGCATGAAGAATTAACTTACATTCATAGGTATAAGTGACAATTTCTCCTGACCTGCCTTAAATACAAGCATGGGTTCCCTATAGCAGAAATAGAAGGAAAAAACACTTTTTATTTTAGATTTCTTCTCTTGCAGTGTTTACACCCATCTGAGTTGGTGTTTGTGCCTTCCTCTGTAATATTGTGTATGTCTGTGTTGAAAACACACAAACTGATCCTTCTCTTGTGGCATTTGAGCACAAATTCTGCAGAATATATATATAAGCTTACTGAAATAACTGGCATTATATCCTTACTTTTAACAATGGTTTGTTCTATTCCTCTACGATAGGTAGTTAATGAACTAAGGCCCAATGCCAGATCATATTGAAAAACAGCAGTTACTGTCTTCAAGCTTGTGAAGAAAACAAATTAAAATATGAGGTCTGGGATTTTATTTTCTCTTATTTCTATGAATAATACCCATTCAAAAAAATAACAAAAGCATTTTTTTCTAGTGATTTCTTCAGTGTTAGTTCATTTGTTTAAAGATAGGCATAAAACATCGTTCTGTAAATTTATTTACTCTGGAGCATGTCCAAAGACAAAATGAGCCTGAGCCTCAATGACAGACAGTATTATGTAGTTACACAAATTAGAGAAAAATTCTCTATCATCTCTGTAAAATTTTCTCCCACAGTAACACTTCCTTTCTATGTATTCCATCAGTGTCCTGAAGGTAAACAGATAGAATCTGTTTAGGGCTGGAGAAACAGGAGGAAGCCTGTCTTTTGAGAGAAAATTCAGGTAGGCACCAGAAATTGCCCAGTAAGAGCAACAGAGTCAAGAGAGCATCATCACAGGGACTCTCTCAAAGACCTCTTTGGCAGTAGACCTTTCTCCTTTCATCTGCTGGAATTAATGGAGGCATCTGAGCAGTCATTTCCCAATGATCCCATTCAATGCCAGCAGAGAATCATGCTGCACCTGTAAATTTGCAAGCAGGTTTGATTTGTTTCTTTTTCTTTTCTTTTTTTTTTTTCCCCCACTGTAGTGGGTCAAAGTTGAAGATACAGAAACCTAGGGTTTATTTTAAAATCTGGAGCACTCACCATTGTCCCAGCTCTACTGTCATGAAGGTTTAATGCTCATGAGTGGGAGCACAGATAGTGAAACGATCCTTTCTTTTAGCAGTCTTGCTCATGACATTTCTTTGTAATGACACAGTATACTCCTTTCTGATAAAGATTTTTGAACAGCTTGAAAACTGAGGACATTTAGGTAACCAAAAGACTTTGAAGTTTTATATGCTTTTACAAGTGGAAGTGTTTAAGAGATGGGTAGAAGTTGTGCTGAGGGACATGGTTTAGTGGTTTTGATAGACCTAGGACAAAGGTTGGACTCAATGATCTTGAAGGACTCTTCCAACTGAAACTATTCTATGATTCTAAGCAGACCTGCACCCTCAAAAATGATGAAATCTCTTATAACCCATCTAGAGGATTCCGCTGTCTTCCTCACCACATAGAACTTAACAAGGGCTAAAAGAAAGATATTTTTATGTATGTTTTTATAGAATTATTCTTAAAATAATGTATGGAATTGTATAGAGGATAATTTTGTTTCTATAGCTTTTAAACCCAAACTTACAGACTTCTGTTATATTCCGCACACACATACTTTCCAAGTATGTTTCAAAGACAGTCAAAAGGATATAACAACAATATCACTTTCCATTTAATTCTAAATTATTTCCTCATAAAAGTAAATTTTTGGCAACCAAATTTATTTTTTAAAAATAAACTTTCTGAAGGATCAGTAATTTTAACCAAAGCCCTGAGGATGAAATGCACCAAGCCATAAGGAATGAAAGTATTCTTGCATTAAGAAGATTGCCCTGGAGAAAAGATGAATTAATCTGATTCACTCTGAATTAGTCAGATTTGGGTGTTTGGTGAATTGGGAAAAATGTAGCAGATTGTATATTTCAGCATGGGATATGCTCACTACATGAAAGTAGCAAAGTACAGGTCCAAGTGTATGTATTTTATGAGGACATGATGGACCTCTACAACCGCAGAAGACACAGAAAAGGAAAGGTCGGCAATTTTTTTGACCATCAGATAAGAGCTGCCTTTGATGAGAGCATTCTTAAATTTCAGTCCTCTTCCTGTACATTACATGCATCGCAGATACATGTCTGAAGTGCTGCTGTGAGAAGGTTAACATTTACTCATTTAATAGCGTATGTTAAGAATAGCAAGTTAATTGTTCCCCAGAGCACAAAGGATTAAAGTTCACAAAGTGGTAATTTGTGAGAGAGAAGATGTGAACAACTCTCTCCAAGGTTCCCGTTTGTTGGAGGCATGTAAAGCAACTTAGTGCACAGATGGATTTATCTAAATTTGGGGTGGTCTTAACGTACATCAGTTTTGGTTTAGTAGACACGAAATGAATAAAACAAATCAAAATCCAAGAGTAGAAATTTCATCAGAAAGATTTTGGTTTGCTATTAGAAAACAGCTTTCTAAACACTGGAGTAATCTACCTGAGAAAATAGAATTCTCCATCAATCACTATTCATAGAGAGAGATTAGACAGCCCAACTCTTGTGAGCGGTCTGGAAGGGAAAACAGGTAAGATCACTTCTCAGCGTGCTCCACAGCCCTATTTTACATAGTCTTGAGTCAAAGAACAGGAGTCCACCATCTCCTTTGTAGGTGGTTAACTTTCATGAGCCACAGCTCTGGAAGAGACCATGTGGAGAAGAGTCATTTAAAACACTCTGGTGGCAAACATTGTTTCCTTGTGTGTGTTTAAACTGGTGGCAGTTTCATCTTGGGTCCTAACCAAACTGCTTATCATACAACCCAATAACCAGATTACAGTTAGGTAAAATGTTATAGTTCAGAGCTTGAAATGTTTTAACAAAGCCTGGAGACTAAAGGAACCCCAACAAATATCTCCCATGCTTTAGTTGTTGTAACAGTGGAAATAAAAGCAAAACCATGCTCTTTTACTACTTGGCATTTCATATTTGTTTAATGAGCAAGATATACTTCTAGTTTGTTTGAGAGTGGGTAGCTGTTTGGAGCAAAATTCCTTCATTGTAACTCATCTTTTGTTCTGATTGACAAAAATGAATCCATGTATTTTGTTACAGTGTTATCATGGTAGAGCTTCCTTCTTTACCCACTGGAGTGGGTAAATTTGTGAAAATATGTTCTAATAAAGAAGACAATCTATTCTCTCTAGTTTAGTCTAGAAACTATTTTCCTGGATCAGACGTATTTCTCCCATTCTCCATAAAAATATGTGTTGTTGTCAAAATAAGAGAACTACTTACAAGTACATTTATTTCCAACTTCATATTCTTTAATGCTTCACTGTTTTACTTTTTGTGCTTTGTCTCCAGGGCCCTCTTCCTTTGTAAATAATGGAAATGAAGATTGCTACATGATTTTGAGCAAGTTGAAAAGTTTCTATCTTTAGTATCTTCCTCCATTTTGCTGGCAAGTGAAGTGAATTTTCCATTAATTTCTTCTGTTCCTAGATGCCTTAAAGTGACAGATGATGAAAAGGATAGTGAACTGCATGAATATCTGTGTTTTGTCAAAAAATATGTAAATGAACAAGAACATGCAAAGAAGATGTAAGAAGTAAAGGATAGAGGGCAATTGTTACTGAGGCAGCAGTAGCAGGCAGCATATTTATTGAGTAGCTGAATGGATGAATACGAATATATGGCCAGATATGATATACTTGAACAGCAACATTTACTATCATTGCAGGCAACACTAAAACGTTCATTCTTCCACCTTCTTCCAACTCACTTTCTTTGCTGACATTTTTCATGTTCTAGTTCACACAAGTTGCCCCAGTACAATTCAAAGCGATAAAGATTCTTTCTTTTCTCGCTGAAAGGCTTTGTTTGGGTTTGTGTGAAAAGACATGTTAATAAAAAAACATGCCTACTTAGCCTAAGAAATGTGTTCCTGTGCTAACCCTGTTCCACCTCTTTAGAACAGGTTTTTTTACTAGTTCGTAGTCCAAAGTTAAAATGCCATTTTTCATTCTCCAGAACAGAATAAGCTCTCTGACTTTATTTTGATGACACAAAATGCAGTTAGAGCAGGAGACTTTGACAGTTTCTTAGAAAAACTTTTCTAAATCAGGACCAACATAAAATGTAGTTCTCCAACCTTTGTTTAGATGTTTGAAGTTATCAATTTCATGCATTTAAAGAGACACCCAAACACCACGAAACTCCTGCTCAATGCAGCGGGATATAATATGTTTTAGACTAAGTGACAAAACTTTCAGCTAAAGTTTCGGGTTGACCATTTCAGGAAGTCCTATGTTGCATCATAGAATGAATGTTTAAAATGTAGGATCTGTACAGGCATTTTGTCATTCATTATCAATATTCTTTCAGGTCAGGAATGTAGCACCACTTGGCCATTAAATCTTTCCTTTACATACTAATAATTTTAGCCTGGATGAAAATACACACTAATGATGAAGATGGCCTTGGTGCTGTTCAAGACATTGTTAAGCAAAAATAGACAGAGATGAAATTTAATATACTGTCCTGGTTAGTTATCTGATACATACACTATTGATATGATTACTGTATGTTTTTTGCAGTCTGGAATTGCTTGAGAAAACTTCTGATAATAAAACATGGGTTTATAATAGTTTGCATATTATGTAATTCCTCACACATCAAAATAAGAGAAAAAAAATGTAAAATGCTGCCTGAGTTGATAGCACTTTACATCTTCTCTACCTTATTTATGGCTTGATTCTTGTGTAATATTTTTGTACTCATTTTTCGTTCATGTAATGGAAGAGAGTAAGTGCTTTGGATGACCCCAATTTTACTTGATAAGAAAGGAACCTTTTTTCATTTTCAAACACCTTGAAAGAAAATAGCGAAATAGGAAGATTAGACTTGGATTAAACTCTCCCATTAGGAACAATATAGTTTATCCAGTCATTTATTATAGTCAATAATTGCATGAGTATGGCACTTATGCAGGATAAGAAAGATAGACATTCAAGTTCCTTGCTATTTTCAGATAGCCCAACCTCCATTTTCTACCTTATAGTAAAGCTGACTTCAAAGCTTTAAGTAATATTGTTGTGGGCTACTTTGGCTTCTCCGATAAATTTCTTGCAGTCTACTCATATGGGATAACTGAACATAGATAATGAATAAGAATTTAAACATTTACCTAGTATGTAGGATATTTATATCCTTCCTCCCAATCCAATAAGTAATTTCAGAATTCTTTTCACAAAGAGAAGCAGAAGAGAGTGAAAGCGAGCTTCCTCAGAGTACCCTGGAGCACTCTTAAAAGTGAATTGTGTGGCTTCAAATATTTGTGTTATATCACCAAGGAAAGAAAGTGGCAAGTAATGTCCTTTTGTAGGTCTGTGAACTTAGCTTATTTCCTGTTTATTTCAGAGAAAACTGTTGCGTCCAGTCAATTTTCAAATGGCTTCAGCTCCTCTAAAACTTCCATTTTTGAGACAACACACTGTCCATTCTTGTTTGAGTTCATTCACATATTGTGGTAACGGTTATCAAATCTGGAAAGAAACAAAATCACAACAACCCCTACCCTCCAAAAATACCCACACCACCACTACAACAATAAACCTCGTAGTTTTACCTAGGAAAATTGAGTGTTCCTGGCTGAAATGTTATTTTGTACCCTTCAAAATCTGCCTCCCTCACTGAAGTCCCAAGTGAGCAGAATGTCAAAGAGGAAAAGTGATGCTGCATGCTGTTTTGAATAGGTCACAAGGAAGTAGCAGAAACACCATCACTCTGTACGACCTCTCCTCCTTTCTTCTTCTCCCAGATTTATACACTGAACGTAACATTATGGTATGGTATGGTATGGCATGGTATGGTATGGCATGGTATGGCATGGTATGGTATGGTATGGTATGGTATGGTATGGTATGGTATGGTATGGTATGGTATGGTATGGTATGGTATGGTCAGTTGGGATCAGCTGTGTCCCCTCCCAACTTTTTGTGCACCCCTTCCCTGCTCACAGGTGGGGTGAAAAGCAGAAAAGGCCTTGGCTCTGTGTAAGCACTGCTTAGCTATAGTGGCAATATCCCTGTGTTATCAGCACTGTTTTCAGCACAAATCCAAAACATAGCCCCGTACTAGCTACGACAGAGACAATTAACTCTATCCCAGCCAGTCACCACACTATCAGACAAAAACACGACACAGTTTAATCACTCCACCAAGCGGGCAGACTTCAGAGGACGTTTCAGTCAATGTCTATATGGCACTTGGATGCTACCTTAGATTCCTTGTGAATGTAGAGGTCAAAGGATAATTAATCCTCACCACCTCCCATGCTTTATTTTTATCAAAGGCATCACCTGAGCCAAGGCAATGGGAAAAGTGATATACATTACAGAGATGCTTCTTGCGGTGATCCACGTCACTCTTATTTTTCAGGTAAAAGAGTAATAGAATGCGCTGGGTTGGAAGAGACCTCTAAAGGTCATCTAGTCCAATCCCCTGCAGTGAGCAGGGACATCTTTAACCAGATCAGGTTGCTCAGAGCCTCATCAAGCCTGGTCTTGAATATCTCCAGGGAAGGGTCCTCCACCACCTCTCTGGGCAACCTGTTCCAGGGTTTCACCACCCTCATAGTAAAGAATTTCTTCCTAATGCCTAATCTAAATCTACCCTGTTCTAGTTTAAAACTATTGCCCCTAGTTCTGTCACTACAAGCCCTTGTAAACAGTCCCTTCCCAGCTTTCTTGTAGGCCCCCTTCAGGTACTGGAAGGACATGCCACATACTGAAAGAAACATGGCAGCGTATGGAGTCAAGTTTATTGTGATTTTAAACACATGTTTCTCATCAATCTATTGATAGTTTTAAAAATCATAGTAAAGAAAATAACTTTGCAGATTTTTAGCTGTTATTCCTTACAAAAACCATTAGTATCGTGCCTATAGTTTCAGAGCTGCCTTTGCTGCCCTGCTTCCTCTTCAACCATAGTAAAATAAGCCAGTATAAATGTTACCTCTATATCCAAGGACATATTAGCTACTTTCTTCTCTTACCTGACACATGCAATGACTGATATTATTACACTCAAATTCCTACTACAGGGAAGAGTCAACTATCTATTCTAAAGGAGGGTGCTGGGTGGGTTTGTGTAAGGAGTAGTGGTGTATCCAAATAATTATTGGCATCCCAAGATCCTTAAGGGGACAAATACGAACACAGGAGCTTCCTCTTCCTTAGTCTTGTGTCTTCCCATCAGTTCCCAGTTGTCATTGCTACAAAGGGCTGCTGTTTTTTTGCCCACTGACTCCCAATCACTGTCAGACTGGTTCTGTACTGGGGATCACAGGGCAAAGATAGAGAGCCCATAGGCACTGCTCCTCTCAGCAGCTGCCAAACCAGGCTGAGCCCAGCTGGAGCCACAGAGAGCCTGGAGGAGCCTTGAGACCCTTTGCTGCTGGGGCAGAGCAAAGCCTGCAACCTGTTACTAATCACAGCAAAAATCATATATACTGAGCTGCATTGTAAGCTCTTGATCAAGTATCACCCAAGAGGGAATTACCCAGAAAAAAGCACAACAGTGGCAAGTTCCTTGTAGGCAGATAGCCACTTCAGCACTTCTCCAGGTGAGTCAGAAAGAGCATATGGAAGTAGTTGGGATTTGTGCATTTAATGAATATTTTGTTGCAGCTCCTTCTGTAAGGCTGACTGAAAATTTAGGTTAGCACTTTTTGCTGTGGATGACTTTTTTGGTCCTTGGGATTTTCTTGGTAGCACAATTTTTTCCACTGTATTATGTCTGATAAGATAGAACAAGAGACATCTAAGACAGGGGTCACGCTCTTCCAAGTTGCAACAGTTAATGTGAACTGTCAGCCTGCAGCTGTTAGTGTTAGCACTGCTTTTGGCAGAACAAATCTTCAGCTAATGCATAGAGTATAAGGGTTTGAGAGGTTTAGAGGACAGTCAGTAGAGAATTTATACTTACTTTATTTTTCTGCTATGGTTTTTTTAATCTTAAATGCCAGATTAACCAAGTCTTACAAAGCATTGCATGTAAGGTGAACATTGCATAGCTATTATCCTTCCTTTGAAAATAAACATTTTGGCTTAAGAATTATTTGGAAAGTAATTAAAATTTCCCTAGTGAATAGTTAATATGAAGTTATTTAATACTTCTTTTTTTTTTTTTTTTTTTCTATCTGAAAATTTATAAAAATACGTGATAGATTTCTTTCCTGTTTGTAAAGTTCCTGGGTAGTATATGTTTCTCCCATTTTTCCTGAAATGTTTCTGCACCTTGGGACAATAGAACCACAAGTTCAGACAAACTCCTTGAAATTGTTAAGCAGAAGTGATTCATCGCCCAAAGTCAGTGTACATCAATGAATGAATAAATAAAGAGAACCAGCGTGACACCTGAAGGCAGCTGGGTTTTCAGACCCCCACCTCAGATAATGTACCTGGCTCACTGCCTCCTTTAGGAAGGGCGAACAAGAAATTATAATGCCTGGCTGCTCCTAACTCCAGGGTCAGAACAGGAAAGTAAATAAGCTTTTTATCCCTAAGCAACAAAGAGAAAAGCTTTTTAGTGTAAGCTTGTAGAAAATCTCACACTGGTACCTCCTGGACCAGAAGTTGACACTCCTTCACTTCTCTAACTGCCCAAGTGTTGGTTTGCTCTTTTTTTTTTTTCACCTGTAGTGAATACTTTAGTCATAGTTTGAAAGCAATAACAAAATGTCATAAAAGACACTATTATCTTTTTCATTGTTTGTTAAATATTTTTTTAAACTTGGACCACTATGTCTAGAAGGCAGGTGAAATGTTAGGAAAACATGATTAAATATTTTATGAATATTTGATTTAATACATGTGTTTCTATGTCTTCTAAGATGTTGAATGTAGCTGTTAACCTATGTAAGAAAAATTTCTTTTTTAAGTCTTTACTTTTTGGAAAAAAGGATGATAATATAAAGTATTTTCATCCAACTGTAGTCTCTACACAGATCAAAGCTAAAAGTTGTGTCAACATCTTAAATGGAAGAGAATAATTACTTGAAAGTAGTTGTACTATAAAGTAAGATATAAGCATGACCAAACAATTACTGTAGATTCTGGAAATCTAAAAATTATTTGGCGAAAGATGCACATAGGAAACTCAGAAGATCACAGGACTCTACCAACAGCAGTGATTTAAAAGTAGTTGCATGCAGAAATTAGGTGAATGTTTCTAAACAGTGAAAACTAGTTCTATCACAAAATATTGAGCCTTTCACAGTGATTCTTACCCTTAATATCAGCTTTATTCCTTCTGGAAAATGTATAAAACTAACTTTCTGTATTTTTATATGCTAAGTTTTTATCTGATTTTCTTCTACACATAAGATTTTTCATATACATTGTTGTAAAACATACATACAGACTTTGTAGTCTTGTATTTATTTTCATTTTCTTCACACGTAGACCTAACTTTCTGCATTTTGTAGTACTGCCTATGGTCTCGATTTTCCTTTCACATGAAAATTCCTTTTCTTTTGCAGGTTAACTTAATTTTTCAGTAGGGTATTCAAATCTGATTTACCAGCATGGTGGGAAGTCTGCAAACCTTACAGAAGCATTTCATATGCTATCAATTGTTTCCTTATAAACTGAAAAATAATTATGTGCTTTTTACTTATTTATATACATCTAAAAGTAGTTAATGCTTTGTCTGACTCTGAAGTGGCCCTAGCATTTTCTTGAAATGTGAGACACCGTTACTAGCTTCAGTTTTTTCCTCCAAGAGTAGTGTTTTTCTCTCTGGAACAAATGTATTTTAAAGGGATATTCTCCAACACATCACCCATAACAGAAGCTATAGTCCATGTCAATATTTTCATAATATTAATTGCATTTCCTAGTGTAAGCAATTTAAGACAATGAAGGCCATTGGCACTGATACTTTTAATTGTAGAATAAACCAGAATGTAAAACAGTGGCAAAAGAAGCTATTCACTCTGATTTATTAATGAAAGAAGAAAACAAGTTGTCACCGCGGCACACTGATCCGTTTGGAAGGAATACTCGTTGCGTTTTATTGCACTGTAACTTCCTTAAATTTAGAATTTTGACTTGAGTAGAATGCATGTGCAAACCCAAGTCTGCACCTTTCCCAAGGATGGGTCAGTGTTTTCATGTACAAATTGCAGTGTCAATTATATTTCATTGCAGTTACACAATGCAATATTTTACAACTGAGAAATAAATAACGTGTGGTTCTTTGTGAAGATTCTTACTCTCTCTGGTAATCATAGTAATTTTAAAAAATTGGGAAGGAATTAAACTAACAGTTATCTGATCTATCTACTGCCATTTTCAGAATTGCTCATTGTAATGTTTTTAGTCTTTTGTTCAATTTTGTTTTAAAAGCTTCATATAACATGGTCTCCACTATTTCCATGGGGAGGCCATTCAATTTAGAAGAGAAATAATGACAGCTCTTAAGTGGGTTCCCCCCGCCCCCAGCCTTAATTTAGGCTCACTGAATGATCTGCTTCCTTTGGGCATATTTGCTCAAGGTGACATTAGAGAACACTGGGAAAAGAGCAAACTGCTTCAAAATATTCAGGCTAAAAATTCCACCAAACCCACTAAAATTTAAAGCCATCACTGCACAGAGTGGAGTTAGTTCATGTTGTGTCTTTTAAAGGGCATTGCTGTTGTAAAGAATACCGAAATTCACAAATGTAAAACCTTCAGCCTATAGTCTAATAATAGAAGAAAGAAAACAAAGGTATTATTAAGATGTTTAATGACTCTTGCAAAAGGTTAAGCTTGCAACCTGCAGTAGCACACACATTGTGTTTTGTTGATTTTTGGATACTAGTATGTTAGATGTAACTTTCTACCCTCTTCTTTTGAATGTCCAGACTTGATTATTCATACTTGTTTTCCGTTACTTTATTTCTGATGACAGCCTGGAGTTGTTACTCTCTGACCTGGACTGGTTGTCCTCCACTCCCTAGGCAGTCACACAGAAATTCTGCCCTCCCCATGAAGGTGACCCAAAGGATTTCTATGCTATGCCTGTTCCACTAAACTGGCAGTGCCAGGGAAGGTTTTGAGCAGTCCCTGACTGCTTATGGAGGCCCTTCACTTCTCATTCAATACTCTTCATCATCTGATGTATGCTGCTAAAGTTTTGGCTTCTATTTCTGTCAGTGACCACAGCCTTTATTGCCTTCTCAAGGTGTGCACTAACAAATGTTTCCGTATATTTCCTCAGGCAGCTGCTCATACTTGTGAATCTTGCTGTGAGTCTCAGCAAAGACACCTCTCTGCTGCCTTCTAAACTTAAACTTTTCTTCAGTGACATAGCCAGAGGAATAAGATAAATAAATAAAATTAATAAAATAGTAAACCAAAATAAGATAAAACAAAAAGCAGGTAGACTGCTCTTCTGATGAGATCATTACACATAACTATGGTCCCTGCTACATCTTAATTCCTTCTCCTTCCCATCTGAGAGGATTCATCTCATTTATTATTATCTCTCTTCTGAGGGGCCACGGGTTTACATTTCAGATAAGGGCTTAAACTTAATGTAAATAATAAGCCAAATGACCATGAATAAAATTAACTATTGTCACAATGGTCTTAAACAGAAACGTTGACTGCATTTTATTTATTTATTCAGCTAGAGGTACACACAAGGAAATAGAACAAAGTAATTTTTCTAAGGCAATCTTTACTTTACACATCCATGTCTTGGTTGCTCAGACATTTGAGGAATTAGGATTTAAATGTACATTCACATAATGGATAGGACTTTCACTGGTAACAAAACGCATCACAAGTACTTAAAGACTCAAAAATACTAGACTCATATAGGTTTTATTTTCATCACAGAGCATTAAATTTACAGAACTCTATTTAAAACATTTATTTTATAATATCATACGAGTTCTCAAGTTTCAACATTTCTAGGAATAACAAGACATCTTAATTTGGCATTATTAAAATGAAAAAGGCCTTGTTTGTCAATTATAGATGTGTGAAAAATAATTTTGATAAAAAGAAACATGCTTGAAAGAGAAAATGTACTTGCAAAATATGTTATTTGACCTGATTTTACTTTATTAGTTAACTTTATTTTTAAAAAAAAAATAATATTGATCTCTTGTTAATGAAAAAATATGAGATAAGAAGCTTTTTGCTTAGATCACGGGTGAAGGAAAAGCAATGAAATAAGTTCTAAAGGAGCCCAATACTTATTTTATTAAGAACAGCCTTGTAGCAGTTTTCAAGTCACTAAATGTTTGTTTCTTTTTATCTCTTTATTTTTCACTAGATAGTGTTTTCCTGTTTTATTGGTATTAAATTACACTCTAATGTAGCCCTACATGTTGTTCAGGTATTGTATGAAAATATATAGGTGAGGAGCTTGTAGGAGCAAATGGGCAACAGCAGATGAAATACAAATCTGCAAATTTACTCTGCAGCTCTTGAGAAATAAATGTACAGACAGAATGTAAATTTGTTTCCACTAGCTAATCAGCAGGCATGGATTTGCATAAATGAGCAAAAAAAAATTATATGGTGTTCCTAAGTCTCCACGCATTATCTGTGTTCTATGATTGGCTGAGACAATTCAATTTCAGTATAATAATTAAAAGCTACATGGCCTAATGGGAACATTCAGACTTTTAAGAAGATAGTAAGTGTTCTTTATCATCATAAATTAGAAAAATACATTCAATTAGTGTATTAAAATACTATGCATTGCCACAATATGTTTTAATCATCTGTCAGGGTGAAATGGCACAATCACATTTCAGTATTTTGTTCAGATGTGGTTGTTTACAAAGTAATAAAGGTTCAGTAAAAGAAGAATAGAAAAGAAAGCCTCGATTATAGTTTGTAAAGCAACTTTTGAGGTGTTCTTCCTTTCTTTCCTCAGTTTTTTTCTAGGCAAGGACACTCAGAGCACCTGGCTGCTAATACATCAAAGTGCGGTTTGACTGAATGCTTTTTCTAAAGCTGTAAGACCAAATTTGAACAGAATAACCCAGTTCAAGAATCATTTAATAATGAAGTGTAGATATAGTACATACTTCTTTTTTAAGATGTGCTGAAACTTACACAGTGTCATTCTGAGTCTGGTTTTCTTTTGATGCACACGTATGTGTCTGAGTGCATGAACGCCATTGAGGAAATTGTGTTCCTGTTCATTGCAAGGTCTCTTAAATGCTGATTAGATGACATCAAAAGTTTATTAATTTAGTAAGAACAATATTAACGGTTATCTCGGGAAAAGAAGGACCCCAGTCTAGACCTAATCAAATGTGTGACTTTCAGTTATGGTGGTCTAGTTGCATTGCTGATATGAAATGTGATTGTGCCGTAACTAGTTTGATCAAAGGGCATGTGGAGAACTGCTGGTTTTCTAGTTTCTCTTCCTCTGTCTCTCTTCTCTTCCATACCACAACATAATTTCTAAATGAATACTTTATAAATGTTGAGGCCTTTAGTAAACAGGATGATCCTGTATGACTGACTATACAACACAAAAGACTTGAAAGCAATGAATGCTGCTAGAAAGTGTGAACTTCGTTTTGATTCTCTTGAACTTAAAGTTTTTATTACCTGGAAAATGTATCCCAAATCTGTGTATCCGCAAGTGTGTTATTAAAAAAAATAAAATAATTACCTTCCCTAAGCTCTGAAAGTCTATGCACAATGTCACATGTGCATAGAAAAATTATATAAATTGTAAGTAGTATCCTAATGCTCACATTGTGAGAAGCCTTTTGTTCCCCCCCCCCCAAAAAAAAGAAGCTGATTTTTTTGCAGGTTTCTAGATTTCTTTTTGAAATTCTTGCCCTGTTTCAGAGATGTAAGAGCTCTAAGTTTGTTCCTAACTACATGAGGAAAGAGAATGCTAGATACAGGTGTCAACTCAGTGGGCCTAAACGTACCTTGCCTTTTTCTGGTGCAAGCTTCATAGCTCAGGGAGCTGATCTCTACTGAGCCTTTCGTATTTTGCCTTACCTAATAAAGTAAAGCCTTTTATATCACTCCCTGAAATACATTTAAACTAGTAATAAAATCTCTTTTACAGTAATTGTGTTGGAAAGCAGCATCAGAAAAATATGTAGAGACAAGCAACAAAGCCAGTAAATAGGGCAACCTGATTTCATAGCAATGTTGAGAATCCATCTTATTAAAATATGATGTCCTCAGAACTACGTCCTTTGTAACTTGGTTTCAAAAGTAGCATCTAGCAATTACTTTGCTTGGAGGTGTGATGACTGATGGTCTTAGCTATCATTTGAAATTCAGCTTTTTGCCTTTATGCATCAAATGTAGGGAACTGGCTTCATCTTCACAATCAGAAACTGAATGTGCTGCAGTTTAAAAATTAAAAATGAAAAGCCTTTTGATTGATGTTGCTTTTAATTTAGTTGAAGTCATAAATCATCCTACGACTTTCTGTGAAGGATGTTATATAAATATTTTCTATTCATAAATGGGTCACAAAGTGCCCTCTGCCTTGGTCTCTTGCCTACCATTTTTTTCACACCAAATACAGTGTAATGAAATTAGTTTCAGAGTATATGTATTGTAAACACACACATCTTATGCATGAGTCAGTACAATATTCAGTGTCACTCTTAATTTTCAGACATTACTACATTGCTGTAAAATAAATGCCACCAAAATCAAGTCCATGGTTAAAAGAGTTTGTAATTTTAATTTAAAGGAGTAAATTCTATGAGTGGCAAAATTATATGTGAAGATTGATGTAGAAATTCATACTCCTTTTTCACAGTGAAGTTGAATACAATTCTCAGTCTTAGGACAGCCGAACTGTTGCTACATTAGAGAAAAAAAAAATTTAAAAAAAAAAAAAAAACAACCAGCAAATAAACAATGTGATGGATCTATTGGAGGGGGTCCAGAGGAGGTCCACAAAAGTGATCAGAGGGCTGGAGCACCTCTCCTGCGAGAAGAGGCTGAGGGAGTTGGGGTTGTTCAGCCTGGAGAAGAGAAAACTCTGGGGAGGCCTTAGAGCGGCCTTTCATTACCTCATGGGGGCTACAGGAAAGCTGGGGAGGGACTTTTTATATGGGTGTGTAGTGATAGGACAAGGGGTAATGGTTTCAAACCAGAGCAGGGTAGATTTAGATTAGACGTTAGGAAGAAGTTCTTTACTGTGAGGGTGGTCAGACACCGAAAATAGGTTGCCCTAGAGAAGCTGTGGATGCCCCCTCCCTGGAAGTGTCCAAGGCCAGGCTGGACAGGGTTTTGAGCAACCTGGTCTAGTGGAAGGTATCGCTGCCCATGGCAGGGCGGTTGGAACTAGATCATCTTTAAAGTCCCTTACAACTCAAGTCACTCTATGATTCTATGAAGTCACAGGCAAGGAAATGTAGAGAAGATAAATTCCAGCTCATTATTATTAAGCAATGCTTTATCCTGTCAAACAACTTCTATTAATAATACTGAATGTTCTCTGGCTCACTTTGTCAATCAAGGTTTAATTTAAAGCATAACAAAAATAAATATTCAATAGCATGAGTTAAAAGAAACCCAAAAGCTACATATATTTTTCCTATTGCAGTTTTATTTTCACTTCCCTGCTGTTAGAGTGTTTTCATCAGTCCATAGGTCAAAACTAAAAACTGTGCTAACCTGTGTGGCTCCTCAGCGATGTGGTTAACGGTTCCTAAGGGACCATTTTTAGAAATTGTTAGGCTATATTGTTTTTTACCTCAGATATAGTTAACCTTCCGCAAAAGTAGTATCATTGTCATTAGCCAAAAATGCAGGGATAACCACACTAGATGAGATAACTAGCATGCCTGGTCTGGTGTCCTCTCAGTTAACAGTCAAGAAAAAAGAGAAGTAGAAAGAAAATTAGTAATCCAATTTTCTGATCAATCACAAATGACCTGACCTGGCAGTGTGAGACATTCCTCTTAACGCTGGGAAATTCAGACTGTAGTATGCCTTAAAGGAAAGGAAATATGCTCTCATCATAAAAAAAAAAATAAAAAAAATAAAAAAAAATCCTTTGTGATACAAAACTAGTGGTCATTTTACCTTGTGAACACTTCATAGAATCATAGAATGGCTTAGGTTGGAAGGAACCTTAGAGATCATTTAATCCAACCTCTCTGCCATGGTTAGGGATGGCGCTCAACTAGACTTGGCCTTGAACATCTCCAGAGAGGGGGAATTCACAGCCTCTCTGGGCAATCTATTCCAGAGTCTTCACACCCTCATACCGAAGAATTTCTTCCTCAGATCCAATCTAAACCTATTCTCCTTCAATTTAAATCCATTTCCCCTTGTCCTACTGCTGGACATTCTTGTAAAAAGTACCTCTCCAGCCTTCCTGTAGGTTTCCTTCAGGTATTGGAAGGCAGTTACAAGGTCCCTCCAGAGCCTTCTCCAAGCTGAACAATCCCAGCCCCTCAACCTGTCCTCGTAGTAGAGGTGCTCCAGTCCCTGGATCATCTTTGTGGCCCTCCTCTGAACTGATTCCAACAGATCCATGTCCCTCTTATGGTGGGGACACCAGAACTGGACGCAGTATTCGAGGTGGGATCTCACAAGAGCAGAGTAAAGGGGGAGGATCACCTCTCTTGATCTGCTGGCCACACTCCTCTTGATGCATCCCAGGACACAGTTGGCCTTCTGGGCTGCATGAGGGCACTGCCGGCTCATGTTGAGCTTCTCGTCTATCAGCACCCCCATGTCCTTCTCTTCAGGGCTACTCTCAACCCACTCTGTGCCCAATTTATAACTGTGCCTGATACCGGCCAACTCAAGTGCAGGACCTTGCATTTTGACTTGTTGAACCTCCTACAGTTTACAGTGGCCCATTTCTCAAGCCTGTCAAGGTCTCTGTGGATGGGAGGTCTTTAGCTTTTCTGAGCTGGTTTCTCATTTCATGAGTAATTTCCTTGTTGTCGTTCCAGGCTACCAGTCCTTGCTTCCACCCTTTGTGGATTCCCATTTCGTATTTGATTTTGGCCAGCAGTTCCTTGTTCATCCATATTGGTTTCCTGACGTTTTTGTCAGACTTCTTCTTTTTAGGGAGGCAGTGCCTTTGAGCTTGGAGGAGATGACCCATGAAAGTCAACCAGTTTTCCTGGGCTCCCAATTGCTCCAGGGCTTTGTCCCATGGTTCTCTACCAAGAAGGTTTCTGAAGAGGCCAAAGTCAGCTCTTCTGAAGTCAAGGGTTTCAAGCTTGCTGAGCTGCCCTTAGGTTCTTAAATTCCCCCATCTCGTGGTCGCTGCAGCCAAGGCTATCCATAAGATTAACATTGCCCACCAGTCCCTCCCTGTTGGTGAGAACAAGGTCTAGCACGGCACCTCTCCACATTGGTTCCTCTGTCACTTGGAGGAGGAAGTTATCATCAATGTATTCCAGGAATCTCCTGAATTGCTTATGCCCTGCTGTGTCGTCTCTCCAACTGATATTGGGGTGGTTAAATTCACCCATGAGGACCAGGGCATGTGAATGAGCAATGACTCCTATTTGTCTACGAAGGGCAGCTTGGTCCTCCTGGTCAGGCAGTCTGTAGCAGACCCCTACTGTAATGTCATCTACCCTTCCTTTCACCCTAGCCCATAGACACTTGGTCTTTTCATCATCATTTGCCAGGTGTAGCTCCATGCATTCTAGCTGTTCATTGATACAGAGGGCAACACCCTGCCCCTGTCTCCCCTGCCTGTCCTTCCTGAAGAGCTTATACCCTTCTAATCCAACACAACAATCGTAGGAGTCATTCCACCATGTCTCCGTGATGCCGATTAAATCTTAGCACTGCATGCACACAAGCATCTCCAGCTCCTCTTGTTTATTGCCCACACTGGAGGCATTCTCATAAAGGCATTTGAGCTGGGCCCCTGAGAAAGTATCTGGAGCCCCCGATGAAGTACAGTTGCACTTCAGCTGGGCTAGTGGTTTTGTTCCCAATGTTGCTATGCTTTTCCAAGAGTCGTTTACATTTGATCTGGTTGTAACCCCTTCCCTCTCCATATTTTTAATCTGAACTACCTGAAACTATTAAATTTCACAAAATCAGTACCTTGTATAAACCAAATTAGAATAATTTCTTGCCTCTCAGCTTCACTAAATGTGCCCCCTCCTCACCCCCAGCTTCTCTTGATTTCCCTTTTGAAGACACAAAGAAGTTAAGTGCGTGCTCTGAATTGATCTGTTCCATTTTCACCCATGAACTTTCTGGTGGATATTAAACTGGAAATGGCAGTTGTGCACAAGACTTTGTTACTAATGTACCCCCGCCTGAGAATGGCAATAATAAATCTGAACCTTCTGTGTACGTACTATGAACATCACTACCCTGTGGGTATCTCAGGAAACCAGTAAGATTTTCTTAAAAAGCATTCATTGTATAGTATTCCTGTGCATTAAATTGGAGTTAGTTGCGAAAATCTGGTTAATTTACTAGTAGAATATTTGAAAGTGGTTTTGCTTTGATCAATTAAGACAAAGTAAAGATGAGTTAAAGAGGTATACTGAGAACTATTTCATCATCTTTTAATGGATGGAGTTGACTATTTGCTTTCCTATTCATTGCTTTCTTCCAAACACCCTGAGTTCTTGTCACCTAAGGATGGTTGCTATATACAGTCCGATTACAACCTGTCTATACCTGTATAAACAGGAAAATCTAATTATATAAAAGGAAATAAATCACTCTGAGGGTAGTCAAACACAGGGACAGGTTGGTCCCTAAGGTTGTGGTTTCTGTCTTTGATGATACTCACAGCCTGACTTAACAAGACCCTGGGTAACCTGACCTAACAAGTCCTACTTCAAGCAGGATGTTGGACTAGCTGACTTCCAGGGGTGCCCTCCACCTAAATTATTGTGTGAATCAGTGATCTTCTAACTGGACTCATGGTACCATCCCTATTTGTCCACTTGAAAGCAGGCAGCCTTAGATCTTCTGTGTATTATTCATCAGAAGTTGCAGGTCGTATTTCCCAGATCTACTTGTTATTTCATCTGTACAGAGGAATATGATTCCATAAAATTTTAAACTATATGGATTTCTACATCTGAAAGGCTTTCACTTGCTAAATAAGTATTAATGCCTAGACTAGCTAAAAATACTGGTTACATTATGATTCAATATCCATTTGGAGTCCTTGCCAAATGGAAAGTGCTGACTATCTTATTGCAAAGCTTTTTCCTGAGTAACCATGGATTACGGACTGAATGCATTCAGATTATTAGAGAATTAACTACCAGAAATGTATATGGAAAGAAAATTATTCTATGTCTTTTCAATTCGGTATTCTCTCTATGATCCCTTACTACACCTTCCAGATCATTTTATGGACCAAAACTGGTGGAAATCTAAGTCTCTTCTGGGAGAGAATTCTAATGTCATTGCCATTCTGTTTTATAGTATTACTATGACAATTGTTATATTACAGAAGACGTCAGGAATGCTTAGCATCTTTTAAAGTGGGGTCATATTTACTCCATGGCAGACTGATCTTAGTCTCTTACAAAGTACATCTTTTCATACTTTATTTATTCTTAAACACAAAGTAACTGTGACTGAGAAATATATGAAGACTATCTATCAACTCCTCTTTTGAATTCCTTAGAATTAAAAGAAAAAGAAATAGAAAAGAAGTTGTACATGTAATAACATGTTCTACACTTTTATCTTACGCATTTTAGGTTTGGTAAGTTTTTTTCCCTTTCACATCTTAGTTATAATACCCACATTTTGTTTGTTTCGGTAAAGCTGCCATATTAAGGCAGCTAATTTGTTTCTACAACTTCTAAAATTAACTGTCACTGTACTTGTTCTTTCCTTTATGTTAACCTGATCAGTGTGTCTAATCTTTTGTATATTTATTCTGAGTTAACATTCTTTGTTCTTTGAGTCTCTGTACTCTCTTATCATTATTTTAATACTTTTTAGTAATTAAAGTGAAGTGACATACATATCTACAAAGCTTAAATGAATAAGACTTTCTGTTTAGCTTGGTAATATTTCCTGCATGTCCTCTTTTTTTTTTCTTCTCTAATTACAAATAAATAGAAGGAGGGTTTAGCTATATTCTAGTATATGATACTTCCTGTGAATTCTGTGATTGTTTTAATATTCTCATACAACAGCTACTCTTAAAAAGCTCCTATTTCAAAAGGTTCTGTTCATTGGAAAGATTTCACTAGTATTTTAAAAAGTGTCTTCCTTTCAAACTAGAATAACCTTTTTAAGTGTGTCCATCGTGTCCCCTGAAGTGTTGTGCACAAAGCTTCCAAGACTCTTTTCTGCTTCCACTAAATCAAAGATCTTTTCTACACTCCATCAAAGATATATTTACAGCTGTCCTCTTCAGGACTTGACTTACCATCTCCAAATGACCCATGGCTGATAAATTACTTATGAGTCCTGTTTGCTGTCATGACTTGTTAATGTCTAAAGGCCCTTTTAGTCTTTTACCAAACACTTCCAGGAATATCTTGTTGCAGAACACTAAAAATAAGCTATTGGAAGCACAGTTCTTGAGGTCCTTGACATTTCATTCCTTAATTGAAATGAGTACTTTGGAATTTCTGTAATGTCCACATATTTACAAGCTACATATGTTACAGTCTTTAATTGTAGAGTGCCTTGAGCAATGGATGGGAGAAAGGAAGCTTTTTAGGAGTCTCCTAAAATTTAGATGGGAGTCTGAAGAGTCAATAGGAGTGTGAGGAAAGATATGCAAAAAGGTGTAGAGACAGTAAAATAGAGTTTAGGAACCAGCTGGAATGCCATTTGACTCTCTCTGAATTGATTCAGGAAAAAAAGTCAAAAAGATATGTGGTTTGTTTTGTTTTGTTTTTTTCTCCATAGCTCGACTTTCAGCATATTCAGAAGTTGACAAAAGAAAAAGACGTGAGAAACTCAATCCCTTGCTCTACCTGGATTGGAGATTTCATGTGTGTCAGGGACAAACATTCCATTTACTAAGCAGTGAGGAATTTTCCATCTCTTCTGACTCAAGCTGTCCGCAACATGTTGAATATTAAACGTGATTTGGCCATTAAAGAATTAGCAAAAAAGGGCAAGTTTCTCTAGCCTTGTGATGCAATGCCCAGCAGGACATGACAAAACAAGAGGGTGGATTTACTGGCTGGCTATCATACTTAGTAGTGCATTGCAGACATATCCTAGGATATAGGGGACATCCACACATGACCATGACACCAAGCTGGGAGGAGTGGCTGACACACCAGAAGGCTTTTCTGCCATCCAGCGAGATCTGGACAGGTTGGAGAGTTGGGCGGGGAAAAATTTAATGAAATATAACAAGGGTAAGGGTAGGGTCTTGCATCTGGGTAGGAACAACCCCAGGTTCCAGTATAAGTTGGGGAATGACTTATTAGAGAGCAGTGTAGGGGAAAGGGACCTGGGAGTCTTGGTGGACAGCAGGATGACCATGAGCCAGCAATGTGCCCTTGTGGTCAGGAAGGCCAATGGCATCCTGGGGTGTATTAGAAGGGGGGTGGTTAGTAGGTCAAGAGAGGTTTTCCTTCCCATCTACTCTGCCCTGGTGAGACCCCATCTGGAATCTTGTGTCCAGTTCTGGGCCCCTCAGTTCAAGAAAGACAGGGAACTGCTGGAGAGAGTCCAGCACAGGGCAACTAGGATGATTAAGGGAGTGGAGCATCTCCCTTATGAGAGAAGACTGAAGGAGCTGGGGCTCTTTAGTTTGGAGAAGAGGAGACTGAGTTGTGACCTCATTAATGTTTACAAATATATAAAGGGTGAGTGTCACAAGGATGGAGCCAGGCTCTTCTCGGTGACAACCACTGATAGGACAAGGGGTAATGGGCTGAAACTGGAACATAAGAGGTTCTGCTTAAACTCAAGAAAAAACTTCTTCTCAGTGAGGGTGACGGAACACTGGAACAGGCTGACCAGGGAGGTTGTGGAGTCTCCTTCTCTGGAGACATACAAGACTCGCCTGGACACGTTCCTATGTAGCATTATCTAGGCGTTCCTGCTCTGGCAGGGGGATTGGACTAGATGATCTTTCGAGGTCCCTTCCGATCCCTGACATTCTGTGATTCTGTGTGATTCTGTGATTCTGTGATTCTGTGACTGGCCAACAGCACAATGAATTTACAAGAATCCCATGCCTTTTTGGAGCCATAATGAGATGCCAGGCTGGAATACCATAAGGTATTTACTGTGATACTATTCTCTTACATTTAATCAAGTTAAACATTAGTAGTTTCTTAAGTAGTATTAAAGTCCAAATAGCTTTAGAGTGCCTTATCCTGTCATCATGACATGTATACAACCTCTCTCTAACAAGATAGTCTATTGTCAAATTATTATTTTAGCATATCTAATGCTATGATACTTTCTAAGTGGTATTCACAAGAATTGAAGAGCAACAAAATAGTCTAGCTCAAGGTGAAAGGGTGCAGTTTGGATGTTCCCTTATTAATCTGACAATTCTTGACAATTCGCACTCTAAGCACTACCAGGCCCAGACCCTTCTCTATCCTGAAAAGCACTGGTGAGCAGATAGATCTGTTAAAGGTTCCCCAGCCCAAAGGTAAAAACTGGAAGATGCAGGTGGGACCAATCTTATCATAAAGATTTGAATGTGTTTATGACAACTTCAAGGCTTATCTGTGAAAAGTGTACACAGCCATAGTGGAAAACTTACTTTGAGGGATGGGGTAACAATCTTGAAGTGTCTTCAGAAGGAGAAGGGTCTGGTGAAGAATCTCTGTGCTGCCCCCAGCAGCTAAAATTCAGTAAGATACTCAGGTCTTCTTGTTTTGCTAATTCTGATACACTTAATCCGAGCTGCAACTTGGGCTGGCAAATGCCAAAGAAAATTAAAAAAAAACCCAAATAAAAAAAAAACAGGATTTCTACAACTGGCTGGGATACCAGGGGAAAAAAAAATAAAGCAGTTCAAATTTTATCAGAACATTTAACAGTTCTTGTTAAAGTCTTATTTACTGACAAGAGATTATAGCCAGAAGGAGCTATATATGAGCCCAAAGTTCATTATAACATCCATGATGTTAACCCAGAAAGAGTGCTGAGAGTTTGTCACTATCAAATTCATTTAAATTAGAGAACATATCTGGAAAACATCATAGAATGGTCTGGGCTGGAAGGGGCCTCAGAGATCATTTTAATCCAACCTCCCTGTTGTGAGCAGGGACGCCACCTCTCGACTAGGTCAGGCAACACACGTGAGAACCAAATATCTATATTAAGGGCAACATTGAAAAATAGTCATTCATTTAAAACCATTTACAGTCAGACAAATGCCATGTAAGGATCTATCTCAGGTAGGTTCAAGATGCACAAATGGTGAGGCATCCAGTTTTGAATATTCCTAAGGCAGGAGATTCTATATACAGAAACATATATTCTGCATAAGTGCTGTGGGTTTCTCAAGGGTCTTGCTTCATCCCATATGAACTTTTAATAGTAGTTTCGGTATCAAGAAAGTTACCAGAGCAAATATGTGAGCTGAAAGCTTCCTCGATGTGATCCTTGTGAACTTCTTCCTATCACTGCTAAAAATGTACTGAGCTTATGAAAACAAACTCCTATTAAGAGGTCAAAAGTTTTAAGCAAGGATACTTATGCTTAAGTCACTTTGGATCACTGTATTCTCAGTCACAGCAATGTTAGTCTTTGTTAATAAATGAAACAGCTATTTTTTATATTATCTTCATTCAAAAAAAGTTCAAAACAAATTTTAAAAAATCAAAGGTACATCCAACAAGATGAAATTACTTAAACCCGAGAGAATGATAATGAGTTATAATCATGAAATTGCTGAGCTACCTGAAATGTTACTATGGCTCCAATTCTATGGTATTATTGCTTAATCATTATATTAAAAACACGACAAAATAATCCCATGTTCCTTAATCATATTTCATTAATAGCTGATTGTCAAGGATTAGGGCTGGGTCAGCCACTGAACGCTGACAGATGCTCTCTAACCCCTCTCCCTCCCCAAAAGGAAAGGGAAAAGAAAACTAAGCAGCTTTAATAAAACAGTAATAGTAATGATAAAAGAATAATGAACTGTATACAAATATATACAAAACTGATATAGAACTCAACTCCTGCCCTCCTCCCTCCCCTTCCGCACCCTGATAGCAATCCCCACTGATGCTGCAGAGCAGACAGACACCAGGGAAGCCCCAGGCTCAGCAACAGAGGGGAACTGGAAATGGGAGCTGGATCCAGGAACTCAGTATTGAGATCAAAGGCAGAAAATCGGATGGAGTTCTTCTCGGACACTGACTATTGAAGAGGGAAAAGAAGGAGACCTAAACCCTCATGATTCCTCAGTTTTTTATTGAATATGATGCATATCAAATGGAATACTCTTCTTGGTCACCTGTCCTGTGTGTTACTCACCAGAGGTGTAACCTTTTACTTCCTTGTGACCACTTCTACTTTCTGGCACCCTCCAGCAGTGACCTTGGTCACTATAGAAATATAAGCAAGAGCCTTTCTGCATACCAATCCTAGGCAGTAACTATTAGCATCAGGCATTACCACTTCTAGTAGCAGACATTGTCTGCAAAAACATGCTGCTAGCTTCAGAAAGTGCAGCCTCTAAGAAGAGACTGAAGTGAAAAGTAAAATCACTAAACAGAATTGGTTCCATTTAGCTCAAACCAGGACACTGATACAAGAATAAAAGCAAAATATTTCCAACATTTCTCTTGGCCCATGATGTTACTCATATTTCGATGAAAAACTCATGCCACAAAGGAATAAACAGACCCTTCCTTTCCTTTTTACTCAAAGAAACAAAAACAGAAGCTAATATGTACTATGTATTGGTAAGTGGAACAGTAGTTGAGTGATGTGTAACATGTTTGTGAGTAGAATTCTGTAAATAACAGATTTTTAAGTGCAGGTGAAGCAAAGTGATTCCAATTTAAATGATCAGGTTTGCTATTGTCTTTTTAGCCTTAAACTCTTTTAACTAATATTCTATGGTTTATCTCAAAACAATCTTCAGGAAAGAAAATTGCAGGTATGTATAAATCTCAAACATTTATGCTTTATCTAATTTTTGAAAGACTCCAACTATTGTCTGAATTTGAATTGAACTGGGAAAAGTTTATCATCCTCAGCATTTATTTATTTAGGGAATTGAACCACTCAACAGCATTTGGGAATCTTAGTAAAATTGGGAGCTTTTTCCAGCAGTTTACTGAAAACAAGGAATGGCACCTAGCAGATCGTGAATTGAATGCTTCCTATGTGATTTCTATAAACACACTAAAGCCATATTCTGTTTTTCCTGAAAGAAGATGTAGATGACATTACATTAAAGGTTAGTTCAATTAAAATGCATTTTTTTTTTATTTTTAAGGAAAATGTGTAAAATACAGGTGGGAAAGTCAATCTTTAAGTAAAATTGCTGTGTTAAAAGTTTGTTTGTTTGTTTGTTTGTATTAGTTTTACTGCTCACTAGTAATAGCTTCCACCAGAATATGTCTATTTTGCATCTTCCTCAACCCTCCCACCTCCCCTGCAGCTAACACACAGAGAGACATCTCTGCTCTCTTAAAGCTAGTTAGGTTTCATATTAAAGACTGTGAAACATGATTACAATTATTAAGAGGTTAATAGGACAGATAACTCTTTTAATATGTCTATAACCTACTGTTGTAGTGATGAAGAAGTCAATACAAAACTCATAACCCTGGATAGCTAAAGTATGTTTCCTCTGAGATTTTTTTACATCCCTCAATTAGAAATGCAACTCATATCTGTAACATGTTTATAATGGCTATTAATCCTTAATCTTATTATAAATGGGACTTTTATAAAAAAAAAAGGTGTCTGAAAGGCAAAAATTGTGATTATAATAGTAAAGAAGAAGATATTCCCACATGTTTGAAGTGTTTTCTTCCAAATGTGTACTTTCCTGAGACTGCTAAAATTGTAACTACATCCAGCCAACAGATTGCAATGCATGCTCTTAATCTTTATTATTTTATAAATCAAACAAACCAACAACTTCTGTAAATAGTCCGGACCTACTAATTTTCACCTCCCTCTGCTTAAATGTTATAAATCATATCTTAATGTACACTAAATTACAATCATGTTCTAATTAAAAATAGATGGTACTGTGGGGAAACCAACAATAAGCTGTACAGCATTAAAACTAACTTATAGGAAAAATGGTTAGAAATAAAATTCAACACAACATGGCTTTTACAGCTATTCATAATGCACTATAAAAAGTTGTTTCTCTGTCAATACAAGGATCCCTGAATTAGTTACCAGAGGCATTCATCCAATAAACACTGTCCTTTGATAACTTCCTAGGGATTTCCCCTTACTAATTACTGTAAAATATTTTGTTAAATTACAAATTGCTGTAATTTATCCATGACAAAGCACTCATTTTTATGAGTCAGTATGGGCCTGAAGGTCTGTTTGTGTGCTCCGTTTGCAGAGATTTACTAAAAATATCAGACTGAGTAACATTTAGGGGGGAAACAAACCTGTTTCTAATTTTTCCACCAACATGAATTTTCAGAGCAGAATAGCAAATTGGCAATGCAGATACATCAGTAGTAGTTTTCAGGGTAAAATGTCCAGTCTTCTCAGGCAAAGTTCAGACTGTAAGACTCTTTCTGTATTTCCTTATGAGTTTTTAATTCTATTTTAGCCTAATCATGAAACTGACATTGGAAGAAGTGAACGATTCCCTTCCTTCAAAGGACATAGAACATTGTTATTATTGTTCTTTGCTGGCTTAATAATGCCAGACAGATAAATGAATCCATCAGGAAAAACACATGAAGTATTTCATCCTGCACTGACCCAATAGTGTGAGGTTTTGTGTTTGCATTTTTTTTCCCCACCAAATTGAAGAATCAGTTATTTGCACTGCACTAATCCCCACCATCATCTCCATCTCATGATGTTGGATTTACACTAGGCCTGTATTAGGTTTGATTTCACAAAGAATGGATTAGGACAGACCTCTTTCTAAGGATTAGACTTGGCTTTCATGACAATTTCTGAGAGAAATGTATTCCGCTTGGCCTACAAATTCTTTGTGTTATAGATAATTAAGTGGCCTTCTTTATCCACATCACATGTTTGACTTAAATCTGTATAAACTGAGGGATCCAACGTCCATCTTTCATTAAGGAAAAATATGTCCAATAATTCAAATCTCGTATATGGTTGATGCAGCTTAAACAATAACAGACTCAATTTCTAATATTGGAATATTTTAGATCCCAAGATAGCAGCATGTGCCAGCAAATAACATCTTTTTATTTTCTTTTTTTTTTTTTCTGCAGACTTTATTTCTGGAGAAACTATATCTATGTTTATGACAAAGAAAAAGATAAGCAGGAAAAATGAAAGCTATAAAATAGCCTTGAAGAAAAGTGCAGGGAAAGAAAACTTTTGCACACTGAATACTGGCTAGTAGATCATAGCTCCTGTTGTTTGAATTACCTATTCTCAAGGAAGAAGAGGTTTGTATAGGTTTTCATCAAGTATCTTGCATGGAATCATTTTATCTTAATAAAAACAAGACATTAATCTACGAGTTCTGTCTACTTAAATTAAGAAAGTGTTCACATGTATTTCCCATCCTCTGTTGCCTAGATCTGAATTTTATTTTCTGCAGTGGTTACACTATAAGGACATTTCAATTTAATTGTACCATGTGTATCTCTAGTGGCTAATACAACAAGTTTTCTCTTTGTCTTTTAAATAAAAGTTTACTATGAACTAATAAAATAAATAGAAGTTTAAAATTTACTTATTAATATTTTATTATTTATTTGGATTTTTTTGTTTTACATTTTAGTTAAATGACACATACTGTTAACATGAGAATAAATAATTTATAAGCCCAGTTTTAACAGATATTCCTCATTCAGGTTTCTGAAATGCTGAATATCCAATGACAAATTTCAAATAATGGGTTCATGAGGCTAAGAAGCATTTTAAGGTCAAAGATGTGATTATTTTTAATAATAGGTTGGTTTTAAATTCACTTCCATCTTAAACATTATGCCAGATGGCATGGTAAACAACAAGTGGAAAACCAAGAATTTTTGCATAAGCTAATGGCGAAAAAGTACACATTCCTGTAGGTTATGGCAGGGACCCTTCTTAACAGAAACAGAGTTTAAGAATTAACACGAATTGGAAAGGATTTATTTTCTTTTGTAGATATACTAGAGCTGCTTAGTTTTGGCTAACCTCAGAAAGGAGATTTTCAAAGGCAGAAACGTCAGTGAGAAGCCTAAATCCCACTCTTTGGGAGTCAGTAGCTGTTAGGCACCAAGCTGGTATCGATGCCTTTGAAAACCTTCCCCAAGTGCCAGGTTCTGTCAGATGTTGAGCACCAATCAACAGGAGATGGGCTGCTCAGCCTTTCAAGGGATCAAGCTCACAATGTCTATTATGGCATTCACCTCACATCAAAAGGAACACAGTTGTTGCTTAATTAGTATTGTTGCTTTAAGATAACGCTTTAGTTTGGGAACATTGTGTTTTGTCTTGGTACATATTATGTCTTATATCCTCACTTGGGGTTTTAGTCCATGCACTTGCTGTGGGTTTGACATGTTTTAGCTTGATGAAAGGAGTTTACTTTCTTAGATTTAATGGCTATATCATCTGTTCCTTTTAGCTTTTTCTCATACATATATATGAAAAATAGAACAGAGAAAGTTAAAAAACCCACAAACTATCCTGGTGTCTCCTATATAGAAACTACTTCAGCATTATGCCAATAACAAAACTAATGTACAGTGTCAAGTGCTGTCACTCTCAAAGGCACAGTGAGCCTGATGTAGACAGCAGGGAATAATGGCACTTCTTCAAAAACTGACAAAGTAAAAACAACATTCATTATGTATACACATTGATAAATATAAATTTGACTGGATGAGAGAAGTAGTTTTAAAACTGTAAAAAAAATGCATTAAAGAAGTTTCATCTTGTATGAGTTCCAGCTAGTAACTTAGGCTTTGTTTCAGTAGAAAATGGATATTTGTGCTGAGCTTTGAACTTGTACAGAGTTCAGTCTTATTAGTAAACCATATGTTTAAAAGTGAGTAGATTCAAAAGTATAAAGACGCACGTACCGTTTTGTATTTGCAACAACGTAGGAGGGATACGCATGATCAATTTACAGAAGTCAGATTAGAAGGCATAATTCTCTAAGCTAATTTGAGTGTTTCTAAGCATGTGAATTTGCCCCAGATTCTGCACAAGTAATGGAGCTTCAGTGATACTTTACTGGTATTCAGTGCCTTATTATAACCCTTCAACTTCTGACAGCAACAATTTCAGCCTTCCTTGTTCTCTCTGCTGGTAATCGTTCAGCCCTGTGAAGGCAGCACTCAGCTGCGTTTCCTCTTTTAGACCGGATGGACATTTTGCAGAGTTCTCTGCCTCTCCTTCTGCACTTCCACTGATAGCACTCCACTGTAAGGTTGCTCTCATCGTATATTCGTGAGAAGTCACAAACTTGTAGCAGGTTGCTGGGCCCAATTATTAAATGTAGACCTAATGGGTACAGTCATTATTAGTCCATATCAAGCCTTTTCTCATTTTTTTTTTTTTTATACAGCAGGCCAAGATTTTTCTCTCAGTTGATTTTGGAAATTTCCTATGTGTTCTTCCCTTCCCTAACTTTTACTTGAGGGGGAAGAAATTCCTAGCTTTGGAAACAAGCACAGAGAATTAATTGCATTTGTTTTCAAAAAATTGTCTCTTGTCCAAATCCACCTTTGTTTACAACTCCCCTGCCAGATTTCATCTGTTATTTTTGCTGCATGTTTTGAAGCTTCATTTGCAAATATTTCTGGCTTCACAGATGGAATAAATTATTACTGTCTCATCCATATACTAAATACAACTCTGAACAACACTATCAACCTAATAATGCTTCAACCACAAATGTGCAATTATCATTCCAGGGGTTCTAATTTTGTGTCCATTGCTGCTGCTGCCCTGGTGACTGATGCTTGTAGAAGTTAGGAAATACTACAATTCACATAGAAAAATAATGATAGGGACAGTAGGAAAGAAAAAAATCATTGTAAGATAGTTAGAAATTCCCACACCTCCTGTTCAACAATAATGTCTGTCAGAAATTCTACCAACTTGTGACATTTTTTTGTGTGTAGTAGTAACGAAAACAGAAATCACGTATGAGTTATTTGTAACATTTAATTGTTTCCTCCCTGTTCCGCTAAGAGTTCCACTTACATTTTGCCAATGGTGAAAGGTGGCACAAATCATTTGGTTAGGATTGGAATTTATTAGCACCATTTTAAAATTTCATAATGAAGATAGCACATACTTTCCTGATTCCAGCTAAATTCTGTTAAAAGTATTGAACTGTATCCTCCCTTATGCATTTCTGAAAAAGACATCTCTGTCATGACAGTACTATTCACTTAATATTTCTGATGCTATAAGTAGTACTGTAAAGACAAATCTGTATTAAACTGAAAGCCATTTCACCCATTTATAAAATGAAGCACCTTACAAAATTTGTGCTAAGAATGTTAAATCTTCCTAAGCTGAGTGCACTGTTAGAACACTGATATATTTTTTATTTAAAATAACAATCTCTGATTGCAAATTTATAAAGGAAATATCTAAGAAAGTAATCTACCACTTCAAATCATGGTAGCTCTGTATACACTATAGAAGTTTAAAATGGAGTTGAGAAAAAAGACCCAAAACATCAGAATTAAAAGAAAATAATTTACTGACTTAACAATCATAAAAATGCTTTTACTTAAAGTAGCAAACCTCAAGTCTTCTACTACTAGAGCCAGATCAATATAAAGAAGGGTTAGACCACATGCGTAAAGGAATATCTGATACTAATGACGGGTGAGAAAGCATTATAGACGTCATATTCATTTATTTAGCTTAGCCATTAATAGTGCACATACATAAATATTGTGAGTTTCAGGAAATACAATAAAATATCATATTTTTAAAAATTTATTTGATAAATCTACTGATTGAAAATTCTCCAAAGGGTGGAATTTTTGCATGCAAAAAAAAATTGTGCATAAAACTCATCAAAAAATTTTAGATAAAATTTTCTAATGGAAAAACTACTTTAACTGGAAAAAAAATTCTATGGGTTTGGGTTGATTTCAGTGTCAACATTGCTTTAAAAAAATTAAAATGAAAGTTTTTAGCATCTATTTTAACTTTAATTAAAATGTATTCTTCCAGTTTTGCCAGTTAAACACTTTATCTTGATTTTTATGACAGAAGATTTTGTTCTTATGTTTAATGTCATCTATTTCATCAGGGTTCATTTTATCAAAGTGACACAAAATTATACAAAATTAATGGTTGTGGTATTTCTGAATTACTATTCAATGAAACGTGAACATTTGGAAATTCTGTGTTACAATGTAGTTCCAGAAATGCCCAGGACATGTAGGTTGGCCAGACCTGTCCCCTGATCCAGTACTACCATGGACAGTGCATGAAGCCCATGCACAGCCTACAGACAGCCTGCCCAAATGCTTACAGCCTGCTCTCCTCAGAAACTGGATGTGCTGATGTGTAGGAGAACAGACTTTGGAGCCTCATGTACAGGTTAGCTACCCACCTGGGTACTCTGAAAAAAAACCCAACAAAACAACAACAACAACAACAAAGTGTACTTATTGGTGCTTTGCTCACAGTATTAGCATTTAATTTGTTTGGATTTGTTTTAGAGAAAAAAAAAAAAAGGAAGAAGGAAAAAGGAGGTAGGAGGGTGAGAGGGGAAAGGAGAGTTTATTAAGTTACTAATATACTATTTGGGTGTTACTGTATCAACCTACTACTGAAATTCTCTGCCCTGGTGAGGCCACATCTGGAATATTGTGTCCAGTTCTGGGCTCCTCAGCTCAGGGGAGACAGGGAACTGCTTGAGAGAGTCCAGCACAGAGCCACAAAGACAATCAAGGGAGTGGAACACTCCCTTATGAGGAAAGGCTGAAGGAGCTGGGTCTCTTCAGCCTGGAGAAGAGGAGGTTGAGGGGTGACCTCATTAATGTTTATAAATATGTCAAGGGGGAATGTCAGGAGGACAGTGCCAGGCTCTTTTCAGCAACGTCCAATGACAGGACAAGGGGAAATGGGTAAAAGCTGGAACACAGGAGGTTCCGCAAAAATATTAGAAAAAAACCTTTTCGCTGTGAGGGTGACAGAGCGCTGGAACAGGCTGCCCAGAGAGGTTGTGGAGTCTCCTCTGGAGATGTTCAAAACCCACCTGGACACGTTCCTGTGAGATCTACTGTAGGTGATCCTGCTCTGGCAGGGGGGTTGGACTAGATGATCTTTCGAGGTCCTTTCCAACTCCTGACGTTCTGTGATTCTGTGTTTCTTGCTAGCGTCTTTGGGAGTATTAGCACATGTCTGTCTTTATGTACTTTATGTATTCCGAACAGAAAACCTCCCTAAACGTCGTTACTGTGAGCAGACCACATTCTTCATTACATTCTCAGTAAAACAATTCCAATAAAAAATACTTCCACTTTCTATGATTGAACCAGTGGACTTATTGCTCATATATGCCCATCTTGATTGACCACTTTCCATAAGTACCTGCTCTTTCTTCTTCTGTCTTTTAAAAGTGGTAGTCTCTCCAAGTGATATTTCCTCCTTTCCAATTATTTAAAATATTCATAACCAAGTAATTTGTTAAAACATACCTTTGCCTTGCTGCTCACAAAAAGCTTGACAGTAGTTAGACAGCTGTGCCCACTGTTTATCACCACTGCTGCTCATAATTTTCTAATTATTACCTTATGTTCCTCTCATCTGCTGGCTACCTATCCCCTGAAAGCACTATCAGGACATCTTTTTGTTTTCTTTTGGCAATACAGAAATTTATTTACATGCACAGCCACACATAGATAGCTATATAATTTTTTGTGAACATTACTGTACTACCAATAGATAGTGCTGAATAACAAAGGTATGAAAAAAAAAGAAGAATAAAGGGGAGAAACTTGCTGAATGTTTTCTGTATTTCTTTAGGGTTTTCCTAACCATGATGTAACTGACCAAGTCACAGTAACACTAAACTCTACTTCATCAAGATGTAAAGCAATCTGCATGGCTTCCTAGAGGAGTTTGCAGCACCGCTACGCAGTATCTGTGCTAAGAATACTCTGTTCTAGCTGACTTTATGAATTGAATAATCCTCCTATTTTTCCGCAGCAGAGCAAGGGAAGCCTAACAGGTCAAATCAAGCAGATCTACTCATACATCCAACCCTCCGTTAAGTGCTTATGCTACTGAATGTGTAAGCCAAGAGTTCATTTTTTTTTTCAAAATCAGCAATAAATTCCTTTTTAGTTCTTGCATTCCCTATGCATACAGAACATAAAGAAACTCTCTACCAGGTTCCCCAAATAAAGATGTTCTGAAGAGTTTGGTTTGAAAGACTTTAAAAAGTGACTTTCACTGTTGTCTGGGATATTTGCTTTTTTCTTACAAGGTACAAATGATTGGCAGCTCACTCAAAGCTTGTTTATGGCAAAAATAATGTGTCAAATAGCTAAAAAGTTTCTGCAGCTTTTGGTCAAACAAGCTGTTCTATTCTACCATTAAAATGAATGCTGTCAAATACTGAATAGTGTTTTGACAACAGTGTAATTTTCCTTCATCATCTCAGATCATTTTGCTGCCCAGATACATTTTGTTAAGACTTTTTCTGTCTGTTTGTAGAATGCATACTGTAATCTTCAGAAAGTATTTTCTAACTCAGAATTGCTCTAAGAAATATTTTCCATTGAGAGAAATAAATCCAGTCAGCTACCTAATAAATACGTATAGCAAACCAATACTGAATGGAAAACATATTTGTTATTTGTTTATTTGTGGGGTTTTTTTTATTATCACCACAGGCAAAAAAAGGCTTGAAGACTAAAAATGTTCTGATAAATAGAGAGAAATATACAAAATTTCATTATTTACATTGTATTCAAGCATTTTGAATCTCACTGAGCATAAAGTGTTTTCTGTTAAGTGAAAGTAAACTGGCTAAACTGAATTGGCATCTCATATTTTCTTGTTAGGTTCACAGTTTATTTTGTTTCTCTCTCTCTGCATGGAAATCAATAATTGTTCTAAGGCCATGAGCAATGGTTTACGTGCAGGAAGAATTTCCATGATGATATACTTGCAACTTTTAACAAATCATGATCTGCTTAAATAAGTCTATCCTTTTATTATACACCACTTTAAGGTGTAATTGACAATGTCATTTCTTTCTAAACCTTGAAACAGGTTATTATTCTTAAACTTTTACTTGGAAGTGGTGATCATAGAATGTGATCTAAGACATTCTATGAAGTGGTGACAATGTAAGAAACATGTATTATGAGATATCATTTATCTGTCATGTGATCTCTAAAAAGAATTACAGTAGAGATGCAAATATTATTGGGGTTTTTTTTTCTCTAAAATGAAAATGAAAGCACATTTAAAGGAATTGTCTTTAAGCCAAAAATATTTCTTTCAGCTTTTAATATTTTGCTTTCAGTGTTTTACAAAAACTACAAACATTGCTTTTAAAAAGGAGAGACTAACATGCATTTTTAAAAAAATTTCTGTCTCACACAAATATTTTATTCATTTTATTGCATAGGAGGTTGCCAATTTCAATCTAAATTAACAGAGTTCTCCTTGAACAAATCTGCTTAACAAAAGAACAATTCAGAATATGAACACAAATTGTTTATCACTGTTCTTCAGCTACCTTTTCAACACGTGCATCATGCACCTTTCTCTCAGAACCTGCTTTTGTCAAAACCATTTTTCTCATGAACAAATTTCCCAAACCCTCACCACCTCTGCAATATGTATAACACTCTCAATCACCTCTTCCGTCTCTCACGTTTCAGGTGAGAAGCATACACACGTGTACCTGGACACCAAGTAAGATCAGTCTTCTATCATTTGAAAAATGGTTACCAAACAGATTTTGTCAAAGCACTTGATGATAGCTCTCAAGCTATGATCTATGACATACCATGTTGGAACTGAAGCAGAAATGTTGACAACCATCTATCTAGATTTGTTTTTCAGAAGCTCTGTCACAAGAAAAAACTATTTTAAAAGATAAACACATAAAACTCTTTTACAATTCTTCTGTTTAAAGTTGAGACAAAAGATGCTTTACCTCAAGACCAGGTATTTAGAAGTATAGCATGTCTCTGCCCTCATTGCCTCCTTGCAGTGCCCAAGTAACCACCTGTTCTGGGTTCAGCTAGGGTAGGGTTAATTCTCAGTAAAGGGGCTAGTCGGGGAAAAGCTGAACCAAACTAGTCACTAGCCAAAGGGATATTCGATACCATCATAATGTCATGCTCGGGGTATATATATAGGGGGCTGGTCGGGGTTGGGGTCTCTCCGGTTCTTGGTCCGGGCGCATCGCTGCGTCCGGGTGGTGAGATCCGCGTTACATGTTACTCGCGTTATATCTGGTTAAATGTTACTATCACTTCACGGTTATTGTTATCGTTATCATTTATGTCCACCATTAAAAGAAACTGTTTTTATCTCAATCCCACGAGCCTCCGCCTACTGTTCTCTCTGGGCTCTTCCCCTCACTCCCGGCAGGGGTGAGCGAGTGAGAGAGCGGCCACGTTGTTCTTTGTCTCTCCTGGCCGGTCACTCGGCTTAAACCACCACACCACCGTTCTTGAGCCAGCTACAGCCTGTTGAGAAAACTTCCAGCCAACACTGAAACAGACCAAACACCATTGTAGCATCATGTGGGAAGAAAAACATACTTGCAAAGCACTGGGGTTTTTGTGGGATTTTTTTTTCTTCTGCTTCTAATGTCTAGCTGTTGCTTAAGTCTCCAGGTTCCTACCTTGCATTTCTGTTGCCTCAAACAAAATAAATCTGTAAGCTTTTGGTTGAGAAGTTCAGATTACTGCACTATATAAAGTTTTGGATTAAAACCCATCTTGATTACTTTTTTTTATCTCTCAGTCTTAGCACAGGCCTGCTCCCCTTCCTCCCTCCTCCAGACCCAAGCAACGTTTGAGAGCTTCAGACATGGAGACCTTTTCTTCTTATACTGGTAGACTGTTTCCATCCTGTTTCAACAGCAGAGCTGAAAACATGCAGTGCCCTTTGAGCCTATGATGTAACCGGTACATCATACATTATTTATGGCTTGAATATTTGTCAGGCAGCTAGTAGTCATCTGTTCACACCACTTAGGGGTTTTTATTATTCTGTAGCATAGAACAGGAGAATGTCTTCATTCCAGTCATCCCACACCACCTTAGGACTGCTGCAGTATTCTCTGGCATTAATCACATTAGCATTAATTGTAATAGAGAATTAAAAATGCTCGCAATGAAAACAAATCCAGGCAGGAGTCAAAGCTGTGTTCCTTTTTTTCATGAAAGTTAGAATGCAATGAGGATAAGAAAGACAGCCTTGTGAGGATTTCCTTGAGGAAGATTACCAATACTTCACATGAAAATTGTGTGTTTTAAAATTTCAGTGGAATTAAATATTCTTTTTTAAAACCACTCTCAGGGAGTGGCATAAAGCTCCATAACAAATTATCTAGCTGTACTGAATTTCAATTACTATTAAACAGTTCTTTTTGAACTTTTGCTGGAGGGACTGACTTCTCTGTAGACTACTACTCATTGTGCGGCTATGATGGGTGGGATGCGCAGAGCTTTCTTGTCCAGGGAAGTCCTTAACTATCACTCTAACAGGGCACAATGTGGCAATTGCACTTCAGTCTGAGACACGATTGCAAATAAGCTGTGGAAAAGAAAAGAAAAAAAGATAAGAGAGACTTATGAGGGAAAAAAAACTGCAGTGTAAGTAGCAGGATCTAATTCTCCATTTACAGGAGACAGCGGGACTAAGAAGAAAAGTATGTTCCAAAGTACTTTTAGGATTTAGGTTTCAATCCCTTCATTATTTAACTTCTTTATTTGCTACAATCCCTTCATTATTTAACTTCTTTCTTTGCTACAGACCTTCTACACAGCTTTTAGTCAAAACATTTGTGAACAGATCTGCATGAGAACGTAAGAACAGTCAAACCAAGTCAGATCAAAGATCTTTGTATCTGGTGTCCTATCTCTAACGGCAGTGATTAGCAGATGCTAAAGAAGCAGAACAGCCAGACAAGCACATAGTGATATTTACTTGGTATTTTTCAATATTCTCCAGGAGTTTGTGATATTCTGACTCTCAACACAAATATTTTTTGAGATATTTTTCCCACTAATTAACTGTTTATGAACCTGTGTAAAATCATGCATGAATCTACCGAATTCTCAAAATCCACTTTAGTATGTAAAAGCATCCATAGTAATGTGTATGTCTAAATGTTGCTTACACAGTTATAAATTTTATATACAAAATAAATATATGTACAAATATGATTACAGCATTAGCAGCAATTTCTGAAAACCTGGTCCTCATAACCAAAGAGAAAGCAGATTGTAAACTGTTTTCTCATTAGAATATGCTACCATTAAAGAAGCTTAATACATTTGTGTTAATTTCAAATTGCACAGAAGGAAGGGCTCAACATATGTTGGTGCATTACTGGCAATAAATAACAAATTCCCAGAGCTGAATTTGTTGCATTTACAGGTATGTTTTAGAAATATACAAATGTTTATTTGGCTTATTTTGAAGGAAGACAGGACATATACAATGCTATAATTCCCTTTATGACTTCTCTGTGAAAATTTATTCAGTTTGATTGATTCAAATTGATTTTTTTCCTTGTATTTTTAGCAAATTAGTGTCATAAAACTCATACTTTCTGCTCCAGGAACACATTACCTATTGGGAGTAATTAACTTATTTCCCAGGAGAAAACGACTGCATTGAAAAATATCTCAAAGGTATTCATAGAAAGTAGCAGTATGCAGGTCAAGCAGCATGGTCTCTTCTTTTTCCTGGAAATCCATGTGTTCAAGAACTCAGGGACTCGCTGACAAAAACTATCAGTGAACAATGCAATACCATACTAAAAATATTGAGGAAAACCTCTGGTCATAAGTGACAAAAATGCAAGACAAAAAGCACAGCTTTTCCGTATTTCATATCAAGAAGGATCTTTTGGGAATGAAGCTAACTATACAGGAACATGTTTTGTAATATGTCACATCAAAACCAGTAAAATGTCATAAACTATGAAGAACTGCCAGAAAGCAGGGAAGTCCTATGTGCCAACTCTTGCTCCCAGAATTGACAGTCTTTTTCAAGTGACACACTGGATTAAAGAGAATTGAATGAATCTTGGGAGCAGATGTTAGAACCTAAATCTCCTGCTGCTGCCAGTTAAGCACTCGCATTGTTAGCTTCTTCCATCATTTTTTTTTCTTCTATTAAGTCTCCTGCACACTTTGAATTTTACATTAATTCTGCTGGAGAAGTAAATAGCACTTTTTTCATCAATTTCTTTTTTACTTCCTCTCCCTCCCCAACCTCTCCCTACAAGCTCTCATTCAGACTTGTTCCCATCCAGACTATTCTACAGCCTTCTCCTGAATGGGGGATGTGGTCTTGAACCTTGTCTCATTGAGCAGAATTCTAAACCTCAGTATCCAGGTTTCTGAGCAGGTGTTACAACTGCAAAGTTATAATAGCAAAGCATAAAGAAACTAATTATTACCTCCTCATCTGGCTACACTTATAAGAAAGTCAGTCTTTTCTTTGTATTATGCATGCTCTGAGCACACTTTTAATATCAGGATCCCCTAGGTAGGTAGATTTTGGTCTGTTCTGTTGAGGGGCCTTGTCTGACCTGGACAGCATGACTACATGCAGATTGAGACAGTCTGGGCATGAGAAACAGCCAGGACTTGAAAATGTTTGTGTTGAAAGCAATCATGCACTGTGACGTTCAACAGATGGGTGGGTCCTGTAAAACAAGGTTTCTAAGAAGGTTTCTGATTTACATCTTTTTGGCTGAACAACATAATGCTTAGTTAAGTTCCAGTTTAATTGTTAAGGCTAAAAGGGAAACAAGCAGAGAGGATGCAGATTCCCCTTATTGTTTTGCACAAAGCAGAATACAGACTAAAAGGCAACCATCTCTTCTGAATGATGAGGCTGAGCACCTATGATGTGTGTGAATTTAGCTGTCTGAGACTTCAGACAGAAAAAAGAAAAATCACAATTTGAATCCACAGTTATGAGACACATAGAAATTAAATTCCTTCTGTTATATGTTAAAAAGGTTTTATGCCATTTCTGTTACCATATGTGACATTCTGTATTGTTTTGTGTGAGGCAGCAATATCCATTAAGAACAGTAAGGTATTTATTTGCCTGGCTACATGTTGTAATATTGATTATTAATTATTATTTTTCAGCATTTGGGTTTTTTTTCCCCAATAGCGCAATTTGTACACAAATTGTACATGTGATTTGAGATCCAGTCTCCCAAATACTGAGTGTAGAAAATTTGTGGAGACACAGCTGGGTTACCAGTCAAGAGACTGGTCTCTTCTCATAGCTTTTGGAAAACTTTTTGAGTGGCTCTTCACCTTTCCTGCCTGATTTCACTCATGAAAAATGAAGGCAGAAGAATGAAGTTGGGTCATCTGTAAGGTGCAGCAAGCGGGTTCTCAAGATGCGGAGCTGTCAGAAGCTAGGAGCCAAGTAGTTTCCTAAATTGTCTCTTGTTCTAGCTGAGAACAAAAGGAAATGGCTGCAGATGGGCAGGGCTGAGATCAGCAGGAGACAGCCACAGTGAAACAGAACCCAAAAAGCACACGTCTGAAATATCTTGTTCTGACATAGTCACTGCACAAGAGTTAATGAGTAATACATTTAGAGATATGATTCAGAATGCTGAAATTACAAGCACAAACCTTCTCTGGTTTTCAGGAAGTTAAGAGGCTGTTTATGTTTTCAGCATTTCTATTATTTTCAATTACACTAACTCAAAAGATTATCTCACTAGCTAAGCAAAATTATTAATTATTATGAATTATCAAATATTGTGTTGAACTGATTGGTACTCAGCAAAGCTGAACTCTAATGTACAGTTAATGGCAATCTGTTGAGATCAATCTGAATTTTTCAGCTCCCCAAAGATTTTTAACTGTATATCTATTGAATAAATGTATAGAAATGTATTTTACTTAAGCTAACCTTTAAAAAAAATCATTCTCAAAACAATCTCCAGACAGGAGGGAAACTGCTAGTAGTGTCATAATTTCTGCAGAACTGCCACACCAAATCTAATAATGCATGTCTGCACTGATATTGATGATTGAGAGCTACAATAGCTTTACTGTCTGCTTTTAAGTAATTAGGCATGTAGTCATCCAAGAAAACCTGCGTATCTGTTCTTTGCAACACATATTTCCACAGATGCTGTGGAAAACTAGAGATGTTAGGTCTCACAAGTCCAATAATTTTTATTATCCAAAAATTAATTGAGCCATAAACAAAAAGCGGAAAAAAAAATCAGCGCAGACTTTTATTAAGCATAAAATTGACCACAGTATTTTGGCTCTCCATAACAACAGCCTACTTTTTAGGCTTTGCTCCTGCCTATCACCTTTGCACTGAAGTGACCTACTGTTAAAAGCTACTGGGTTACATTTTAAAATTGCCTAGCAAATGCTGGATCCCCCTTGGACAAGGAGTCCAAAATAGTCACTATCTTCAAATTCTGACACTCGTCAGAGTTTCTTCCCAGAACATTTCGCAGTTGTTTACTAATTTGGTGTTTTTCTTTAATTTAGGTTATATCTGAGTGCCATACAAGCTCCCCAGAAGGAATTGTTGCTGAATGAGTACATTACCAGGGTATTATTGAAAGCTGTATCTTTCTAGTAGGCCTACATGCTATTCTACTTTCACAATAGAAATGTTTGTAGCAGGATACCCGCGTATCTTAAATGTGGACTAGAGACCAGCTGGAATGACGTGGATGCTCCTTTCATTATGGAAACTTGTATATGTAACTGAATTTTGCATCTCTCTAAAATGCAGAAATGAAGTATGTCACAGCCACACTCAGCTGACATTTTTTAAGGGCCATTACAAGGGTGGCTATAAATCCTAGTGTGGATAGACCATTTAAGACCAGCAGGCCAGGGCTATGAACTCTGAAATTGTTAACAACGTTAACGCTCCTCACACAGTGAGAAGCTGAGTTATAAAGCTGTAGATGGTTATGAAGGGCTTGTTTTTCGATTAATAGTATTTCTGTTAATCTGTCCTTAGAGATATGCATAGTGTTCCTGCTTCACACACAGCGTTGATAACAGAATGATTACAATAGAGAATAGTAAAGAGAAAGAAAGGATATAGAGGAAGAAATAGGAATGTCAGCAGAGTGAAAAAATGGGAAAGTCATTTCTGCTGCTGCCTCCTCCCCTCCGACTCCCCCAAAAAAGGTTATTGACCTGTCAAGGTTCAGCCAAAAGCAGCAACTACTAGAAGAAACCAAAACATTTGGAAAGAAGGAAATTAGGGTAGGAAAACACCCAAAATTCAAAAATAATAATAAAAAAAATGAAACAGCAGAATTCTAAACAAGATGTTTCAAGCGTAGGAAATAAAATTACCTGAAAACTCTAAATATAGTTTGTAATCATTTTCCAGATTTTTAATTAAAAAAACTCAAACCAAACCAAACCAAAAAAACACAACAACACAAAACACAAAAATGTTTAAAACTTCATTTGATTCTATAACATTTTTCATAGGACAGGAAAACAGAACAGGAAATTCAAGCCCAGAGTCCAACAAGTTGAGCCTCTTTGCCAGAAACTCAGCTTTCACTGAAGATCAGTAAGGTTACCCATTCACATATTTATGTAGAAGTTATTCCAGGCATGAATTTGACCCAAATCTTAACATTCTATTCACCTTGGATAAGATTCAAAATAGCTGATTTTTTAAATTTATTTATTTCAGATTTATTTTCTTTTTTACGTGTAGAAAGTACTGAAGTAGCACAAGGTATTGTTCCTCTTGACCATGCCACACGTGAATGGAAAAAAAAAAATACATCTGTTACCAGACAATTTTTGCTTTTTTTTTTTTTTTTCCTTTTTATCATGCTTGGTGGCATGATAATGATTTGAATAAAAAGCAAAAACCCTGGATCCTAACCCCAACTATGAGGCTTCAAGATATATCCTTTGCTAAATTCTGTTTGGAATAAAGAGTTGTTTTCCACATGTTTTACCACCGGGTAGCTGCAGAGATCAATGCACTTGATTACAGCTTGTACATTCATATCACGGAACCTATTTTACGTCGTTAATAAGAGCAGCCTGACATTAGCTCAAAGAGAAAAGCAATCACTTAAGCTCTTCCCATTTGCTTAGTTTTTAAGTTCTAAATGTTACCTCCTGCATAGATATTCATCGGGAATGAGCCAAAGGGGACATGAAATTCTGTGAGCTTCCCTTTGCAAAGTTTTTCTTCATTTTTTTTCTCTGAAAGGTGAAGTTCTGTGAGCTGTGGAATGACCAAAATACTGTCTCACGCTTTTGGTTTTTGCTGGTTTCATGATCTCTTGTGAGCCATCCCTGTATCTCTTTAACAGATGCACAGACATAGGGCTTCAGCGAAGCACCCCCCCAAACAGCTGTGACTCAGGCATGTGTGTGTCTGTAGATAAAGGTGCTTATGAAATATACCTGCATGAAACTATACCTAGCTATCAAGTCATCAAGATGCTAGTAAAGTATGACAAACCAAGAAAACTAAGAAGGCTTTAGAGAGTTTCACAGGGATGTAGTGACACAAAGGGACTGGCATTATTTTTTAAACTGATCACTGCAACATCAGCCAGAGGATAATACAGTGTATCAGATTCTCCTTAATGAGTGCTGTATGCATCCACATAACTGACCCTAGGGTGGCTGTAACATGACAATCTACATATCGCACGGTGCCTTCCTGCACTTAATGTCAGACCCCTCTAGGCAAGGAGCATGGACTGATTTATCTGCCCTGTGTTGTCTGTGTCACATTGTCGGAAAGTGTTATGGGACACGTGGCAAAGCATTCACACAGGCACGAAAGGACATTTCTCACTGCCCAAAAAATAAAGGGAGAAATGTTCCTGAGCCTTAAAAAAAACCACAATAACTGGTACCCATGCTCAAAAATCAGTCTATTAATAGAAGCATGTTTCAAGAGCATTTGCTCCAGTGCATAGGCTGTGATAAATCAACTGAAAGAATTTAAGAAAGACTTCAGTTAAGGACTAAATATTAGGTAAGGCAAATATGCTTGTTTCTTGCTTTATACCTCTGGCTCTTTAGGTACCCCGCACCAGGGGCAAAATAAGAAATAAAATTTTGGTCTGAAAAAGGTGTAGCAATAAGGTATTACAATATAGTGCTAGGACACTTAAGCCAGCTTTTAGTGAGGTAGGTATAAAGAAAAGCTACCCACAGCTGGATAGAGCTCAGTGAAACTGAAAACAAAAGGTAAATTTATTTTCTCTACACTGTTAAGATTGATTTTTACCAAAGCTAGCAATGTTCTCACTATTGAAGTCTAATCACAGACCCTCATAAGTTATTTTAGCAATTTTATTGTACACAGATCCTTCAAGTTGCTGGTGCCAAACAAAAGGAAACTACTGTGTTAAAAGTTTGTTATATGGGGAAGCTGAGGTTTAGAGATGACATTGAAGACAAGGAAAACTATCTGATTCTATCCAGAAGGGAGCAATGGACAGCAACAGTCCCACAAGAATAGTGATGTGATTATGTGTTTTGTATGAAATATTTTTGCTTCTGTATATGGAGGACAAACTTCTACACTTTAACATTCAGCATTTAGTTTTATGCTACTTTATTTTTTTTCAAGATTGAATATGGGATAGCAGATTTGCAATATTCCTAAGAAAATACCTATGAAGTTTAATTTGAGAACTATAATGATAAAGTAAGGAGTGAGAATATTTTTCTCCCATTTGTGCCATTTATCTTCAATAAAAATGCAAGCCCTTTCTTAGCACATAATTTATTGTATTTACTTCTCTCACTCTTAACACAAATGTAGTTTTCTTGGGTGTTGTCATTGCTGGGTTGGTTTTTTTTTTTTTGCTTTGCTCCCTCCTTCCCATCTGTACAACTCAGCCAGGAGGGCTGGAAAGCAGCTGTCTCCTCCGTGCCAGCCAGTGGTTTGTCAGCAGGGTGTGCTTCTGCACCGGTTCATTGGATTCCCTCCCCCTCCCTTTTAAGTGTGATCTCAACGGTTTTTACATGCTAAGTAAAATTTAAACCACAATCAAGAGACTTCAGCTCTCCTCTGAGCAGCTAAACAGGGTTTGTCTTTCTAACACTGCTAGTCTTTACGAAGGTATTATATGGAAGTTCACTTTCAAGCAACTAAATTGACAATATAAATTCACTGCCGCGGCAGTCATTTATCATTTTATGATAATGCCAGAATATACAAATGATAAGACTGAAGAGCTCAGGGAGAAATCTGTGGGGTTTTAATCATTTATTTACGGACTTATGTAATATGAGGGAGTAAGTGCTGAAGGAGGAATACAACGACATTTCATCTAAGAGGTGGATTTAGTGCTTCTCCTTCGCTGATCAATGACCTCCCGTATGTTTAGAAGAGACTGAACACTCCAGAGAGAAGTGTGTATCTTCTTTATTAAAGCTAGTCAGGAATAGGTGGGTTTAGTTATAATGTTACAATTAACCCCATGAATAAAGCATAATTATTCTTTAGCTAATGTGTATGTTGCCATAAATGACACTAATCTTAAAGAGGGATATTTGTCACGGAGTATTGTAGCTATTAAGAAACTTACCAATAAGAAAAAGAGACTCAGGAGTGCAAGGATGTGCAGGTTCATCACACAGATGCAAACTGATACATGATGAAAGGAGATTCAAAATGCTAATATTAACAAAATGTTGAAACATTAATTTGTTGGTATGCATTGTAAAAGAAATTTTAGAATTCTTTTAATTTTTCATATTATATTAAGCCATTTATTTCCTCTTCTCTTTTGTTCAGTTCTAACCTATGCATACAAAACTAGGTAGCAACATATGCCATATTCATCTTTCTACCAGGTGCTAGTCTAATCTCTAAACTCTTTCCATTTATAACAGACTGGCAATAATGAGATTCTCTGTGAGCTTCAGGTGGTTCTTGTTTCTTTTCAGTGGAATAAAATTGTGCTTAAGGTAATATAAAACATACATGTAAATGTTAAATACAACATGACATTTGTCTTTGCTAGTTTCACTTTTAGAAACGATATATAGTGATGATAGCTTGTAGTGTACAAGACATATGTCATACATAAAGCCTTATGAACATACATATATTTAGCCTAAGCATGTAGCCTTTTAAAGCAGTCAATAGTCAGGGAAGTGACAACTGATATCTTAGATAACACAGCTCAAACTGAACAGAGTGCCCTGCTTAGCTGAATATGACTGTCTATAGTAAGAATTTAGCTGAGGAAAGCAGAGATTATAGTACATCCCTATGAGAAATCCAGCAGCACAGAGTTTCAAACCTGAAGCAACACCCACCTCTGTGTCTACTGCCATTTTACTTGCTAAGTAGAGCTGACACTCAGACAGATATCTCAGAAGATGAAAATATTAGTCTTTCTGGATGTCAACAAATTCCACAGGCTGTGTTACAGTGGCCTTGTACACTGCAGTAAAGGAGTGATAAATAAATTAAACAATCCTAGTTCAATAAGTGCAGGTGTTAACTTACAAATGCCAAATTGTCTTCTCAGCCTGCTATTTCTGCATGCTAGGTCCCAAAATGATTTTGAAAACATAGAATTTGTGCAAATAAACTCCTTGTATTCCTTTCTTCATCTTCTAAGCAAACACAGGAAGGCTACCAGAACTTTGAACTATGTGGGATTGCTGGTGCTGAGAAAACAGAACAAAGGTGCAGATATAGTAGAACCTTGGACTGTATCAGTGACCTTTGGGACTGTATTGGGTCCGAGTGCCCAGGTGTTGACCACAGGGGGCTTCTCTGGGTGAAGAAACTGGGGCTGCCCCCTGACAAACACAGCCGGTTTCAGCCACTCCCACAGAGCCACAGCCGGGCACGGCTGGGCTCCTAAGCAGAGATAGTGGTGCCTCTGGGAAAGCATATTTAAGAAAGGGCAAACTGCTGTTCAGAAGCTGTGAGAGAGGAGTAAGAAAATGTGAGATAAATAGCTCTGCAGACACCAAAGTGAGAGAAGAGAGTAGGTGCTCTACATGCTCTACAGAGAGTCCCCTGCAGCCTGTGGTGATGCAGGTTTTTCCCCTGCAGCTCAAGGTGATCCAAATTGGAGTAGACATGCGTGCTGCAGCCCCTGGAGGACACCATACCACAGCAGGAGGACAGGTCCTGATGGAAGCTACAGCCTGTGGAGAGCTCCTGGCAGGAGCTGCAGCACATGGAGAGGAGCTCATGCAGAAGCAGGTTTTCTGGTGGAATCTGTGGCCTGTGTGAGACCCACTCTAGAGTAGTCTATTGCTGAAGGACTATAGCCTGTGGGGGGGACCTGTGCTGGAGAAGTTCCTGTAAGACTGCAGCCAGTGAGAAGAAACCATGATGGAGCAATTCATGAAGGAATATATCCAGTGGGACGACCCTCACTGGTGCAGAATGTCCCTGAAGGACTCTATTCAGTGGAAAGGATCTGCACTGGAGCAGTTCATGAAGGACTGCAGTCCATGGGAAGGACCCCCTCTGAAGAAAGGTAAAAGTATAAAAAGGAAGTAGGAACTGTTTTTGACTGACCACAACCTACCATTCCCCTACACCACTCAGAGGGGGGCAGATACAAGAGTCAGGAATGAAGGAGTGAAGTGGAGCCTGGGAAGAAGGGAGGATGGTGAGCAGGTGAGGTTTTGGTTTTTGCCTTTGTTGTTCACTATTTTACTCTACTTTTAATCGTCAATAATTTAATCTTCTCTAAAGAGTCAGGTTTGCTGGTGATGGTAATTGGTAAGCAATATCCCAGCCTTTAACTTGACCCACCACTTTTTCATCTTATTTTCTCCCTTTGTCCTACTGAGGAGGGGTAGTGAAGAAAGTGGAGCAGCTTGGTGGACACCCTGCAGCTAGCCAAAGTCAACCCACCAGAGAGATATTGCCAGAATATTTGTATTAACTACTTTATTAATTTATAAATTACCTTGTGGAAGATGGAATTATTGTGACTTGGTACATTGCCTGGTGCTGTCATGGCTTTTACTCTCTCCTAAGATTCAAGGACTGTCAGACCTGTTTCTGAAATATAAAGACAGGGTATTTTAAAGAAGAGGCAGATGTTAGCTGGAAGTATGTGGGTGCTTCTTTTCTGTCTCCAAAAGAAACCTACTATGTTGCAAAAAGCAGAAATTTTCTTTCTGGAAACTGCAAAATAGCTCAGCTCTGAAGTTGCAACGCAGAGCACAAGAAACACTACACTACATATACCTTGACAGCGTCCTGCTCTGGCAGGGGGGTTGGACTAGATGATCTTTAAGGTCCCTTCCAACCTTTAACATTCTGTGATTCTGTGATTCTGTGATTCTATAAACACTGCTTCAGCTCCATTTGAGACAAAAAGATTCGTTTACTCTCTTTTATAGCATTGGAAGAGATTAAGAGGTTGTATGTTTTATATACTCTTCATTAGTCTTTCTAGGGGATTCTTTCCCATTCAGAGAAGATATTTCAGACTATGAAGCACTTTCAGTTTCCTGGCTCACCATATGCACCGTGGCTCCACCCCAAATTTATACCAATAAAAGGTCTACAAAGGCAGCAGAACTTCCTGATCTCATCCCATTCTGATCTGCACAGAAAGAAAGCGCAAGCACATAGGGCAGATGATATCAGTACCATGTGGTCAATCTCAGCACTTAAGGGACCTGGAACATGAACATAACTGTAGCAAGAAAATGTAGGCAGTCTCGGGGACTTTAAAGCCAGTAAAATATTTATAAAACTTTTTTGGTTGTTTGTCTGAAGAGTGGAATCAAATTCTGGGCATTGAGGCTGTCTGTACCAGGTGAGAGAAAAATCAGTTTCTCCAGGTAAGGTGAAAATGTTTCGGTGCTCAAAAGTGATGTTCCAATGGCAATAGGGAATTGTTGGAAGGAGCAAGACATCGCTCTAGGCTTAGGTAGGGTTCTCGAGGATTCAGAGAAACACTTCCACCAATTTGAGACCCACAGCGTCAGACTTCCTCCTAGAAGTAGGTGACTGTGTGTTATTTTTCAAAGAATTGAATAGAGCTAGCTTCTGTCTTGAGAAGTATAGGAGAAATCAGTGGATATTACTCATATTACAGCTCAATGACATAAATACTCAGGAAATGTGAGCAGAAATATGAGATCTCTAAGCACAGGCACAACTGTACATTACACATAGTTTATCACCATCTCAAGACCATTGGGAACAGCTGGTGGGAAAAGACCCCCAGCTCCGGGGAAAAAGGAACTTCCTGTGGCCTCTGAGCACCCCATCCTGAGGTCTCCCTACACGGGGTGGCAAACCGACTCCATCCTGCAGTGGAAGCACACCACAGATCTATTGCCATCTCCTGCATTTGACTGCTCCCAAAGGGTCATCTCTCTAAAAGTATGAGGAAAATGTGGGGCACCTGTCAGGCAGCTGAAGATTTAGGTATTTAGCTGGCAGGTTCATCATGAACCATCATGATCTATGGTCATCATGATCTATGGTGGCATGAGCAGAGCACTCTCCTATGAAAACATGGGTAACTGGGGTTTCTTTTTTGGCAAGAAAGTGTCTATTGATCTTTTACCACTGTGTAAAAGGAGTGTAACATGACCAACTGATTAAGTCACTCTAAAGCATCAACTATTTTTTCTGACATTCCCTGAGACCACTTGTCAGACTGAGCTGTTTCATGAACTCAGAGGAAAATTTACTTTTTAAATCCTCACAGATATTAGACTGACCTGTCTAGCTAGAAGACTCCAGGTCTATGAGGAGTCACACCACCTGGGAAAATATGAAAAGTACAAGTGACCATCTATAAACTGATGCATTGCTCCATTGTGAGTAAAAGTTTCAGGTATCCATAAACTAGGAGGCATGATTTGAGTGGCCAGTTCAACAAAATTAATTTCATTAAGTGAAATGAATTATCTGCAGCATTTAACTATTCACGTCTTAAGCTCTTGACAACGTAAGAAGTCTGTTTGCACAATTTCTTACAGAGTCCTCAGAAAAAGGTTTCATTTATTAGATTATTCACTATCAGTATTTTTGTCGGATATAATGACAGGGACTGTCCAATTAATTTCTATTCAGGTAAGTGATGTATATAGTGTATGTATATAGTGATGCACATGAAGTTTAAAAAAATATTTTATGTAAAATCATAAGAAGTTATATGAAAATATATGTGAAAAAAAATGTGTTTCATCCACTGATGATGTATTTGTGAAAAGAGTAATTTATTTTTTTTTTAATAGACAGGCAAAAAATCTGTTTGCTTCAATCTATACCACCTTTTAATGTGAATACTTGATTCTGGTGTATTTTGACTATAAATTCAGTGCAGATAAAAATACTTTTGGGTGGTAGATGTCACAAAGTAACATAGCATTCTGCTGCTTTAATTATTGCATTCCCAGATTCTACTACTGCATATAAGAGAAATAACCTACAGTTTACACATATAATATGGGCAATCTTAAAAAAAAACCCACTTTCATTAAATTCATTTATTGTAAATAGAAATAAAGGAATTCTTGTTATATTCTCATAGAATTGCCTTACAAAGGGAAATCTTGAGGGCAGCAGGCACTGCTTATGCCCATTCATTCTTTGCTAGGGTATCTGCAGATAAGCAGGAAAGCTCACACTTGGATGAAACTAATCACTCAAGAGCGGCTGTGTGAGGGAATGGTAATTCGGCTGTATAATCAAATTGCAATGTGTTCAGTTAGCAGATGTGCGCAAATAAAGAGAAAACCAAATTTAGATTTTGTGCCAATTGCTCTTTTATATGCCTCCTTGTTTTTGAGGACTCCCTGTGATTTTTTTTCTGATTTGGTTGGTGCTAGTAACACACAGCATGGTTTTGTACACCTTCCGGCTGCAGCACTGCAGTTTGCCAAGAGATGGCATGATGCATTTTCCTTACTTGGTGTCTCTCCAGCAAGACTGCTGTTCATCTCTGAAATAAACCCAAAACACCACTCTAGGCCTCAGCTCTGCAACGATTTAGGCATGTGTTTGAATTTGCATACTTGTAACACCAAATCTCATCTCTCCTGTCATGTTGAAGACTATTTTTTCCAATGTGGTAAGAAAGCAGCTACCTATAGCTATGTAATGGACTCTGAGCAACCTGATCTAGTTAAAGATATCATTGTTTATTGCAGGAGGGTTGGACTAGATGACCTTTAATAGTCCCTTCCAACGCAATGCAATTTACGACTCTATGAATGTCAAATTATTTAAGGATGTAATCAGAATGGGTGAGAATAGTCTTGAACTATCATTATGGAACCTGTTCACTATGGTGTTTGTCCAAAAAGCTAGCCATATATATTCAATTTTACATGACTATGGTCCTGGACAAATAAATCAAATTCTTATCTAGCACTGCACTGCAAATACTCAGTTTGATACATTTCTTGTATTTCTTCCTTTATTTTGGGCCTGCACAGCTGAAGAAAAGTTATGAACAGTTGCATAAGAAGTATGTTACATGAACTAGTAGTATGAAATAGGCGTGTAAAATAGGGTGCATTATTGTGTGAAATACATGCTTAATATGCAGTGAATGCTAGCACCAGCCATGAGCTACTCCATGGCTACATAGTCAAAGTCTGAGCACGGAAACTGCAGGAGTTCCCCTTTATCTGCAAATTCAGCTCACTAAAGTATACCACTAAAGTATAACGTTGAAATTAACAATTAATACTCTGAAATGAATTATTCTTGAGCAAGTACTTTTTTTCAGAACTTTTTTCTGATGTCATAGAAGAAACTGTGGCATTATCTATGTGCCCAAAAGAGCAGTAAGGGGAACGGATACTGTGTTGGGAGTTAATTTTGTATCTCAATAGAATTTGGAGGCTAATCTTCAGCTTCAGTGCATAGGTGGTAGAATGTATGTGGAATAGGGGATGTGCAATGACAGATTTTACTTAGCTACGGAAATATGTCTAAAAAGCTAAACAAGACCAGTGCAGATCATATGCTGGAGGATCAGAGAACACATAGGCCAATGCTACTTGATTTTAATTTAAGGAAAAATCATGTGAACTCTCTCCAGTTTCTTCTATGCTTCTTATTATTCATATCAGTAGAAGTACTGATACATGAAGCTGAGTACAAAGATACCTCTCTGTTAAGCTGTCCAGCCTAAAGGTTCAACTGCTAAACCTCTTGTCACAACTTCTCAGAAAAGGGAATTTTCAGTTGACATATAATTTTTGTTCTTGATGACTTCACATCTCACAATAATTAACATCATATTGTTTGTTTTGCTAGTTTACTACCTTGTTTTGAGAGTTTCCAGCTTGTCAGAGTTAAAACTACTTAAAGAATTCCAGTTTGGTTTTGAAATGTCCTGTTTCTTTATCTAATGCCTGGCAGAAATGTAAGAGTATTACATCAATAGAAATACCTTTACCAGCAAAATCCATAATCTCATAAAAAATATTAAGTTAGGTCGACAAGATTTGTTTTGTGTAAACCCACACAGACTGTTAGTAATTATATTGCTTTATTTCATTTTTTCTAGTCCCATTTCAGCCATAGCATTATTTTCTTTGGGATCAATACTGGGGTTGACTTGGGTCACCAAGCATGAAGGTACAAAGAAAAACAGGTCAAGGCCTAATCATTCCTCACAACATCTTCTCCACCAGTTACTTGAATTGGAAAATATTTAGAGATCTTGAATCACTTTCCATGTCAGCCTGATTTGAAGTCTGGATAGGTCTTTGGAGAACGCATGAATTTTTGTGGTATTTTCATGTTCACTTCTCAGACTTCTGTTCCTTCACTTCTAAGTGTGGCGTTTCTCAGAGGAAGAATGCAGTAAGCCCCAGAGAGGCAAGAAGTCAGGAGTATTTCCATTATTTGGACTGCAGTATAATGACCCTTTGGAGCTGGAAAAGGCTTTGTTCCTAAGGGAAGGTGTTCACTGGAAAGGCAGGGGGAATATCATTCACCAGATTTCTCTCTCACTTTTCTGCAGGCTCAAAAGAAGTGATGCTAGTCTGAGGAAAGGGCAAGGAAGAAAGAATACAGGACCCTGCTCATTGAGATGGAGTCTATTAGAAGCAGCGAGACAAACGTTTTAAAGTTTTCAGAAAGAAAGATGGTCGCCTCTGTGCTCTGACAAAGACTTTGCTGAGATGACATTCTGATTCAATAACTTCACTCCTCTACCTGCGACTTCACTTAAAGTCCAGTTTATCTTAAAAAAGCTACCTTATCTACCTGTGACTTGCAGTTAGTTGTTACCATGTCCCTTTACAAGGGGAGATCTTTATTCAGTGTAAAATTAACTCTGTTAAAGAGGTCATGTATTAAGTATCTTTATCCTCAACATTGGAGCCCAAGAAGCCAGAGGAACTTAGCCATATATGGAGAGTAAAACCCCGAATAATTTTTAGACATTTATACAAATAGAATAAGTAAAAAAAAACAAAAAACAAAAAAAAACTAACCCAAAAAAAACCCCAAAACCAAACACAAACTAGGAACCTAGAAACATTTCGGCAAATCTGTGGTAAATCTTGATTAATCGTGGCAGAGCAGGAGAAGAAAATATTTTCCTTTCTTAGTAAGGTCTGGATATTATCTAGGCTCATTTTTTCCATACTCAGAATAATATGCCAAACAGAACATGAGTGGAAGACAGGACACTGCAGGGTGTTAAACAGACATAACTTGGTAAATCTTCCTTTGGCAAGGCGATCAAGCTTTGTGTCAAAATACCAAGCTGGATATCTTCACATATAGGATTGGAAGACACCCAAACCTTTTTCAAACAAGACCTCAAACGTGGCAGGAAAAGCCATCAGTAGAAACATACTACTTTAACAAAAAGATTTCTGGGTTCCAGTCAAGACACCAAATAATCAGGTCATATGAAGTGGACTGCTATTCCAACTGCAGGGTGGCAGCCTCACTTCATGCAACATCTCCTCCAGATAAGGACTATATAAGATACAGTGTATTCATAGAAATGGGCCAGACACTGTAAAAGTCTTTCTCTCCTCTGTTTAGTCAGATGAGACTAGCTAGTTTTCAGGTCAATTTACAAAGCCCTTTACAGGTCTCAGGGATGAGACAAAGACTTCAGAGGCTTTATTACTGCTGCATATTTTGATTTACCAGAAAAAAATGGTAGCTTTTGTAATTAAATGTGGGGTTTTAATAATAGATTTATCTAGCTTTTTATGATCACACATATAGTACATTGCTTGCTTTGTTTTTATTTTAAGGAACTTGAGTATTAAATATATTCTAAGAATGAATCTTATTGTTAAAGCTTCTTGAACTACTTATTTTGCATCCCTCATTTTCTTCACTGTGAGCCTCAGCTGTTTCAAAGTCACCACATGCATGGTTCCTCCTGGAACGTTAATCATTCTGTGCAAGACTGCAGGCTGTCTTATTTCTTCAGCAAAGAAGTTCCTATCAATACACAGTACACTTGTACTTCTGCACAGTACTAGTCACCATTTCTAGTCTTGTTTATTCCTAACCTCTGTCTTTCTGCTTGACGTTTTGAAGTATTTATACATCTTTATATCCACCAAAGCTTTAGAGCTGAGCAACTGACACATTTGCAGACAAATCACTCAAAGGAAGCACACATGCATGTATTTTCTCAAGTGCCTCCAGGTGATTAAGCTTAAGGCCAAATTCTGCTCCTGTGAGCAGAACCCCAGAAGAAGCATTTTGCCTACAGGAACTGTGGGAATCTCTCCTTTCTCACTCCATAAGAAGGTCCTGAGGTACCAAGGCCACAGATGCTATCACAACGGTAAGCTTGAGGCAATATAGTTACATAAATTACTGCTTCTTATCCCTTAACTTGTTTCTCAAGCAACGAAAGCATTTTTCAGAAAAGCCACTAGTTCCGTCTTTTCCAGACTTTGCATATTTGGGTACATCTGTTACTGGCATACTAAGCTGTCCTGGAAGGCTGATGCACTCAGATCTCATTGATCCATTAGTCCTACCATGCCCAGAAGCTTTTCTGCCCTAAGCAGGCATGATTCTCACCCTCACAAACTAGGCAGCTACCTTAATGTAGGATGCAGCACTGAACCTCACCAAATGCTTACTCACCTCAGCAACAGAGAGAGCTTCCCTTCACACAGCCACCATCTGGGTATAACTGTGTGAAACGTGTGTTTACCTCTAGGCTTCTACAGAAACTGAAAATATCTGCCAGGAGGAGACAAATGCCTCAGATTCTCTTCTTCTTGTGTGAACTCTGTGAATAACAGTCAAGCTCATTTTTGATCACTCTTGTCACAGCTCTGAAGTCTTGCTGTACTGGAGTTGTTCCTGCTCAGGAAGATTGGTATACACCACTTCCACTTCAGATTCTCCACCATGTCATTGCTAGTCTGCTCTCTTGAGGCATATTAAATCTAAGTAGTGTCAAAACCATCAAAGAATTATTTGATCATAAAGAATATACCCACTTGAATCTCAACTTTTTAATTAATAAATTGACCATTAGCCACTTGCAAATCTAGAACTACATTAAGCACAATAAAGAGATGGTCACCATCAACCAGTACTTAAACTACTACATAGTTTTATGTCACTGTCTTCCCAAACCTCATGCTAGGGCCCTAAACACATTCTTCACTTGACCTGTCTGCTCCTGCTGATCTCGTATAACTAAGGTGCAGCCGTACCTATAGGGGAAGATGGATGTTCTTCTCTCCAGAATGAGCATTTCTCAGATTTTCTTAGGGGTATGATGTTTAAGTATTTGGCTACGTCTAAATAAAGTATAGAGGTGTCTAAATATCACAGATGTCTACTGTGGCAAAGAGTCATGGTAGGAAGGTGATTGAATTGTTGCTAAATATTTCTGAGAGTTTTATTTATCTAAGCCCTGAGCTCAGTGGAGTTCAGATGGACAGTTTCCTATCCAAAGCTTTTACTCACCCCTTTGCCATCAGCCCTTCTGCTGCTCTTGTATGCACAGGAATATTTAGCAAAGTTTGTTGGCACTGACATATTCACCATATTGCAGTTGGTGTTGATCTCACAAATAATTCTGTCATGCTTGCAGGGAATGGGTAATGGAATGGGCAAAAAACATATTCTCATAGAGACAGAAAGCTCAGCATAAAAATGCAGTTAGGGAGCACAGAAAACAACAGTCACTCTCAGCACAGAGATCACAAAAGAACTAATTTGCCAGAATGCCATTCCAAGCCCATGACCACAGCATTATTAATGCTGCAAGAGTATGGACTGCACCTGAGCCCTTTGCCAATTAACCTTTTGGGTTAATGTGCTGCTCACAAACATAAAGGGGCTCTGTGTGTGGTGTAGGAGAATGGAGGGGTAAAAGCAAGCATGAGGGAAGAAAAGGAATGGGAATAACTCAAGGAAAAGACAGAGACCTTTTGATTCTTGAAATGAACTGATCATTGTTTTTCTCCCACACAAAACTGTAAAAAAGTGAATGAAGAAAAACATTCCAAAAGAGAAATGGTTTCACATAGCTATGGCTTTGAATCTAACATGTATTTACATTAGCCATCAACCAGATAATTCTCTGATAAGGAAACTCCTAAACAGTAGAAGAATTTGATCTCAGATTTGTCCAGATTCCAGGCCTGATCATCTTTATTTTCCCATCAATGGTCAAGGTAAAGTGACCAGATGTCTCAATCAGATTGCACAAGTATTGGTTTTTAATAGACTGGCCCCATGTTCAGTGATATTTTTATTAAGATGCAGAGACAACCTATTGTTATTTTGTCACTGTTTTACCCTCAGTGCAAAAATGGCCGCTTCACAGACTGTGCTCCTCCTCCCCTGTATGTTATATCTACAGTAGATGATCAAATTCTCATTAACACAGAGGAGAGTACAGCCTGGCACCTGCAAAATGTTTTCAAATATGACTGCTTAATATCTCTTGGCAATGCTTCCGTGTAACAGGAAGCCAAATAGTGCTGCAGCCAAGGATGCATTTCATGAGATCTCTATCCCCAGGCAATTTAACTTGGACACAACAGACTTGGAATGCAGCTTCACTTTCCTCTCCTGCCCTGTGCTTGCTCCCCGTTAACCCTCTTCAGTGCCCTTTTATTCCTCTTCATCACAGTCTCCCCTTACCATTCCCTCTCAACACTTGATTTTCATCTTCCAGATGGAGAGGGTGGGCCTTTTGCAAAGCTAGTCTCATGGATTACAGGAGTAAGGAGACCGTTTCTGCTGTTGTTATGTTCAGAGGACATAAACTTTTCCTGAAGTTTGTGTGATTCAAGTAGGCATGATCAATGACCAAGAAAATACCTCTTGGCTAAAGCTGAAACAGGCACAGAAATTTGGGATATTAGGCTTTTGTAGGTGAGTTTTGTAGAGACCTTAATTGTTCATGGCCTTTTTTACTAAACTAAGACATGCTGTGTTGTTAAGCCATCTATTTATTATAGCCTACTACATATAAAGTTTTGCATATACACAGGCGTTTTTGCAGCTTCAGCAGTTTCTGATGCCTTTACTTCCTGTCTTAACCAACAAATGGAAGATGCTATTCGATCACTTTCCATTCAAGAGATGGTAGTGTTCAAAGAGAGCGAGTGCTGCACCGTGCTATCAGTACAGCTTTTATTCCATACAGGTTAATCTTGCGAAGCATCTCAGAGTTTTTGATCAGTCTAAAATACAGTACATTTGCTTGAAATAAGACTTTGAAATTTTATCTGTGAGCCCTAAATGCACTAGTAATGCAAGCTCCTCCAGCTCTTTAATAATGAATGCAGTTATGTCATTTTATCTGCATAGAAATATAGTAAATGAAATCAAAGCAGCATAGACATAACTCTCACATTTTCAAAACTGCTAAGAGAGCTCTGTGTACGTTTGAATCATTTTTCCTATGCACGCTTACTGCAGAAATACAGTATAGTATATTGCTGTTTTCAAACTGAGCGCTAGCTGCTGCATTCACTGAACTCATACCTAATTAATGCTCCCATTCACTTAAGGATCAGAAAGGCCAGTCCTGCAGCATTTGACCAGTTCAGCAATGATTCATGTCTTTGAATGGCATGTCTTTGATTGACATGCCTTTCATGTCTTATATTTTTTCACATCTTTAGTGCCAATTAAGGCCCCATGGGTCCTTCCAGTTGCATATGAACCTAGGATCAGGTACCTTGACTTGTATTTATTATAATTTAGACATGCCAAGTCTAAGCATCCCAGTTCTAAGTACCCTGATTGTCAGCTTTGTATCAAGAGTAGCTAGAAGAATATTTCTCTTAATTCAGATATGTCCTTTTTGTAGTCTAGCATGTGGAAATATAAATGACCTTTTGGAAGCCAAAATTTTACTGCAGTTCATTGCTGGTATTCCATTGCTAGACGGACATCTAAACACAAAGCGATATTTTTTTTGTTGTTGTATATAAGCAATTAAAAATAAAACCATAATCAGTTCAAAGCAAATATGCTACAGGTCAGTAACATTTTTCTTTGCCCATTGTAAGAATGATGATGGATGGCATAATAGAATATCCACACATTAAAAACCGCTGTCTGAACAGTTTAATATCATTAGGAACACCAGTACTGTATTTCATATCCCTCGCTGCTCTCTTCTCTTTGAAGGATTGAACTCCTTCATCTAAATGTATGTAAATACATCTAAATGTATGTAAATAGTAATAGCAGACTGTTTTTTTTCTCTGTAGAATTTGCTCTGATCTGGACTGATCCTTGGTCTGGGCTGGCTCTCAGCACCCTCTGATGCATCTTGTTCCTCAGTAAAGTGGCAAGCAGGACTGGTGTTTGACAGCCTGCTCCCATCAATTAGGCTCTGCAGTCCCAGGTACCCAAAGTCAGTGGGGTGAAGACGAGGCAGCACTTTAGGCAGATACGAAGTTATGAGTCTGCCTCTCAACCACACAACATGTTTCGTCCCTAATAATAGTTCATGTCTCAGCCACCTTAGCGCTGTACAGCACACAACTGAAATAACAGCACTGGAAGAATGAGAGAGCCTTTCCCTCTTGTTACTGACATGAAAGCTTTATTTTTAGAAAGCTGCTAGCTTTCGAATCAGAAGTTTTCTGCTCTGATTAGTTTGCATAAAAGATATAAATAAGTTTATATTCCTTGTGGAAAATGTTGCTGAAAAACATTCAGGTGAAATATCAGTTCTTGGCAGATACTTGTATAAGTAGGTCTCGTTTTGGTTGCTTGGTTTTTTTAACAAATCAGTACATTTTTCCAGGAATGTAAACTTTCATACGAGAATTGCCATTTCACTGACAGCCCGGTTTTCAAGGAAAAAAAAAATGATAAAGAATGTTCATTCATCCCTAGCTTCAAAATGGACTCTGTAATTTTCACAAATCCCACACTTTTACTGTGAAAATGTGTGAGAGTTCCCTTTTTTAGAATGCAAGCTCCTGAAAACAAATACTTCCATGAGAATCTTGGGTTTCTGTGTATGGGAAAAAAAATAGGTTTACATAATGTCAATTAATTTCTTTGAAATCCCTAAAATAATTAAAAAACACCTTTTTTTTAAAAAAATAAGAAGTCCTACTTTACTAAGCCTATCCACATGAGTTTGATAAGACCTCCTGATTCATATTTTCTGAAAGTTTTGCCTTGACTGTGATATGAATTAGAAGATATATGTGAACATGCACCATGACTAAATTGTAATAAATTTCTTAAGAATTAATAGTAGATTGAAAGGTATTTTAACATTAACAAGAGAGCTAATAGCTCTTCCTCTGCTTTAGAAAGACAGGTACATGAAGTAACCTTAAATGAAGCTTCTGGGGACTGTAGGTCTTCATGATGGTTTTATGAGTGAATCAAAATCTTGGTGCAGCCTTTTCCCTCCCTCTGTTACTGATGTTACATTCAAAAAGAATCTGCCCACAATAAATTATCATTATTGCTGCACTGCTCTTATATAAATCTTTTTCTCCAAGGAGCTCTTGATCCCTTACTAGTTCACATGAATCAAACCTTTGGTGATCCTTACGAGGTAAAGAACTCCCCAAACTCTTGAACATCTCTAGCTGAAGAAAACACTGAAGATACTGCAATTACAAACTTTCTGCAGTGTTTCTGATCTTATACAGGATTTCTGAGAAAGCTGAGATGCTTAAATTTAAAATCTGGAAAACATTATTAACTCACAGCAAGCAAATGTCAGTGAACTAAAAATCTGAGAATCATGGTCTCCTGATCAATTCAATTAAACAGAAAACAGGAGACAATAAAAAATATTTTTTTGTATATTAATAGTCTATCTATAATCCCTTTCAAGTACATATGCTCCATGCCCTCTGATGCACACTGGGGGAAATCATTTTGGATAATACTAATAATTTACCATCAACTGGCCTGAAATCAGATTAATCAACAGACAACTGACAATAACTACAACTCTTATTGCTAGTTTCTGCTCCTGTTTAGCCAAGTACTCAGACACATAAAAATCCCACCTCCTTCCAGAGCTAAGTACATGATTAAATGCTTTCCTAAATGGAGATGGACTGCTGAAACAAGACACTGGGCAATATTTCAGCTCCCAACATCAGTCAAATCCACATATTCCAAAGACCCAAATAGAGACATTTATTAACTTTACTGCATTTCAAATCAGGCTCATAATTTATAGGACTTTGCAGTACTTTTGAGCTATTTTTAGTCGTTTGAGAAAAAGACTTCAGATCCTTTGAAATTTCCCCTACCAAATTAACAAGTTAGAGGGTTTTTCTTCTGGGCTGCAACATTATTTAGTTGCTAATCCATTTGTTTTCTGAAGTTTACAGCAACCAGATGCTTTATGCTACAGCCAGTCTTATCTTACCCAATAAGCTAATTGTTGCTACTTGCCACAACAGAGTGAAGTAAATGAAAGTAATTCTGTCAGGAAGAGGGGAAAAAGAGTTAAAAAAAAAGTGGTAAGTCCATTCTTTTCCCTTCATGCAGCTTTTTTTTTTTAAGGAAAATGAGTGGATCAAAGACAACCACTCCATAAAATTCACTGACACGTAGCATTAAGTTACAACATCAACCCTTAGATAAAAACTATCTACCTCCTACATACCTTAAAGCTATCAATGATATTAAATCTTATGCAGTGAAAGTTAAGGCTATTTTGGTTACTGTGTGCTAGAGTAATGTTTAAACTGTCAGCTCACACAGATAAAAGAGGGAAAGGCAAAAACTCATGTACCAAGGAACAAAC